>JABSTQ010010318.1:0-246777 GCA_013358835.2 Ixodes persulcatus | reverse complement strand
AAGAAAATAGATGTCCCATGCATATTAATCTGCATCTACCAACCACTGCACACTGCTTCACTACTGATTTGGTATCTTTCAATTGATTTGCCTGAACTGTTCGCACCTGTAAACATCTTGAAGATGATCACGAGGGAATGTTTCTTGTCATGTGATGTCGATGCTTAAAGTAAGTGAAGCTTGCGGGCATTTTCAAGGGCTATGGGGCATGCCGATGGTAAATACTCAATGTGAGTTTGATGGTGGACGCTGCTGATAATATATACTAGTTTGTAAGTCACTATTTTTTATTTGATGTAATCTGCAGATCAGTTTTAGTCGTCAGGTTGCCATTATGTGGGAACACGGGGGTCATACTCTGCAGTACATTATATGTTCCATGTGTCAACCTAATCTCATTAGTATGTGTACAACACTGAGCTGCATTTGCGACTCCAGCGACCTATAGGGGGCGCCACCACCAAACAAACATGGCGGCTGGGAACAGGTCGCATAGGCTCGGCCGGGCCGCCTGAATGGGTAGCACATTCAATTTAACAGATTTTCTTTTGTTTAATGCCGTATTTTATAGGTATTTGAACTGCGACGGTTAAGTGTAGCCGGTGCATATAAACTTGCAGAGCATGGTTTTCCCGGTGCTTTTTGTTCTTTTCATGTCAAACTTTTGTTTTGGAGATTTCGTTCAATACCGAAACTATGGGCTCCGGAGAGACTGTGATAGACTCTAATCAGTTTTGATCAGCTAAGGAAAGCGGTGATGACTACAGAATTGTTCCACCGAGAGTAATTTCCAGCTAACTCGCATGCCTTGACCATGCGACTTCTCTGTTCGCGAAATCGAGCTTTTTTGCGTATTAAGAAACAGCTCTAGTCGTCTGCTCAATCAACACCACAGGCTGCAGCAAAAATTACGAAAATT
Organism: Ixodes persulcatus; assembly: GCA_013358835.2. Classification (NCBI taxonomy): domain Eukaryota; kingdom Metazoa; phylum Arthropoda; class Arachnida; order Ixodida; family Ixodidae; genus Ixodes; species Ixodes persulcatus. The sequence goes on along the minus strand of JABSTQ010010318.1, from coordinate 245,858 downwards.
AAGCAAGCGCTTCTTGAGCCAAGGTGCATGTTAACCCGCTGGCGCCCCACTAAGCAGCTGATACTCGTATTTCAATTCAGGTTTTTGTAGCAATCTAGAAGTCATTTTGACGAATATGCGGGTTATGTATTATATTACGTACTATGTCCCATTAAAGCGATACTAGTATATTCTTCGGGTTGAAATATGAGCTTAGTTGACTAGCTATTAGGTGAACTGCTGAATAAAAGTTTGCATGGGCTGCTTGTCTCACGCCCCTCACCCCAGTTTGGAATTTCTGGATTATCATGTGCAGCTGGTATTGATTTACCCTGTCATTTTACTGTGATGTCGATTCTCTTTACAGGTGCTGTAATGAAGGACTCGTCTTCCCAGGTGCATGGTCGACTTGCATCACAAGCTGCATGGAAAGTGTGAAGAAAATTGCCCTAGGCCCATGACATCCAGCCCCTCTCATCCAGCGCACTCCTCTGGCGACAAGCCCATGATTACCAGCCGAGCTGTAGCTTCACTGCAACTGACAATAAACAATTACGGTAACAATTTTGTATGCTTCATTTACCACGCATGTATGAGTGACAGATGGATGTGGCAGACAGTGCAAAATAATTGTTTAGACTCATTGTTTGTTAAAATTACCCTTGTTATGAACTACATCTAACTATTCAGGTTTGAATTGCACACAAAACCACATGTTAGCCTGTAAAACAAGACCGGGAACTGCACGGTTTTAGCCCGCTAGCCTGGGGCCTCGCTGGTATTTTGCGGTACTGCTGGTACTACGCTGGGGATTTGTGATGGCAACAGCCCGGGAACTCGCTGAGACAAATCGAGACCGGGAACTGTATGGCTTGAGGCCGCTAGCCTGGGGTCTTGCTGGTATCTTACCGTATTTCTGGTACTACGCTGGGGATTTGTGCTGGCAGCATCCCGGGAACTCACTGGGACGCCCAGTGCCGGGCGTCCCAGTCAGTCCCGGTCACTGGCCAGTGACTGGCAATCTCACTGGCCCGTTGTCGCCCCGTGGGGCGTTTCCAGCGTCGCCCCAGTAGGATCTTACCGGCAGACCGGTACCGCCCCAGTCCCGAACCGGCGAGTTGTGCTACTTGGGTAGTTTAGTGCGTGCGTAAAATGTCTAAGTAAAGTTGAATTCTTTCGAATTAAAGTAATGTTCATTCAGGCTGTTTGTTATTTCTATGTATTACAATTTTGCAGCTTCCGAACTTTCCCAAATTTAAGTGATTGTTCCGTAAGAGGAGTGTTTTAATATGGTTTAGCCTGCGTCAACCGCCATCAGTTATTAGCACCATTTTCTTAATTTTGAGGGAGGACATTACATCTGCAGTTAATTACTTGAATATGGCGCTTGAATGACTTGAGTCTGTCTCGTTTCTATAGTGAAAAATATCAAAATTGTGTGTTATCTTAAACGCTTACATTAAAAAAGGACTGTAATGCATGTTTATACGTTTTCAATAATTGAACGTTCAGTCACTTGTTTTTTTATCTAAAATGAACAAGTCTTTGCCAGCGCCGAGTGTGGTGACTGGATTGGGCAAATTTAGCTTCAGATAAACATATACATAACCATTCAAGTAGTGTCCAACAAAACTTCCCACGAAAGTATGTATTAGCTGGGTAAAATTTAGTAAGTCTCCCTCCATTTACAGGATGCGTACACCAGTACACATTTCCTCCTTCATGTAATTGGATTTCAATTCCATTATATATATCTATCTGATTTTGCAGTGTTTGGATGATTTCAGCACCGCCGATATTCAGGGGGTATTAAGGTGGTATTAATTCTACATTCTATTGTGGACGTACTATGTCTTCTATTACAAAAGCTTGGATTTGTGTGGTGTGCTATGCTAAAATATGTAATTATTGTTTATTTTTCGTCACTTTTTAATGTAAAGACGAATAATAAAGACATATAAGAATGTTTTCAACCGGTGTAGAGATATTTTCGGTAAGTAGAAAAGTATTAGTACATACATGAATGAGACGTTACATAAGAATAGTGCCAAACGGGCTCCATGCATTTGCCCTTTAGGTTGTTATTTTATATCCAGTATATGTCCAGTTTTGCTACATTCTTAGATCGAACGAGCGACATCTCGCAAATATTTATATTTCTTGGTAATTACTTAACAATTTAAATCAATATTATCTGAATATATGCAGGCGACTACAAGCTCTATGACTCAACTAAAGTGCGTGTTAGAATAACAACGCACATGTAATGGTTCCCCAAGCGCGTCCGACGTGCGTGTGCCACGCCATATCTATTGTTTGCTTATTCTTTCTCGTTTCACATCTAAGCTTGTTTTTGAATACCCCCTTTGTTCAGTGTTGCGACGAGCAAAGCTATATACGTTGTGAATTAAAGGTTCTATGCGAGACTAAGATGTTAACTTCTTACGGCGTACGTATAAGTTAGTGTGTTGCAAAAATGACCTATGTGATAAACCGCCAAGGTTCATAAGCATCAAGTGAAAAGGTTGTTTTTTTGAACGACTGATATTTTCGCAGATATGACAAGAGTTCAGATTGAAGCTCAAATTCAGCAGCATTGTTTCCGTCGAATTCTCCTATCCACGCACCGATGAAAATGCATCTGCCCTTAGGGAGCTTGGCTGCTTGACATTAGAATCTTAGAACCTGCTGCACTTCCTATACTGTTTGTCTAAAATGGTTAGCTGTTGTATGAGCTAAAGTGCGTCTTACATACTTTTTTATGTTTTTTTCGCGAATTTACTCGATAATACGTAATTGTTTCGATGAAACTTCACGTAATTATTATATTAGTGTTGAGATGTGTAATCTGCTACAAACGTTTTAATATGTATTCAAAAAGCGTTTACAGATGTAAATACATATTCGCCACAAAATATTACTTTATAATATTACACACGCGAACGCGTTGTATATTTCGAAACTCATTGATTCAAAAAGCTTTCATCGTCTGTTTCTGTGAAGCGGAATGCCGAAATCTAAATATAAGATTTGTTATGCATGTTTTCAACCCTTCCCTTAAAGATACCTCCTATTTTAATATTTTTAATTAAACTGCTTGTTACAGTTAAGCACTATAAAATATTGACAATTTATCTCAATGTTTAAAATGACATGATACATAAAAAAAACCAAAATTACCAGAACTTGATTGGCAGTGAATTAATTCTGCACTATTCAACTAAAGTCATCTTTAATCTCAAGTTACTGCTGAAGCATTAATAATAATTCGCATTGCATTATGTTGGACATTCTCGAATTCCAAAAGCAGTGCAATATTATGACAACATAATGCTACAGACGGGCCAAATAGAGCTCTACATCTGGCTTTCACAATAGGGTGTAAGTGCTACTTCATTCAGTCGTGTTGTTGTCACTGTACCTTGCCTGCCCGGGGCTACTGAGTAATATGAAATGCAAACTTTGAAACAAAACAGAACATTTATTGTTCCGTTCAAACACCCTTAAAGTATCCTAAAATGTTTTGGTATAACCTATTTATTGCTCTAAATCAATCTGTGGCTCGTTAGCATACTAGTAAAAGCAATATTTTATTTATTTATTTATTTCCATACCTTAAGGACCCCTTGCGGGGTATTACATAAGGGGTGGGCATGGTGGTCGTGTAATATATAATAAACAAATGCAAGTAGATAATACAAAATAAACAGTGTAACCAATAGACACTCAAAAAGGACTTGCAAATTATACAATACAAATAAAAATTAAACAGCAAACGCACACAAAAAATAATGAAAGGTTCAATGCTAGATAAATGCTAGAAATATTCTAAATATGATACTGGTGTTTAGTTATACTGGTATACTGATGATAGCAATACTGGCTGTATGGACAACGTAAACATATGCACAAGTTAGAAAAATGAGAGGAGAGCTGTTTTAAATTTCAATGGGTCAGCAAGTGAAGTGATTTCACGGGGAAGATCGTTCCAGTCGTTAGCAGTTTTGACAAAAAATGAATTCATGAAAGTAGTTGTTTTAAATTTTGCAGGTATGACTTGGTGAGGATGGTAATTGCGGAGATGGCGTTCAGCAGCTACTTGAATGTATGACTCACACTTAGTAGCGTCATTAAATAGTTTATGAAAGATTAAATAGTTTATGAAAGATTAAATAGTTTATGAAAGATGTATAACCTTCTTAACGTCCCTATAAAATATTATAACAAAACATTTTGACATACACGAATTTCTGCTAATCGGAACAGAAACCAGAGGGTGCCATTGGACGTGTGACAGCCAATTTACGCGTGATCCCTTCTCACACGACTTCCACACGTTGGAAAATCAGTCTGCCTTCGGTCGGCTTCCAAGAAGCGCGGGAACCCATTACACACACGATTGGCTGTCGCACGTCTAAAGAAGTCCTCTGTGTTCTGCACAAAATAAGAAAAAGAATCAGCTTCTCGATATATTGACCCTGTATCTTGTAAGCAAATCGGACTCGAAAAAGTGCAATCTTGGGCCTTTTTAGAATGCTTCATTGTCGAAACTTTAGTTATCATTATAAATATACAGTCTCTGAAAACATTTAAACGCCCGTTTAAACGAGATGGAAGCATATCTATATTTTGAAATGTGACCGAATTAAATGAGTGCACTCATATCAGAACAAGCATCATCGTACATCAGACGCCATGTAAAATATAGCAGGCAGGTTAACTCAATAAGGCACACCATGTCATCCAGGAATTCTGGATGGTCAAATTGTCTTTTTAGTGGTCTTCTTTCAGTGTCTGTTTTTTATACAACTAAACATTTAGCTTAAATTGAAGTGAATAATAACTTGCAACTGACGTAAAGCCCACCATTAAAAAAAAAAGTTACCCTATGCCACCGTCGTCGCAAAACATTCGCGGTGCCCGGAAAGTTAGTAATATTATACCTGAACAGTTCCTTTTGTGGTGAACCAGACACCGCCACATAGGTATGACAGGAAAGTAATGACACTGATAACAATGTACAAGAACCGGCAATGCTGCTGCTTCCATCTGCACATGGGAGTTAGGTTAACCAATGCACTAGACTCGGTGTAAGATTGAACTAGCTAGAGTTACTACGCGATTCTTCAGAACGTCTCAAGTAAAGCTGGTATGTTACAAAAATTTACCGACAAAGTGTTTAGCAACGTTGTGCCAATAAATCAAAAAGAAAATCAAGGCACATCTGTGTTTTAACAGTCAGGGGATCGTCCACAAAGAACTTGTGCCTCCAGGACCAAATGGAAAAAAAAAAGTTTTATCTGGAGGTTCTTGAAAGGCTCAAAATATGGTGGCACGTGTGCGGTGATGCACGCACTTGGATGCTACACCACGAAAACGCCCTATGTCACACGGCAATCTCCATCACTCAACGTTTGTTAGAAAAACAGGCATTCCCGTGGTGCCGAAGCCTCCTTATTTGTAAGATCTCAGTCTATGCGACTTCTATTTGAGGTTGAACTACATCTTGCTCCACGCCTAAAAGGGCGCGCAAAGCTGGGAGGTCGATGTCACAAAAACGTGGATACGAATGTTGTGTAAAACAGATAACACCACAAGAACCGCGCAGTGCGCCCACGCACCCTTTCTCATGTGCTGGCTAGCTCGCTTAGCTCGAAGCGCACCTCTCTGATTGAAACGGTGGTAAACGCAGCTCGGGCAGACGTGATTCCGCCATCTTCGCTCATCGCTCTGGACACCTGCCGAGGTCGCGTGCTCTGCGGCACGGGCACGTCACGCGACTCTCTCGACCGACTCGGGAAAGCGTTAATCTGCCTCTCATTACTTTTGCCACCTAAATTCACTGAATCATGGGAAAGTAGCGCCAAGCTCCCCTCATGGTCGTCCTTTTCGCTGATGAAATGAGCAATTGTTTCTTGACCTCTCTGTTCTTAATGCGCAAATCTCAATTCGCTGGTGACGAATAGACTTATAGAAACTTTTCCTGTATACGTCAAGGTGCTTTTGCGCGAGCTGTGTGCCGAGAGAATTAGTGTCGCGTGAAACATTTTCACTTATGCTCGGAATACTTTATAGCCGCGTGCTACAAGTTGAGAATCCTTCAGCAGCTGGAACAGCTTCAAGAGCTGTTCCAGCTGCTGAAGGATTCTCAACTTGTAGCACGCGGCTATAAAGTATTCCGAGCAAAAGTGAAAATGTTTCACGTGACACTAATTCTCTCGGCACACAGCTCGCGCAAAAGCACCTTGACGTGGCTGGCCTCCATTGCTGCCGGGGAACGCTTTTTTTTCTCCCATGAGAACAAGGGTAGATAGAAGCTTTTTAGGCACTGTTCCTACAATCTATCGCGGAGCACAAATTCCCTTAGCGAAAACTAAGACGTTTGAAATATACCACATTCTAATTTGAGTATATTTGAAGTACAGCTCATAATTGTAAGTACACAAAAAATATACCGAAAATACACACTTCTTTTTTTTTTACTTAGTTCTAAAATATATTTCTGAAAATAGTTTTAAAATGCCTTTATTTAAACTACATTTGAAGTCCTCTTCATGCGTTCTGGAATATGTAAATACTAAATTAGTAGGCACAAAATACCTTTCAATTAGATTTCTTAAAATATTAGTTTATTTCATGCAAAATATACTACAGCCCTATAAAAAGGCAGCGATCAAAAATATGTGCAGAACGCTCTTAAAATACCTAGAAATCGTAAATACTGTTCTGTTATACCCTAAGTACGTTTTGACTGCAATAATTTGGTAGTTTGACTTAAGCTACCAAAGTATGAAAAGCTTGCCTATCAGAAATTCAATTCAAGCAGATCTGGAGTACATTGAACTGCCTAAATACAACATTTGATTAGTTTGTCAATTGAGTTGTGCAGCATCGCACTGATGAATCAGAGAAGTTTATGTTATTGTTTTGTTTTTTGTCTATCAAGAACACACCTGATGAGTTTCTTGCACACCAATCACAAACGGGGTTCGGGAACTACAACCACAACACTTGCTGATGCTGGAAAGCTTCAGCAAGAGCAGTGAGCAGATATGTTTGGCGTGGAATTGTGTTAGCGCAATGTTAGTTCACTGAATGTGTATACTCGTCATTGTATGCGATGTGAGTAGTGACTTTAATATAGGGACGTTAATGACCGTATTAAATAGTTAACTAGTAAAGAAAAGCAAAATTACTATTTTAAAGTGAAGAAACTAGCTTGACTCGCTTCATCCTGAGTGGTGCTATGCAGAGAAGCAATAACATTTCTCCAAGAAGCCGTTTTTGTGGATATTGTTTTAGCGACTACGCCAAATTATTATTAGTTGTACCAATGCTTTTTAGTAAGAGATATCGTCCACGAACTTCAAAACACTGTTTCCCATTTGACAGACTCCCTAGGAGAAGATAGAATACTTAGAATCTTAATACGTGCAGAGCTAATCACCGGCCAAATGATTTCCTTGAATATGTAGGCTATATAAGGCTCAAGAGCAGTCAACGGGACTGTGATTCAGGTGTACAGTGCGTCATGGTGTTTGTGTTTGTGTTTGTTTCTGATGTGTAGTTGTGGGATGTATTAAGTAGAGTCTTCAAATACTACACAAAATGCATTTACTAACAAAAAACAAACATTTTGTGTAGCCGCTTTTTAGGAGACAAATGACATCTTGAGGGGGAAGGAATTATATTTTTGGTATATCTAAAATATTTTCTGATCAATATTTATGATATATTTTGAATACCTTACGTGCGTATTTCGAATGCGGACAAAATAATACAGAATAAATACAAAATGAATATTCATATTCAATATATTTCAAATTCGTTTCAAGTACGCCCTCTTTTTGCTAAGGGTTGCTACCCATTGCAAAGTAACTTTCTACCTTGAAGCTGCGAAAAAATAATTTCGATCGCTGGCACCCGGAAAGCCACTTCGCGGCCGCGTCGTTCGCTCGTCCGCTTGCCCATCCGTGACGTATGCGGGTAGGGAAAAGTAGGGATTTTTCATTGTTGCCAGTACAAAGTCGCCTCTTGGAACCCTCGCGGCCGGTGTAACTTAAGAATTCAATTAATTCACGAATTTTGTTTTTGTTTTACAAAATATTTCGGTTATTTGTTGAGGAAGGGTTATTGATGCGGTCTGCAAATTTCCAGCCAAATCGAAGTCTACCAAAAATCGGCGGAGTTCCCCTTTAAGGGTGTTTAAACGAAACAAACAAAGTGAATTTTTTTTTTTTATTTTGATGTTCTTCAGCATATCCTCACAGGAAGGGGGCAGTGACAAAACACTACTGCTTGAAGTAGCACTTAACATTGCTTTGAAAGAGCCAAATATGGATCTATATTGGTCTGTCTTTGGCAATTACTGGAGTCATGCATGCGTCATGCATGAGGCAGCTGATTATGCGCCTTCGTCTACGGGTTATCGGGCTGTGTGATGAAGGAGCCTCGTAAACGCCATCACCGAAAAAATATCGGGCTTTGTGATGATTTCTTTTTTGTTAGCCGTGGTGCGCAGTGATTGGTGCTCGGAGAAAAAGAACTGACGACGGAACAAAGAAGACACAATACGGGAGCCAGGTGCTCGACCTGGTTCAAGCAGAACTTGAAAACAAAATAAGCCCCCCCCCCTCCACCCCCAAGGCTAACTTCCTACCTCCCCGGGTCCCATGGCGCCCAAACCACAATCGCTGACTCTGGTCAACACATTGCACTGACTTTTTTTTTTAAATCTGGACAGTCCAGCATTATGGAATGCGACCACTTCCGGATGCTCCAGCATTGACTGGACATCAAAGGGGCCATGCAACAATGTTTGGACTTCGGTCGAATAATTGAGTTAATTGTTTCCTTTCACGTATGGATTAGATAACTAGAAAGAAATTTTGCCTACGCACGTTATTTCTTTGGAAGAAAAAATAAGTAAAACAATTGATGTTTTGGGTGCCTCCAAACCACCCTCCAGTCTTTCACCTTCTTCCAAGTCACGCGCGCTGTGAAGCGAACGTGAAAGGGCATCGAGAGTGTCCGGTGGGATCTCTTTCAGAGCCTTTAGCGCGCGCGGCCTCTGCTTGCGATTCACATGGCGACCTTGGAGCTTGGTCTGACACTCTGAGCGGTGTGGAGAGGTGGAAAGGGGGAGGGGGGGAGAGTGAAACGGGCTTGTCTTTTTGCAAGGAAGCTCGGCTGACGTATAGCACAACAGGAGGAATAGTTTATTTCACCTCGGGCAGATGGCGCCAATGAAACTGAATGTAGTACAACTATTTCGGTGACATAGGGTTTTTGACGTATCCACTTACGTTGATACGACAATATTGATCAAATATAGCATTATATTCAGCACATAATGGCACGTCTTGCCAACCTATTACATTATACACCTTGCGCGTCAAACCTCAGTTCCCGTGGCCGCCACCGCGGGGCTGCCAATCGCAAAAGATTCCCGTTCTTTTCGTTGCTATATACCCAAACAAATCGGGATATTAAAAAAAAAATTAGGAGGTTTCTCAGTTTTTGTTTTGTAAGATAAACAATGTAAACATTTAAAACTGCTAATTCCTTCGAACCTAATATTGTTGCATTGCCCATTAAGGACGACTTTATATTAATTGTTCACAATCACTCCACTAACTTTCAAGTTATGGTGACATTTATTTTCCAGTCACCTTGAATGTTCGAATTAATTTGCCATATTTTAAATTTTATCGATATTATTCAATGATAGAAAACACTGTATTTTTGAAATGCTAAAATCTAACCAGCAGTCCAATTAGACATCTTAAAATAGTAGGTGGTTATACTGGTAAGGTTAAAACATGTATGAATCAAAATCATATATTTAGACTTCGACAATTCGTTTCACAAAAAAAAAGACGATAGAATGTTTTTTTAGGCAGTAAGATTTAAACGTATATTAACGCAGTCGCTTGTTTACTTTTACAAGGTGATATTTTGAGCCCAATATAGACTTAGACATCACAATGCTTTTTGAGGTAATGTTCAAAACGTTTGAGCAAAATACACACCTCAACACGACTGTATCAATATAATTAACTTTCTTCGACGCAATTACAGAATATTCAACAAATTAAAGAAAAAACGTAAACATGTATGTAACATGTACTTCAGCTCATACCACGACTATACATTTCCGGCAAACAGTATAGAAAGACGAGCAAGCTCCAAAATTCTAATGGCAAGCAGCCCAGCTTGAAAACGCACATGCATTTTCACAGGTGCCTGAATTCGAGATTTCGAACGAAACAATGTCTAGGAATATGCGCTTCAGTCGTTCAAAAAACAACCTTTCTACTTAAAGTTTAGGTCTATTTATGTTTTATCACGTTAGCTATTGTAGCAACACACTGCGTCTTTGGCGGTGACAAGTTGGCATATAAGTCTCGTATTGGAACTTTATTTCACAAGGTTTACCGCATTGCTCTTCATGATTCAGAACAAAGGGTATATTGAAAATCGAGCTAAGATGTGAAACAAGAAAGAATAAAAAAAACAATAAATATTGCGCGGCACGCTCACGTCTGACGCGCTTGGGGAACCATTACTTGTGCGTTGTTATTCTAACACGCACTTTAGTTGAGTCATAGAGCTCGTAGTCGCCTGCACATATTCAAATAATCTTGATTTAAATTGGTAAGTAACTACCAAGATATATGCATATTTCCGAGATATCGTTCGTTTTATTCAAGAATATAGCAGGAATGGACAAATGCAGGATAGAATATAATAAACTAAAGGGCAAATGCAATGGTTCCGTTTAACACAAGTGTTATGAAAGGTCTCATTCACGTCTGCACAAGTATTTTCCTTCTTACAGAAATATGCCTCATATCGGTCCAATATAATTTTGATATATATATATATATATATATGTTTTTTTTATATATAAATATAAACAACACAAAAACAGTAGTTACATATTCTTGAAGAGAACAGCACAAGTTCAAGCCTTCGTAATTGAAAATAAAACGTGTCCACAATAGATTGTAGAATTAATACCAAACCTTCCCCCCAAAAAATCTGTCTGAAATCTTAAAGAAAATGGTGTGGAAACTGGATATACACAGCGAGCAAAGTAAGACAGATTCTTGCTAAATTGCACCCACCTAGAACATAATTTTATTGAACTTCTAGTTGGAGAAACTTTAATTGTAAGCATATATTCTATCTTAAACTAAATATACCAAATCCCGTCTGCCTACTCAACGCTGGCAGAGGCTTGTCCACTTTGGAGGAAATAGCAAATCACTCGACATTTAAGTATTGAAATCGTCTAAACCTATTTTTTTTATTTATCGCCTAAAATAACAACAAATACTTTTTGAAATTTTTACTGTACAAACAAGACACACCCCAGTTGTCTAATTGCTATGGTCAAGTAAGTACCTGCATATGTCGGGACATGTCTCAAAACTAAGAAAATCACAAGAAGAACCAATAGCGGTTGACCTATGTAAGACCATAAAAAAAGACACTTCTTACGAAACCATAACTTAGATTTGGGAAAGTTTAATCTACAAAAATATAATAGGTAGACATATTAAATAGCTGGAAGGAACACTTTTGTCAAAAACCGAATTCGCATTTACTTAGATATTATACACATACGATAAACTGTTGCCGTATTATATTAAAGCGTGCCATACCTTTAATAATACCACCATCCAGGAATGTACTCCGTCCGTCCCTCCGTTCGATCACGCGTTTCCTGCCAAATTTAGTGGGGAAACAAAAAAGGTGTTTCGGTCATGTGACTTTAATTGACGTCACGTGAAGTAAATAACAATTCAGGTTATCCGCTAAATTTAGCGATATAATTGAGGTCACGTGACCTGATATCACGTGGTCTATACGTTAATCAAGTTTTTCCGCTAAATTTAGCACGATATTAGATATCACGTAACCTCACGTCACGTGACCCATTTACCAATTCACTTTCTTCGTTGAATCTCACAGAAGGTTTGATGTCACGTGCATTTGCGACACATTTTGTTTACCTGTTCAAAATATCGGGGAATTTCAAAATGTATTGTTCTTCCCTCAATAACATGAGTTTATTGTGTTTCAAATATTTTTAAACAATCATACGTCAAATAATGCAATTCATGCATAATACGACTTCAGAAATTAAGGTCGCCGAGGATTTAAGGATCTTTATTTACTTTTATTTTTGTCATTTTGATAAGCCTTCGAATGAAACAAATGTCCGCCTAAAAAGGGCTAACAACGTCAAGAATACTGGAAGACCCCATGCAAAATTGTTCAAACAATAGGTGTCTGTATTTACTTCCCGTAAATTATATTCCATCGACGAATCGGCATTTTATAATGGAGTCAAGATAAGAAATTTACTGAAATGAAGAAGGACATGCGTGTAACTATTTCGTTAGCTGATGTTACAAACTAGACACATTCTTTATGCAGAGTAAAAATATATATTGGAAACCGTCTGCGAATAAAAAGAGTGCTTCAACCGTAAAAATATTTTTTTTTTTACCTCTTTCAAGAAACCGACGTTTTAGTTGAAGTAATATTTTGAGGCTGTCAATGCTAATCTTTGCTCTGAGGCGCAACACGTGAATAAGGGGAGCGCCAACGGTGCTCAATATTCGGGGTGAATTGTTCATCCTGGGATAACCTGTATATCACATCCAATAAAGTTGCAATGTGCTTTTAATGCACCTGCATATTAGGGTGTATATGGATGTAGGATAAACGGAGTGCTGCCTCAATGACCGTCTTCGAGAACACGACATTGATGTAAATAACGCCTCAGACGACACCGCGGTGCAAAGCTAGCACCCAATTGTGAAACATGCCTTGGAATGCGGAGCGCAAGTTCGTCTGCTTCAGTGCAGGTGTTCCGATGATGTCAAAACACTGAGCTCTTATTGGCTGGTTGAAAACATAATGGATAGACCTCAAGGTGTCTAGAATTGAGGTATGCCCTCTATTCTTTCTATCAAAGCCAGTCAGATCTGGCGTCGTTTTGACGTCACTGGAACTCCTGCGCAAGAAGCAGACGACTTGCCCTCCGTATAGGGGTACTCCTGCTCCGACTTCCGCCCGAACACCAAGTTCGCTGAACGCAAGTCGAGACAGGGAGGTGAAATCATTGAGGCGTTTTCAATGCACTGCAGTAGTGACTTCATAAGTGTGCCTTCCATAGGTCTATCTCGAAAATATATTAACTCTCTCATCTCAGTCATAGTAAGTGACGATACCAAACTGTGACATCCGTGAACCGGTCGGCCCTGGGTATATTCCCTGGCAAAATACTCTAAAAATCTCTCACCCGTTCATGCCATTCCACCCTTTCCCCAACTCTTCACTAGCGCCTTCACCCTTTCTTTCTACAAATAGAGGTGTCGAGTTGAATAAATGCGGTTGCCATTTGGGAACCTTGTCTGTGTGCCATTCCATGTCATGTTCCTGCAATACCTGCATTCGGCAGTTACTGATACGCAACTTTGTATATACAACACCAATGTTCATGAAATGCAATGGGTTTCTTGTTATTCCAAATCCTAAGAAGCCCCTAGAACATCATTGGATCAGTAGGTTTTCACTTCAGTATAGTTACTAATCATATTCGAGGGCCTTTTCAATACTGAGGAGTCACTGTTACCTTTGGAATTTTTTCCCTGTACTATAGACTTAGGATATGTTTAAAATGTTGCTCAATATTTCAGAATCACTAATAAAATGTGATTTGATTTATTGGATTGAAATTTACACGAAGTAGGAATTGGAATCCGCTCCCAACATTGCGCAACGTATGAGTAGCCTGAATATATTTAAAGGATCTTATTTTATGCGTTAAAATACGCCTGAGAGACCCCCAATTGCTGGGTTTTCGGTCGATAAATTAGAGAAAACAACAGAACTGACCGAATAGATGTTTATTTAAAATTACTAGTTTGAAATGAGCGCCGCCCGTTTCTCTGATTATTTTTAAAATATGCACATTATTTTGTGGACCCTATTTAGTTTTTATTACAACAAGCTCAAAGCTGATCCAAAGGTTTTTTTACGGCAATTATATAGTTAAATTGGATTATAATAATATGTTTGAAAACATGTTTGGAGACCGCGGATTTGTGTCTTTAAAGTAGTACTCTAAACAGCAGATATTCTGGTATTCTTACGACGCTCAATCAAACGAAGGAAGAAAGGTCATGAAATCGGATATAATCTATGAGTAAAGCTATACGCACTCCGGAGTGCCCTTAGGTCGGAAATGGCTATACGCACTCCGCGGAGAACTCATGCCATTTGGGTCACCCTTTTCGAACGGCGCGTGTATCACTGGGGAGCTCGTTAACACAGCCCCCCGCCTGCGTTCACGACGCTTCGCGGCGACAGTATCGGCTGCTTATTACAAAACTTAATCAGTACACGCCGCTTCGCGGCGTCCAGCCGGCAACACAAGCCCCGCTGTCCCTGATCGCACCTCCGGAAATGGAGTCCCATACCATTTAGTTCTCTGAAGTTTCGGCGACAACATTCAGTTTTCTCAGTGTTCAACGCAAAAAGAAATGTCGTAAATATCGCCAAATGCCTCGACAAAACAAAATGTTTCAGAAAAAAAAAAGGGAAACAAAGTAGGCCCACCGCGGATCGAACCCGCGTCCACTTCCGTACAAAGCGAACTTCTTAACCCCTACGCTATGCCACCGCTTACAAAAGTCGCTGTGACCATTCGTTTTATACGAGTTTAGCGGAGTGCGTATAGCCATTTCCGTTCGAAGTGCACTCCGTAGTGCGTATAGTTTTACTCATAATCTATAGCAATTCATCATTCATTTTTGCGTGTCAAAAAAGACATGCCCTCTGCTACGGCATACAATAAAATTCGCAGTCAAGCAGGTGTAAAGGACATACTATTATGTAATTTAGGAGGATGTTAATCCTATGTTACGCACTTTAGAAAATTAGCTTTTTATTCACACTAATACTATTTTAATACACTGTTAATGATAACTCAAAGAAAATGCTACAGAATTGAGCGCCTCACTCGAGCTAAGAAATTGATAAATCACTAGCGAATTTAAAATGAATGCATGTTCAATGTATTCTCAGAGTGAAGATATAATATCTTGGTCGGTAGATTTTGGTGATATGCATTCTAGAAATGCCTAGTCGTGATATTTTTAGAGCTCCCAATGGCAACACCTACTGCTTTTTTTTTAAAAAGACGGTTCATAAAAAAACAGAAGACCCTCATGTTAACTACACTAAAAAATTGATTTGTTATATGTTACTTTTAACTGATTTTAATACACACACTTCTGCAGTAGAACAGCTGTGATCTTCAAAGACCGTTCTATCAAGGCAGATATGTCCAAAAACTGGACAACTCTAGGTTTGAGACAGATGAATAAATATGCAACCAAGCTTTATAAAACATCGAAAGGCGAAGTGGGCTGTAAGAAGGTTTTTATGTTAGAATGTTGTGTTGTCTACATTAATAATTTGGTTGCATAACAAATATTCAACATACTTAGGCTAAAACAACCTCTTTATTGTTAAGTATGCATCTTTATCTCTAAACATAAGTAGAACAAACCGAATTGCAAAACAGTTTTCCCAAAGCCGGATTGCTCGACAATTACCAACGTAGAAAAATAGCGCCCGATTCCTAACCCCCGCCCCATCCCCCCCCCCCCCTCCCCCCACCCTTCTCCGGCCTGATTTCCCAAATACATATATCCCGCAAACAAAGGACCACTATATCTTCTAGATGAGGAAGTAAGAATTGTCGTCAAATGTTGGGTGGCTCGAGAAGTTCTTGCAGTAAAGTTACATCTGAAGACAATCTGCTCGTTCGCCATTTTCCTCGCCCATTAACTGCCATCATCGTTATACGACCATAAAAAGAAACCACTGAAGAAATAAACTATTAGACATGCATTTTTAATTTTTAGAATGTTTCAATTATTGTTGAGGTTACTTTGTTGGCCTTTTATATTATGAAATAATGTTTTCGGCTGGTACTCAGTCGAAAAGATTAAATGCATATAAAACCCACTGAACCTTGTGCATTCCTATTTCTCACAAACACGTCTGTAGGTGTTGTTTTTATCTTAGTCGCATGTCCTGAGTTTACGCTTTTTTAACAAATCTCAAGAAGAAAAAACTGTTATTTTTCATGCAACTGCAGAAAAGGGATTCAAACTGTTTGGTTTAAGCTGCTACCCACATATCGAACCGGAAACGCTCAAATCGCCCGAGTCGCTTAAGGGTGTCAATCTATAAAAAACAATCTATCAGTTGAACCATGTGTGCTATATGAAAGGAGCAGCGTGAATGCTACGTTTTTCTTCCGTTTTCCATCTGCGCATACAAAATAGCAATGCTTTCCTTTACCTTTTTTAGGGGAACATTCACCACCTAAAGACCTTTTGTAAGATGTCTTAATATACTCGGGTCACAGATTGTTTTATACAACTGAGTTTACATTCGAAAAATGTTAAGGAAGACCCTGTAAATATTCTACTCCGACGGATTGTTTCATACGATCTAATATAAACTCATTAATTATACACATTCTTTTATATTTTTCCAGGTCTGGAATACCTTAGCATGTGTCGCTGAAAACCTAGTGTGGCTTCTTTTCTTGAATCTGTTTTTCTAATACCTTGCTATCCGCACATTTGACAGCCCAATTCTGCGGCCAGGGGTTTTATGTATTAGACAAACTCAACTAATTCAACATGCAATTATTTTCTTTTATAATAGTGACTAAAGATAAGTAGTCATGAGCGCTATATTTACGCTTAAAACACAAAGATGCGTCAACACTCAAAAAGAGGAAGGGCTAGACAACTGGTTCTCAAATGAAGGTCCGCGGAACCTTAGGCGTCTGCGAAGGAATTCGAGGGGTCCGTGATGCCCTGCCTCGCCAGTCAATCCCGCTAGTAAAGGTTGTATATTTATTCAAATATAGAAGAAACATTAATACGTTTCGGGTGTCATTTCTGGTTTGTATGTCAAAGAGGGAAGACAACTTCACAGTAGCCCCTTGTTATGTCCACTTATTAAATCATTATCTTTATTAACCCTTGTAATTTAGTTCCCTTCACCACGAACGGGGTCCTCCATGATATCTGCCGATTGACAAGGGGTCCGTGAACCATCAATGGTTGAGAACCACGGCGCTAGGCGAATCACTAGATTTTACGGACAGTTTGGTTCGTAATCACTACAATCATAGCGCATGTAGCAATGTCCTGCTAATTATTACCGCACAGAGGGTGTTCGGCTTCACTTCTGGTATCTAACCTAGAGAGCTGCGCTCGATGCTGTGCTAGTGTTAAGTGAATCATTCTTATTTTTTTTCTGTCATGACATCAGTGTGAATGAAAAATTAAATTTATTATGCGTGCATTACCGGTTCAACTCCCTCGTCCAATATGAACTATAACAAGTCCTTTTGGGTTATCCTCACCTGAGCATTATTTTGTACTGTCGGGTACGATCAAAATCCAAAAAAGGGAGTGCGTGGCCATTGATACCTGGTGAGCAACTTGGAGGCATTAGGAAGTGATATATCTTTGGAGTGGAAAAAGGTATTACGAGGGTGTGCAAAACCAAGTAATAGCGCACCCTGTCAGTCGTCTTTCCATTCCGTAGTTTTATTAATGCAACGCTAATTATCCGCGGGGAGTTGAATAACGGGGACAAAGGACAAACACAAATCTCGCGACAGAAATAAGTCCCGGGTGAGCGACTGAAAAAAATGCACCTGGTCCTGGAATCGAAAAAGGCACGTCTCACTCTCCATTGGAGCGCTCCTAATTATATCTACCGAATAAGCTATCTCCTGGTTAGCACAGTTGGTAAAGCGCTAAATTAGAAATGGAGATGTCCATGCTTCGATACGAAGACCAGGCAGATTTTGTCACTTGCGGATCAGTAACTTAGCTTCAAAGCAAATTGTTGTGTGTATGTTTATACAGCCGGAAGTTAGTCTTCCTCAGTCGGCGTCCGGTGTCTCAGCTGTAGATGAGCAATTTAGCCAAAGCGGTACAACCGCCAACCTGGGGTCTTTAACGTGCACCACGCAGTAGTGATACACGACCTCACGCCGGTACGATTCTCATCCACATAGAAACGGGCAGGGGCGGGGAATGAGCCCAGGATCCTTGGTATTAGAGTGCGAGCTTTCGCTCCACGTGCTCCAAGCTGGTGTGCGCTAGACCACTCGGCCAATGATCCCCCCAGTAACATAGCTGTGTTTGGAAATTTGTGTTTCTCCTTTGTCCCCTTGTTTCTCTTATCCTGAGATCATTATTGTTATGCTTGTCCAGCTTGCTTGCATCAATGCATTAATTGCATTCTCATTTTATCAGTTCCTAGTTTTCTCCGTTTAGCGCAGAATGTATTCTTGGCGACCCGTTCCGCTGTTTGCGTTTTATATGTACATTTTAGTACTCTCTATCACACGTCATTGAATTTTCAAAATTTACCAGAATAGGGAAATATAAATTAATTGTGTTTTATGACATCTATGAGTACCCTTCTTGGAGGAACGTTCAAAGTATTTCAGATTTGTGCTGATCACAAAACTCTTCAATCATTAATTCATGAACTTTAACCCCGTTTCTAGCACCAACATAAAAAAGTCGTAATGATATATAAGTTTGCTTTGAAAAATGAGGAGCACAACAAAAATAACGCTGTGGACGAGTCGAGGGCTTGTTTCAATAAAATGCAAATAGCGGGTCAACGCATTGTAGTAAATGATAAAATCAATCGGTAAAGCGAGCTCTAATCTCTGATCATTTAAAATTAGTAATTCTGTCTTTTGCTAATTTATTTGTTCAGGTTATCTTTTTTTCTAAAAATACTCGCCTTTTAATGGTCTTGAGATATACACCATAAAGCCAGAAAGACGCACATCTGCCATCACACTAGAAACCACATTCATGGCAGAGGCTTTCAGAGACCTAGCGGACGAAGGGGACGTCTTAGTTAAAACAGAGGGCCAGGGGGGTTACACCCGAATTCAGAAGAAAAAAAGCTTGCAATCGCACATTACGCCCATTCTACTAGACCGCAGGATCAACCACACCAACATTACGGTAGCTAAAGAGTTCATACTTGGGCACAGGTACATGAAATTGAACGAGCTCTCCCGGGTTAGCCCCAATCTCTCATTCGCATCCCATAGCTCCAATCCCAGAATACCCTACGTTCATAGGAATTTTCCAATGAACCCATTTTTATATTGAACAGCAAATACTGTACTGCAGCCCACAGTACGATGATAGGAAATTCATTGACTGAACATATTAAACCGCACTCTAGCGGCGGAGGTTCCACTTGATTGTAGTATCCCCAGCCAGTATCCAAGGAAGTCACATCAGCCCTGCGACTCTCCCAAGGCAGTGACCACAAATTGTGGAACATTCCAAGTATTTCGAGACATGCTCAGATACGCGAACTGGAGAGAGCGGAAAACGCCTGCTGCCCGGACCAAAGTGATGAACACGATGCCCCTTGGTTCAGAATGTCAGAAAGATGCTAGGCGTCGAGTGCTGAGACATGAAGGCACAGTACGTATTCTAAAGTTTTTGAAAACACAAATGAAAAAAGTAGTTTAAATATGAATAGCGAAATACATTTTGTCAAGAATCGATTTCAAATGTCCTCAAACTCTGTGAGACTGGCTGGGTGCACCAGCTTGTGTATATTAGGAACAAAAAAACTAAACATCGTCTACATTATTTGTGCGATAATTGCAAACCAACTGATGTGCACACACTGTGAAATTAAGAAAAATCACTTTCCCGCTTTAGAAATAAAAATACGACTTTTGAAAATTGTAACGATAAGAATCTATCCCGATTTTATCGCGATTCCAGGAAGTCGCCCAAAATGCATATATGTACAGGAATATAAAGTACACAAAACGTTATCGCTACAGAAAAATATCAACACAAAATATATTTCTAAAATGAAATCGCGATACATTTTAGCTAATCCGCCCAGCTCTGCTTTCCAAACTCATTACTCTGTTTCCATATTTACGACTGCTTCGTGGTATAGGGATTTAAAATGTAGGAATATGTTCAAATTACGAAACAACAGTGAGTGTGTAGGAGAACTGGTGATTATTTAATCAGCATGTAACACCTGAAACCGGCATTAAGTTATGGTCAATGTCTAAACTATCAGCATCTGAGTCTTGGAGACAACGAATAATAAAACGGTAGTTACTGAGTTGTGCAAGGAACTACATAAGCGGAGTTCTCTGCAAAGGACCTTCATTGCAACATTTGGTGGATAATATAAGAACCTTTCAAACTATCCACCCCTCCTCTTTTGAAAAACCTAAATCCGACTCTATCTCTCCTCTTAATACCCATAAACTATTTGGGCCAGATAATGCCAATGGTAAACCGCGATAAAATATCCGTGCAACCTATTTCATAAGAGGGTGATATTCCACAATAATTGAGATAACCATGTATTATTTTGGTAATCGTAATCCACAAACGAAGAGCACGGAAACCGGATTTTCAACACCACAAAATTGTTTTAATATTTAAATTTTCTTCGCAGTTTTTTAAGCTTTATTTACGTTGTCTTTCTTCATGTTGTACGTAGTGATTACGACACTTAGTTTTTAAACTTAATCGGTATACTAACAGGTACTTCCACAAATAACGGTAAATTAGACATCTAAACATAGTCATCTCATGGAATATCTTTAAAGCAGGCATAATTGTGATTCATATCCATCTTTCTACTTGCGATTGCAAGACTGTCACCAACGACGATGCAACATTGGTATGATTGAACATGCGCCAATGGCAGAGTTATCCCGATATTGGTGGCGATTTTTTTTAATAGTGGATTTATATAGCAATTGTGTCACGCATCGTCTTTCTGGGCTATGTCAAGATCTGTTTTGTTTTGTACCCGCCTTGATTCCTCCCAGAAAAACCTGCGAAGAATAAAAAGGGGAATAAAAATAAGAAAGTCATCACGATCACAATCCTAAAGTGGGGAGAACACATTAATATTTGTGTGCATTCAACAGGTTTTATGTGGAGTATACTACATTAAATGACCCCTGAAAAGAAAAAAAAAAACGTTTTGCTTTTCAATAGTCTGGTGGGAACATGCATGTCCAACAAATAATTTAAAGCGAAAACAAAAGTTAGAGTAATATTGACCGCACGAGACGCGAATTAGGTGGCAGTGACCTCATTTCCATTTGCTTTCTCTCTCGGCATTTCGGGCACGTGGAGGAGACGTGGATCAGTTTCGCTTTCACGGCCGGCATGGAAATTCCGGAATGACCCGTGACGTCCTGAACTTCGCGCGCAGAATTTCAAACAAATCTATCGCCGTCGATATTGTTCTAAAATTCAATTTTTCTTTCGCGTAATTTCTTTTTTGACAAGCGTCTCCCAATTAGGCTTTAATATTTTTTCAGGTGCCTTTTGAGGATTAAAATATACCTCTAAAAGCTTGGAAGCTGTACTTATGTGGTGTGTACAAATAAGATAATCTGTGAGTGCGCTTTAATATACAGAAATAATTGACACGATTATAGGAATACTGAACCAAATTTTTTATCTAACGTGTAAATCACATACTGTGAAATAAAATTTATCAGAAGATACAAACTGCAAATCAGTATTCTATATTAAAAAGCACAAGTTTTAGCCTATTTACACAGTTAAAACATAAAAAAAAACAATTCGAACACTCTTATTCCAAACAAATGTTCTAAATATGCATATGACTTCAGCACTCATGACTTTAGTTTAATTCATAACAGGACAACTTACTTTGGCAGTCACGTATGTGAACCCTAATATGGGACGAATAATCCGCGTGAATTATCCAAATAACCAGAAAGTGGGCTTTTCAGATGGGTATGTTTGGTGCTAAAAGCAATAGAATCAAGCTTTTCTTGTACTTTATTTTATATGGATCATTTATTTAAGATCTATATATATGGGAAACACTCCGCCAAGTTTAAATAAATATATTCCCTCAAAAAGGTTACACATGTTTTTATAAAAAGGAATGGGGAAAACTGGGTTCAGAGAAAAAAGTTCCAAGTCAACTTAAATGATGTAAAAGAAAAATAATATAATATCTTTATTTCAGTTCTAGCGCCAGAGAAATGTAAATCGCCCATAACTTGAACGAATGCGGCACCCCTTCTCTGATGATAAAATGGTATTATACAGATCAATATTCTGGAGGATGAGTGATGATGTCTAGGAAATATCAAGAAAATGTTCAGAACAGAGATAAACTTATATTGATTTGTAGCTCGTCTCCCCCTTAGTCTGTTGTCATTGTTGAAATGGCGGATTCTGTATACAGCCCAAACTTTAATGTTGAGAGGCTCGCGTAAACGTATTAAGAAACCTTCCGCCAAATCATACCGTTGTAATTAAACACTCGATGGCATTTTACATCATATGCAAGATAATCTTCAGGAGCTCGTCGCACCAAAGGTAACTGTACACAATCTTTATCTTGTTCAGGACATAATTAGAAAGTCCGTTCTTATGATTGTCCTTATGATCTCCTGAGCTGAGCCCTCAGATCGGTTGAAAGCATGCTAGCTAAGAGGTCCAGCGGGGCACAGCCGATGATTTCAATGATCGTTTCGGAAACGGAAATTGAACATAACTTGTTAGTGCCGCCTGCTAAATTTCTTAAAGGTATTCAATTTAGCTCTGATAGCAATGATAAAAGTAGTTTTTAAATCAAGCAATGGGTATATAACTTCGTTTTATTTTTCCTCCCAGACCAGCTTTTTTATAATATAAACAAACTCGAAATGTTCATAAATGTTTATTAAGTTATTATTTGACGAAAATATAAAAATCCGACTAAGTTTGCCAGTTTTAGTAAATGTTCGGTATATAATAAAGTAAACTTACACATTTAGTTTGAGTTCCGCCAGGTATGGTCGGCGCTTAAAATTTAAAATTTATCTAGAGACGCATGTTTTTTCTTGAAAATATTAAGAAATGCATGGGAATGTTTATAAAACAAGAACTTTATGTTATTTAGTTTAGCTATTTGTTAGTGAGTATAAACAATTGGTTAAAATTAGAAATTTGCTCAACATCATCAAAACAGATAAATTAAATAATTTCAGGATTATTTGTAGCGGAACGGAAGTGCGCGGGTGCTATACGCCTAAGACCTTGGCTACAGAGGCAGGGTTCCAGGTAAAGAAACGCGGATAAATAGAAGCGGGAAAGTCACGCTAGCGAGTTGAGTTTTGGTGCATTCTCAAGACAAAGAAGAAGGAAATACGTGCAATAAATCACTTTTACTGTAAACATAGTTTTATAATGACATTCAGCAGGTTTCTAACCAAAAATATTTGTTTATTTTTAATTCTTGAAATGTTAATGAACACAACTTAGTTTATTGTTCTAGTTATCTTGGTGATTAGCCTTCTGTCTTCATGGCCGTATAACTCACCTGGACAGACCGGATTACTGCATATTTCACAATTGTTTGTAGAAAAAGTTTGGTCAACTTAAAATGAAACACTGTATAAAGACCATCAGCTTGGTAAGCAAATTTCTAATTTTCCTAATTCCTAAGCAAACATATTAAAAATGTATTTTACTTTTTAGAGGATCAAGAAAATGCTTTATTTATATTTTTATACTGTATCAAGCGGTACATAACACTCACGCAAGCGATTTGAAAGTATAGCAACCAGCCCAGTTATACACTGATACGTCGTCATTCATCAATATATGCTTGCACATCTAACAACATACTAAAAACTGTTGTTCGTCCTTAGTGCCACATTACTTTATAAAGCTGTTCAATAATTGAGTGATCGTCAACATAGGAACACAGACTAAACGGCACATTTATTACGTTGCATTGCTCAAGGCAATGATAACATTCACAAAGACGAGGATTGGTGTGACCATGCGATTTGGCGATGTTAAATTGGACCTATCGAGCTAGTGAAATTCCTGATCTTAGATTGCTATTTATCAGAAGAATTAAAATTCGGATTCGATTCGCACATGTAAATACAATGATAATTCATAAAACTGACTTCCACACAAATATACTGCAGAAAAAAGTGATTTTTTTTGCGTACTTCAGTTGCCAATAGAATTATGTAATTAAATTTTGCAATACAAAATTGACGTCGTATCCCTTCGTTTTATTTTGATTTAATAAAAATATAGTTTTGAAGGGGACTAAAATAGTATACCTTGATTCATTTTAAGTTACAGCTCATCCGACCTTACTTTGCGAACGGTCCAACCAAGCAATATAAAGAAGGCGACGTAAGGGCGCCTGTCAACGTTAAATATCTGGGCTATCATTCGCTAAGCTAATCAAGCTCTGCGAGTGTGTCCTGTCACTGGACTTTAGTGTGTGTCCCTGTTTTTACGTGCATCACTTTAGACAACCCTCTGATTTATGATGAACCAGTTTGTTCAAACGAATAAAGATATAGAGCACATGCTTCGATTTCCGCCTTCTGTATGGTAATCATGTACTGTACTTTGTGAATCCCAAACACCCCTGGATACACCAAAAACTCGTCCTCTCATCATTCGTGTTCTTTATTGTTAACCAAACTTGATTTACAAGGTTTCTTACATATACTAAAGTTTTACATTTTTCTTTTAATTTATCTACTTAATATCAGTTTGAAAGCGGACTGATAATGCGGCAATAAAAAATTAAAAACAAAATTATAATTTTGCGCGTTCGATTTGTTTGCTAAAAACAAAAGCAATATTTCAACAAGCCGGGTTTTTTTTTTATCCTGTGCGGAACTCATGAGGACCGTGAGACGTGTGACAGACAATCGTTTGTGATGGGTTCCCGCGCGGCGAGGAAGCATGCCGAAGGCGGACTGATTTCCCGACGTGTGAATATCAGGTGAGAAGGGATCACTCGCTGTTGGCTGTCGGACGTCCAATGGCACCCTCTGCTGTTTGTTCCAAATCGCAGAAAAAAGGCTATGTCGGAATCTTCGATTAGCTTTTAAAAGGAACAATAAGAATTGTTCAAATTTTATCTTGCTTTTCTACTTAGCTAACGACAACAAGATTTAGAGCCATAAATAGATGATACCAATAACCGCTTTGGTGTACCTTCAAGGGTGTATGAACGAAACAATCGAAGTATTATTTTTCTTGTTTTATTATTTGATTTTAACATTTTTCAGCAGCCCCACAAGGGAGGGGGCAGTGACAAAAACGCAACTGCATCAAGTAGCACTTACGTTCCTTTGAGAAAGCCAGACGTGGGCCTCTATTGGCCCGTCTTCGGCAATAACTGGAGTCCTGCATCCGTCATTCATGAGGCAGTTGATTAGGCGCCGTCGCCGACCGGTTATCTGTATTTGAGATTTTTGTTTGTTACACGTTGTGTGCACTGATTGGTGCGCGGAAACAAAGAACTGACGACGGACGAAAGAAGAGACGAGATGGGAGTCAGGTGCTGGAGCTGGTTTAAGCAAGATTTGGAAACCAAATAAAGCTCTCCCCCCCCCCCCCCCCCTCAAGGCAAGCTCCCTGCATCCCCGGGTCCCACGGCGCCCAAACCACAAGCCGTGACGCTGGTCAACATATTGAATTTAATTTGTAACTGGGGAAAGTTCAACATGATGGAATGTGAACTCCACTGGATGCTCCCGCATTGATTTGATATGGAACGACTTTAGTTTAATAGCGTAAAATCACTTCACTGATGTTCAAGTTTGGTGACATTTATTTTCCTGTCACCTTGAACATTGGAATTAGTTTGAGATATTTTAAATCGTATCGATTTAATCCAAAACAAAAACATTGACATCTTCGGTGGGCTGAACTCTAACCAGAAGTTCAATTAGAAACATTGAATTAGGAGGCGGCTCTAATGCACATATTAAAAACATGTATAAACAGATAATCTTATATGTATATTTTGACATTACGTATTACAGAAACAGACAATGAATTTTTTAAATCAATAAGTTAAAAATATATAGGGCATTCGCTTGCTCCGTTTTATAAGTGATATTGTAAGGCGAATATATAGTTTCCCCTCGAAATGTTTTTCTTCAGTTAATATTAAAAGGTTTGTAGCACACTACACATCTCATCGCGAATATAACAATATAAATAACGCTCTTCGAAGCAATTACGGAATATACAGTAAATTCACGAAAAGCATACAAAGCTATGTGAGACGTACTTTGGCTCATACCACGACTATACATTTCTGACTAACAGCATAGAAAGATCAGCAGGCTCTAAGTTTCTAATGTCAAGCAACCCAGCTCCGAAAACGCAGATGCATTTTCACCGGTGCGTGAATTGGAGATTTCGAACGAAACAATGCCTAGGAATATGCGCTTCAGTCTGGGATCTCATGAAATATGCAAACAAAGTCAGTCGTTCAAAGAAAAAAAAGAACTTAAAGTTTATATATATTTTCCTTTTGTGACAAAAGACAAATATATATAAACTTTAAGTTTAGGTAAGCACAAATGTCTATTATTGCGACACACTGCTTCTTTGGCAATGACAAGATATAAGTTTCGCATTGAAACTTTATTTCACAACGTATATAACATTGCTTGTCATAATACTAAACAATGGGGGTATTCAAAAACAAGCTAAGATTTGAAACAAGAAAGAATAAACAAACAATAGATATGGCGCGGCACGCGCACGTCTGACGCACTTGGGAAACCATCACATGTGCGTTGTTATTATAACACGCAGTTCAGTTGGGTCATAGAGCTTGTAGTCGCCTCCATATATTCAGATAATCTTGGTTTAAATTGTTAAATAATAGGCAATAAATATAGATAGTTTGGTGATGTAGCATAACTAGACAAATACAGGATATAAAATATTGTCATAAAGCGCAAATGCATGTAGCCGGTTTGGCCTAATTTTTTATTAAATGTCTGATTCAGGTCTGTACAAGTACTTTTCTTCTTGCCGAAAGGTGCTCTGCACCGGTCCAAAATATTCTTGATATATATTTTATTTGGCTTTACATAAAAAAGTAACCAGCATCAAAACAATAATAGCGTATTTTTGAAGAGCACAACACAAGTTCAATCCTTAGAAATTACATGATGTGTCCACAGTACAATGTAGAATAATACCAAGCCCTCCCCCCTAAACAAATCAGTCTGAGATCTCATAGGACATGGTGATGGAAGCTCCCAAGCACTCGAAATAAGCTAGACCTGTACACTCGAGATAAAATCAAGCAACTTAAAGCAGGAAATATGTACTGGATGTACGCATCCAGTGAAATAGCGAGATAATTTCTAAATTTAACCTAGCTAGAACATAATTTCGTTGAAATTTAGTTGAATAGGACTTGATTGGAACTATTTATATCTATGTTAATCTAAGTATGCCGAATCCAGACGTTCACACTCGGCGTTAGCAGAGACATTCACTCTGAAGGAAATAGCAATTCACTAAACGTTCAATTATTGAAAAAGGAATAAACATGATCTTTTTTTGTTTAGCGCTTAAAATAACAACACATAATTTTGAACTTTTTACTAAACAAACAAGACACACTCCAGTTGTCCAAGAGCTATGGTCAATTAGGTACCTGCACATGTCGGTACCTGTCTCAAAATAAAAAATGGTGCTAATAACTAGGGTTCGGCGTTTTCGGTTTTTATTTTTTCAAAATTCTGCGTACGTTTTTCGGTGTTTGTTTTAAAAATCAGTTTTCGTTTTTTTTTGTGTATATTTATTCCCAAAAAGGTTTACCGTTTTTTTTTTCGGTGAATATGAAAGAAACACAATCGGACACCGGATCAGATGATCCTTGTAGCTGTGATATTTGTGATTAATCAAAGAATAACGGCACATATACATACGTCGTCTTCGCTACAACTACCATCAGGACGCACCTCAAAATCGCGGAATTCGCGGGCATAATCTTCAGCACGCTTCTTTTTCCTTCCCATTCTAACGACGTGACCGTCTGAGTTGATGACAATACAAGAACCAGCGCAATGGGAAAAAAATCCACTGTAATTATGTTCTCAACCACATGGAAGTTTGAGAGATGGTGTTAAGAAATGTATTAACGGTTTTCCTCGATGTCGTCTGAAGTGCATGAAACGAAAAACCTTCCACTAGCCCACATCCCAACTTTCTTTTAGGACCGGGAAGTAGATACACTAAGCCCGATCACAGAAAGAACACAGATGTCTCGCGAAGGCCAATCCAAGACCTCTTTTGTTGCATGTTGAACCTTGGAAGAGGGCAATCACGAAGACGTCACACAATGTCGAACCTTGCAAAGCCATCTCGACGCGGCCCTAAAAAACTGACCTTTTTCGGTTAAAACCGAATTTTAGAAAACGGATTAGACGTACTTTTATCGGTTTTTATCGGTTTAAACCGAACACGCCGAACCTACAAACGGACCTTTTTCAATTAAAACCGAATTTCCGAAAATGGATTCGGCGTACTTTTATCGGTTTTTATCGGTTTAAACTGAACACGCCGAACCTACAAACGGACCTTTTTCAATTAAAACCGAATTTCCGAAAATGGATTCGGCGTACTTTTATCGGTTTTTATCGGTTTAAACCGAAAACTCCGAACCCTACTAGTAACCAACGGCGGTTGACCTAGGTTACACCAAATCAGAAGACACGTTTTACGAAGCCGTAAATTCAATTTCGGAAAGTTGAAGCTACAAAAATGTAATACGCATACACATTAAACTACTCGAATAAACATTTTCTTTTGAAGCGAATTCTCTTTTACTTAGATATTATATACAGGAAATACACTATTGCAGTATTGTATTAAAGCTTGCAACACCTGGAACTCTACCCCTCTTCGATAAATGTTCTCCGTCTGTCCCTCCGTACGACGGCACGTTTCCTGCCAAATTTAACGCGGAAACTGCATTGTTGTTTAGGTCACGTGATGTAAATTGATGTCACGTGGCTTGACGTAACGTGACGTAAACAACAATTCAGTTTAGGGGATAAATTAAGCGGTTAAATTTATGTCACGGGACCTGATGCATGTCGTATGGCCAATACACAAACCCAGTTTTCCAGCTAAATTTAGCATGAAATATGATCGCACGTAACGTGACGTCATGTGACCGGTACAGTTCAGATTCGTTACTCAATTTAAATGAAAAATTGATGTCGCGGGAAGTTGTCACGTGACATATACAGGAATTCGTTTTCCCCGCAATATGTAGCGGGATAATTGATTGCACGTGAACTGACATCACGGTAAGCTATACTCAAATTCACTTTCTCCGCTAAATCTACCAGAAAGTTCTATGTCGCGAGCATACAAGTGAAGAAATATGTACACCAATTTTGTGTTCCGGTTCAATATAAAGGGGAATTTAATAAATCATTTTTCTTCACTCCGCCAAAAACGAAGGTTTAATGTGTTCGAAATAATCTTAAACAATCATGCCGTAAGTACAGGATTTTATGCATTATATGACTTCAGAGATAAAGATCGCTGAGAAGTTAAGATTATTTATTTAATAACGGAAGACGTTACGCAAGAATTGCTCGAATAAAAGATGGCTGTATTTACTTCCTGTAAAATATATTCAATCTTGGAAGCTGCTTACTATTAGGGAGTCAAGATAATAAAATTCTATGAAATGAAAAGGGATATGCTATTTATTTACCAAATGCTACAAACTAGACACACCACTTATGCAGAGTGAAATTATATATATTGGAAAACTTATGCTTGTAGAAAAAGTAGAAAAAGTGATTTCATCGCAAAATAAATTGTCGTTATACCTCTTCCGAGAAACCGTTTGTTTCGTTCAAGTGAAATTTTTAAGGTTTCAATGTTAATCTTCGCTCTGACATGCAACACGTGAATAAGGGAGCCCCAAAGGTGCTCAACATTCGGGGTCAATTTTTTATCCTGGGATAATCCGTATACCACTTCCAATAAAGTTGCAATTTGCTTTTGAATGCTCCTGCATATTGGGGTGTATGAGGATATAGGACGCACGGAGTGCTTCCTAAACGACCGTCTCCGAGAACATGGCTATGAGGCAAATAAAGCTACAGCCGCCAGCCCGGAGCAAAGTTACAGGCCAGTTGTGAAACACGCCTGGGAATGCGGAGTGCAAGTCCATCTGCTGCTTCCGCAGGGTTTGCGATGATGTCAGAACGTAGAGCTCTTATTGGATGATTGAAAACAGTCTGTAGACATCAAGGCGTCTAGCATTGAGGTCTACCCACTATCTTTTCAATCAAAGCCAATCAGAGATAGGCATCGTTTTGACGTCACCGGAACTTCTGTACAAAAAGGAGATGACTTGCCCTCCGTATAGGGATACTCCTCCACCGACTTCCGCCCGACCACCAAGTTCGCTGAACGCAAGTCGAGACAGGGACGTGAAATTATTGAGGCGTTTGCAATGCGCTGCAGCGGCGGCTCCATAATTGTCCCTTCCGTAGGTCTATCTCGAAAATATATTAGCTTTTTACGCTCAGATATCGCTGGTGAGTATTTCGAACTGTGACATCCGTGAATGGGTCAGCACTCGGTGTATCCCCTCCCAGAATAATCTAAAAATCTCTTACCCGTTCTTGCTCTCAGCTTCCACCCTCTCCCCTCCTCTTCACTACCGCTTTCGCCCATTTGTTTCACACAAATAGAGGTGTCGAGTTGAATAAATGTTGTTGCCTATTGGCAACCGTGCCATGTTGCTGCAATACCTGCATTCGGTAGTTACAGAATCTCCAGCTGATATATAGGATACCATTTTCCATGAAATTTCAATGGGTTACTGATTACTCAAAATCCTGAGAAGCCATAAGGACATCCTTTGACCAATTGATTTCAACTTTCATATTGTTAACACTCATGTTCGATGCCTTGAATACATGCATTACGAACATTCGACTTTTTTATTGTTCAATACAGAGGAATCACTATCACCATTGGATTATTCGGATGCCTTTCATTGTGGACTTTCGATGACTCAAATGTTGGTAAACATTTATGAGTCACAATTAAAGCATGATTAGATGAATTGGATTGGACTTTAAACGAAGTAGGAATTAAAATTCGCTCCCAACACAGTGAAACATATGACTAGCGTGATTATACTCAAAGTATCATTTTTACTGCGTTAGAATACGTCTGAGAATCCCCCATTTGGGGGTCTTCGGTCACTAAATTAGAGCAGGCGACAGAACTGACCGAATGGAAGGTTATTTTAATTCCTAGTTTGAAATGGGCGCAGCCCGTTGCTCCTATGATTTATAAATATGCACAATATTTTGTTAACACCTGTTTCATTTGTATTAAAACAAGCTCAACGGGTCAGCCTTGAGCTTATACTTATAACTATACTTCAATTGGTTTATGATAATATGTTTTAAACATATTTGAGGTTCACGAATTTGTGTCCTTAAAGTATAGTACTCTAAAGAGCAGAAAATCTAATTCTTACGACGCTCTATCAAGCATTAGAACAAAGGTCATGAAATCGAATATAATCTATGAAAAGTCATCAATCATATTCGCATGACAAAAAATATTTTCACTCTTGTAGGGCATACAAAAACATTCGCAGGTGAGCATGTGTAAAGGACATAATATTTTGTAGTGTAGGAGGATGTTAATCCTGTATTGCACAGATTAAGAGATTACCTTTTTATTAACACTAATGGCATTTCAAAACACTGTTAAGGAGAACTGAAAGAAAAATGCTACGGCATTAAACAGCTCATTCTAATTAATAAATTGATAAATCACTAGCGAATATAAATTTTACCCATTTCCAATGCTTTGTCCGTCTGAAGTGTTGATATTCTTCCCGGTAGACAGTGATGTCTTGCATTCTATAAATGCCTGTTCGTGGTCTATTTAAAGCTGCTGATGGCAACACCCACTGCTTTCTAAAAATACGGTTAAAAACAAAGCTCCTGAAAACCTTTTTGTTATTTAAACTAAACTAAATGTTTAATATAATAATCTTAGCTGTTTTTAATACACATATTAGTGGAATATTGTTATGGTTCTTCGTTTTCAGGTAAAGCCACTAGTTTTCAAATGTTTTCCCTCCAAATAATTTGTTTTAAATCGGGTTAAACCTCATGTTTACCCAAATTCAGCATATAAATTTCGCTATCGCTTTAACTATTCCGCTCCAAAATTATTGTTCTTAAAACCAGGAATTTGCAGGAAGCATGCTAGCTTAAGACCCTAAAATTGAGATAGAGCCTGTTATCGTTATTGACCTCCTGTAAAAGGCCAAGTCGCTAAAAATCTTGTTCAGTTATTGCGAGTTGTCTTATGTGATTCTTCTCTTTTCAATTCGTCTAGCGTAATAAAAGCACGAGCAGCTTTAATTCGACAAAAGCAGCAGATACCAGGGACTCTGTTCTCTGTTTAAAAAGCCGTGATGTTGAAAGACCGTCCTATCAAGGCAGATATGTCCAAAAAACCTGACAATTCTAGGTTTGAGACAGATGATTTAATAAGATACGAATCACTATTAAACAACGAAAAACCAAGTGAGCTGTTAGAATGGTGTTATGTCAGAATGTTGTTTTTGTCTACTTTAATAGCTTGGTTTAATGACAAATATTCAACAGAATTAAACAGATATCTCTATTGTTATATATATATATATATTTCTTAATATGAACTGCAATAACCGAATTGCCAAACATTATCTTTAAAACTCGATTTATTGCCGAATCCTAATTTACAATGAAGCGCCCAGTTTTTACCCCCCCCCCCCCCCCGCCCCCCCCCCCCCCCCCATTTCAGAAATATATATAACCGGAAAATGAAGGACCCTTTAACTTATATACGAAGGAGTGAAAATTGTTTGAAATGTTTGGAGGCACGAAATTTTCTTGCAGTCAAGTTCCGATCTGAAAATAAGTTGCTTGTTTGCAATTTGTTCTGCCCATCAACTGCCATCACCGTTGTATGCTTATACATGAAAAGCGCTGAAAAAAAAATGATTACACATGCAATTATGTTTATGTTTATACCTCTATTATTTTCGAGGTTCCTTCCTTGGCCTTTTAAATTATATACAGCATGTTTTCAACTAGTACTCAGGAGTAAAATATAACGTTCAAATGAGCCAATAAATAGTGTATTCACATTTCTCACAAACTCGAACGTAGGGGGTGTTTTATAGTACTCACATAAATGAGTGTACGCTTTTTGAGCAAAATTAAATAATAAAGCGACGTGGTAAAACAATCTGCTTTTGGGTGTCAATTTATAGAAACCTGTAAAGCAGTTCTACCGTGTGAAGCCATATACAACTAGCAGTGTTAACGCGATGAATCGATTCTGTTTCCTCTGCGCATTCAAAATAGCATGTCTTTCGTTTCATGTTCTTACTTCCAGAAATGTACAGTCAGCACGAAATGAAACCCGAACGCCGGAACGCGTGGCCGTTCTTACAGGCTGCTCCACCTGGAGGGCCCCTGAGAACTAATGGAAATGCGCCGGGGTGTGAGGGAGCGGGTCGTACTATACTTCGTTTCAGCTTCGGTCCGAGCGCGGCCGGTGTAATGAGCCGAAGGGCCAATCAAACAGCGAAGAGGCACAACGTCATGGCGTGCTCTCTGCAGTTGATAGGACCAGCGGGTATTCGCCGTCTCTCTGTGCGTGCTCCTACGCCGGATAGTCCTATCAAGCGCAGAGAGCACGCCATGACGTGGCGCGTTTTGCGCTGTTGGATTGGCCCTTCGGCTGATAACATCGGCCGCGCTCGGACCGAAGTTGAAACGAAGTATAAGATGAGCTCGACCCTCGCGCGGCGAGTCTGGGAGTTCTGCGTTTAGCCGGTGGCGCGCTGTAAGCGCCGTCACATCCGATACACAAAGCGCTGTCACTCGCTTTGTGTATCGGATGCCCAGCGATATCTCTTCAGCGCTGTCATTCATTATCGCTTTGTGTATCCCAAGGGCGAAATTAAAATTGAAACATTTCGTGCACAGAAGATCCGTAGTGCTTTATGTCGTGTCACCGGAACGTGCCACGCGCGGTTTCTGAGAAATTGTGAAACGTCATAGACGTGAAATGAAATTCGTTTATTGGCGCGACTACACTCTTTATGAAAAAAAAAAAAAAAAATGCTGCAACAGACCGTTGCGGATGCCTAGGTTTTTATGAGCAATGCGCATGTTTTCGTACGAGGTTATCAGTCCATTCTTATAAAAAGCGAGGAATTGCTCGCTGACGCTCTCTTTGGTAACCACAGATATGTCAGACGTACCAATTCTTGAGCGAAATAAATTCATCACCCTGTCTGAGCAGGGCCTATCGCAAAGAGCTATAGCCAGGTTAAGCGGCCGCCCGGTGTCGACATGGCGACAGTGCTGCGACAGACAGGCACCTCGAGTGACGGCGCTTACAGCGCGCCACCGGCAAAACGCAGAAGTTCCTGACGCCCCGCGCGAGGGTCGAGCACATCTTAGTAGGACCCGCACCCTCGCACCCCTGCGCATTTTCATTAGTTCTACTGGGGCCCTCCAGGTGGAGCAGCCTGTGTCGATGGCCACGCGTTCCGGCGTTCGGGTTTTATTCTGTGCTGACTGTACACATGCGAAATTTTAGTGTTTTAAACTTACAACCAAAAAGAACCTTCGTAAAATGTTTTACTGCATTAAATTTATTGGCTTCTTTATCCCACTCAGTTTACGACCGAAAATGTTAGCAAACACCCCGTATAGTCCGATGGGTTGTTCATATGGTTTAATATAAAGTGTCAAATTATACACGTTTCTAAATCTTCTCCCAGGTCTTTAAAGCCTTAGCATCGGTCGCTGATAACCTAGTGTCGATAGTTAGGGCTTGGCCTTTGTTTATCATTTTACCATCTCCACATCTGCGTTCCCTATTCTGAGACCAGTGGTTTCATATAATAATCATTATCGAGCAGTTTAATCTATAATTTTTTTTTCCAATAATGATTAAAGATAAATTGCCATAAAAGCAAACTTCACACTTAAAAAGCAGAGTTGTGTCGACACTCGATCAGGTGATGTGGTAGACCAATCGCTAGATTCTACGGAGCGTTTGTTTTAAAATCTCTACGATCGTGGATGTGGCGATGCCTTGCTCATTATTACTGGATAGAGCGTTTTTACTCTCACTTCTGCACATGTTTTTTATTAACCCTTTGTGCATTGCCTCATTATCCACCGACTGAAATCATGTCTGCATGTACTGACACCGCATTTGATGGTTTTAAACCTTACAATCCGAACACACATTTCGTGTCTTATCTTAAGAGTGACGCTCAATACTCTGTTATATTGATATCATTTCCTCTTATCTCTGTTTTGTCACAATATCACTGTGAAGAAGAAATGCAATTTCCAATGTGTGCGTTACCGGTTATACATCCTCCCGCAATATCAAATATTCCACGTAGTTTACGTTTCCCTCACGTGAGTAATGTTTTGGTACTATCGGGTACGAATGCAATGCGAACAACAGAACGCGTAGCCATCGATGCCTGCTGCGGATACTGATGCAACTAGGAACTTACATATCTGCGGAGATGAGAGGGGCTTCGAGGGTGTGCACATCTGAGGTTGCGCGTGCCCTCTCGCTACCTCTTGGATCCCGCAGTTTTATCAGTTCCCAGTGGCCTATAGTTGGCACCGAATGCATCGAGGGCAACGCGTTCCGCTGTTTTCTTTCGTTTGTAATTGATTGTACAATCTATCAGACGTTATTTAAATCTAAAAACACATCTGAATAGGCAATTATGAATTAAATGGGTTTCATAACATTTAATACAACTCGCGTAGGAGGAGCAGGCTAAGAATGTCGGATTATCTGCTAATCACAATATTTTTAAAATATGAATCCGTTAACTTTAATCATGTTTTCAGTACCAACATAAACATAGTAGTATTGAGATATGCGGTTAATTTGAAAAATTATTAACGCAACAATAATAAAGATGTAAACGAGTGTAGCGCTTCTTTCGGTAGAATGCAAATATTGGATTCACATACTGCATTACAAAAAAACAATGCAATCGGTAAGACGAGATCTTATCATGTAAACTGCTAAGTTTTACTGATTTATTCGTTCAGATAATTTTTTTAAAGATCACTGGTCTTTTTTACTCTTTAACCATACAACATAGAGCCAGCCAAACGCGCACCCGCCATCAGTGAGAGATCATATACATAGCAGACGCTATCAGAGAACACGCACCAGAAGGGGACGTCAAAATTATATCAGGCAGCCAAAGGGTCACTTGCAACTTTAGAAGAAAACTAAAATCTAACATTATGTTCATTCTATGATATAACACGACTCCAGCCTAACCCCACTTAACTCGAAAGGGGATTCTAGGGCACCAGTACATAAAAAGAAAAAAGCCTCGGCCAAGAGCTCGCCAGCGTAAACCAGAATCCCTTATTAGCATCCCGTGGCAACATCCCATTACCCCCTCCCTCCTACTTCATGGGACCTTAACACCAATCCCATTTTAATAATTAAAGAAAAAATAGAGTACTGTGGCACACAGAGAAATTATGGGAAATCCTATGACTCGCACAATAAACCCTACTTTAGCGGCAAAGAATGCACAACACTATTTAGTACTTCAGTCACTACCAAGTAATGCACTTCAGTTCTGGGACTCTCCCAAGGTGGTGGCCAGAAAGTTTACAGTAGTGCGAGCACTTCGAAATATGCTCAGGCAGGGGAGCAGGATACAGTGGAAAATGCCACCTGTCAGGACCAAATTAATTGTTTGAACGCACGTGGTTCAGCATGTCATAAACATTCTAGGCAACGCGTAGTGAGACATGAAGACACTCGACTTTTTTAGTGTGAAAGTTAAGCGTTTCTTGCATGTCTTTAGACTTTTGCATGGGGGAAAATATTGATCTGCACTTCGCAGTGATCTAACGCAGGAAAATAACCTATTTTAAAATATCTAGGCAATTCTCAGCTAAGATAAATAAACCGGTAATTGTTTGGGAATAGCGAAACACATCATAGTTTAAATTTCAAAAGAGTACCAGGCTTCCGTTGCGTAATTACAAATTTTAGATTATTCCGTCTCGCTTTTTGTTACATTTTATTTTTCAATATTAACTGTTTTTAAATGTTATGTTCTGAGGAGCAATAGCTAACGTTGCGGAGCTTAATTAAATTCAATGTAACGTTTAGATGTTGACGTTTAACGATGTATAAACAAAAGTGCTGCAACAATACGTTTAAGTAGAGATTAACCGCCATACATACGCAATATGTATAAATTTGTTTTTTGAATATTTTCAAAAACAATTACAAAACCTGATCCTGAATCATATTAAAAGAAACTGTTGTTTTCAGATATTACTATTGCTGGACGAGTAAAACAGAAATATACCAGAGTTTCCAAGCATGCATGCTCTTTAAGATTAAATACAAAAGGCAACGTTGTATATAGATTATTTTTTCTTCAAGCTAAAGTGGTTCCAGCATTTACAGTACGTATTTTACGGCTGCGATTTAAAAGTTCTGAGTTTGAAAACATATGCAAGGGATTACGAAGAACAACGTGTCCTTTTCAAAAAACAGTTGTAAATCAGCGGTAATAAAATTTATGTTATCGGTGTACGTAATCTGCCGTAATATATTAAGAAGAGGCAATTATCGGCGCATTAAAGCATGACGTGTACTTAACAAAACGTTTATCCCAAAACTTCGTCCGTCCGTTCGTCAGTGCACTTCCCGCTGAATATAGCGGGAAACTTGAAGTCACATGAAGTAAAATAACGAGACGAGAACATAAAGTCGCGAAGTCCACGACACTTGACCTATACCTCCATCCAGGTTCTCTGACAACTCTAGGGGCAAAATGCACCCCTTCAGACCTAAACACCGATATAGTTTTCCCACTAAAATTAGCGGCGAAAGTGGCGTTACATGACTTCTTCACCAATACAGTTTATCCACTAAATATGACAAAAACTTTTACGTCACATTAACTCAGGACTAATTACGTTTCTCCACCAAACTTAGCGGGAGAGATCGACATATGTGACCGGAGGTCACTTAACCTTCCACATTTTAATTTCCCCGCTTGATTTAGAGGCGAAATATGCGTCACGCCACACAACAGTACCCTCTCCCCAGTCTTCTTCTCCCTTCTCTCTTCTTCCCTTCACCCCTTCTTAGCTGAGTGACACACCAAACTAGTTTCCTTCCAAAATGTCACAGAAAAAAAATTATATCACGTGACTCAACAAGGCTCTCTCCCCAGCAATATCTCCTCCCTTTCTGGCTCTTCCAATCCCTCTCCTCACCCTCCCTTCGTGCCCTCTCTCGCTTCCCATCTACCTTCCTTCCTGCCCTTCCTCTCTTACTCTTTCGCCCTTACCATCCCTCATGCCGCCAATAGTAGCCTGCTCCGCCATCCCTCCCCCTTTGCCTCCTTTCACTCTTCCTCATTCTGGTCACGTGACATACCAAATCAGTTCCTTCAAAAGTAATAAAATATAGGGTCGCCATTTCCAGAACTACTCTTTAATATCTTCCAAGGAATCGAAATAATCGCTTCTAAAAGCTGCATTTCATGTATTATGCACTGCGTTTTCTTTTTCTTTTTCTGGTAATTGTGTTTGGAACGCACAACTCAAAAGACGAATAGTGTTTTGAGTCCCTCATATTAATTTGTCCCAAATATTAGCATGCAAAAATATGAAAGTACTAACATTATGTAAATAAAGAAACTTGGGGAACTTTTCATCATCAATTTAAGCTAAGCGAGATGCGCAAAAACACTTTTATATAGGATTTTTATTGTGACATGATTTCAAGCAAGTTAAAGCACACTCCGACAATGTTTATTTTTTTCCCCTTTCAATCGCATCAAGACACCAACAATGCCTCTTCAGCTTTTTTTTTTTTTTTAGATCGTACAAGTCTGTCTGGTGTATTTTTCCTTGAATTCCATAACTCGTATTGTGTAGTATTCCCACGAGCATTCTAATAACTTTTGGAAGTAATTTCGTCACTCGTAATTGTACCTATTTTTTCACCAGTATTGGCCAGAACTACCCTACAATTATTTGAATTTACAAATACTGGAATACATGGCAAGTATGCCTAAAATACTCTTAGAGAAAAACATTTGTAAAAAGATATCACTTTACGAACCAGAAATACTCTTTCCAAATTAAAAATGTTTCAAAAGAGAAATACAGCAATATATTTTACAGAAATACAAATAAGTAAATACATTTTGTCAAGACGTGATTTCAGACGACCGGACAATCTGTATAACTGGTTGGGTGCACAACCTACTGTACAAGAGGGAAACGATCAGAACATATTCTACATTATTTGTTCGATATTTGCTAACCAACAAACTAGTACTGACTGTAGAATTTCCACGTTCACGTTCTTGCTTCCGAATTAAATACAGGACTTCTAAAAAATTTGTAACGAGACACATCTGCCACTGGTAGTATCGCGATTGCTCAAAAACGCCCAAATATATATCGGTAGAGAAATACAAAATACACATGAAAAACTGTATCGCTATACAAAAAATTATATACGAAATGTATTTTTAAAACAATATCGCAATACATTTGTATCGTAATACCGCACAACCGTGTATTCCAACCCCACTGCTCTGTTTTCAAGTTCACGACTGTTTCAGCGTATTTTGATTTAAAATGTAGGGATATATTCAAATAAGCAAATTTTCAGGCGAACTGGTGAATATTTAATCAACATCTAACAAATGAAACTTGGGTACTCCTTCCGTATTTTTGTTCTTCCGCCCAAGAGTTTCCTACATAAATGGATGGTGAGCCGAAATTTGAATTAAAAAAAAATACTGCATTGGCTGTAGGCGGGACGTTACAATCCCTACATCACTACTCGTAAGGCGATATCTCTAATGGACTGCCGTATTTTGGAAAAAAGAGGTCGAAATTGAACGAGGCTGACGAGGCGCGCGATGTCGAGATATCTCGTTTCCTCCTCCGTCCGCTTCGCCCCCTCAAGGTGGCGAGGTACAGAAGACGCGAGGCCGTTTCCTTTACTTCTCCGAAAAACTAGACGTAAACATATCTGTCAAATGCGCCTCCTTTTTTTTTTGAAAAATACGGTCATACGTTCGAGATATCGCTCTATGAGTGATGTTTTGGTGTTTGTAGAATCCCGTAGCACACTTTTGCCGCCGTGTTTTGTGGAATCCAGATTTCGGTTCAGCATCTCTTTAATTCACACCACAGACTTAAGTGTTACATTATGTATAATTAATAAAATATCAGCTACTATGTCTTGCAAGCAACAAATACTAAAATGGTAGTTACTGAGCTATGGTGTGCCTACACATGCCGAGTTCTCTGCACCGATATTTCATTGCAACATTTTATGGATAATATAACAACTGTTCAAGCAGTCCACCCCCCAGCTTTTGAAAGCTTTAAAGGCGACTCAGCACTTCCCTTTATTGCTCCGACAATATTTAGACCAGAAAATGTCAAATCGTATCTGTGAAAAAAATATCATTGTGACATGCTTGATAAGAGATTAATATTCTCCGATAATTTAGATAACTATTTTATCCTCTGGAAGTCATAATTCACAAAACGACAGCAAGGCATTTCCATTTTATAAATGAAAAAAATTGTGAATAAGCAAACCTTGTTCTCAATGCTGTAAGCTTTATTTACGTTTCGTCCCTTGATATTTTGCTTT
The DNA here is from genome assembly GCA_013358835.2 of Ixodes persulcatus. NCBI lineage: Eukaryota > Metazoa > Arthropoda > Arachnida > Ixodida > Ixodidae > Ixodes > Ixodes persulcatus. The sequence continues at coordinate 205,137 of JABSTQ010010318.1, read as the reverse complement.
TGACTACAATACTGTGGAGGGACGGCTCAGCAAGGTCCTGAGGGGAACAGAAGAGTGAAGAGCGGGTGTGAAAGGCTCGTGGTGGGTGAGGTGCGTGGGCAGATCGAAGGCGAGAGACCAACGATATAGACGGTGCTCAGGAGTCCACGAAAGAGCCGAGCCTCAGCGAGCCCAGTTAAGACCCGGACCTCAGGAGCCCAGGAAAGACCCGGAACACAGCGAGCCCATGAGTAGCAATTCAACCTTTCTTGATGATAGCTCTCCCTCGTGTAACTTCCTTGGGGCAATGGAACTCGGCCTGATCGGGCGGTATTGACAGGCGACCCACATAACTGGCGCTTCCAACGTGGGGCCCGATCAGTCTACCGTTGTTTCTGTTCGCTCCTAGGAAGTCCCACGAATCGCGATTTATAGATTAAGGTTCGCTTTGTTTTTTTCATTTGAATGTTTTGTTACTCCTCTGGACACCAGTTTTTAGCGTTCTGTGGCCATGTCGAGGTCTCTGAATAAGGCCGCCAATCCCGAGGCCTCAATCCGATCAGTGAGGAATATTGACTCGGACGCGGGAGATTGCACGTGTGGGCAAGCGAGCGTTGCTGCAGCGCTAGTGCCCCCAATTCCAGCGGTGAACACGGGAGACGTCAGCGAACTAATGCACGCCATGACGGCGATGTTCGCGACGTTTTCTAGACAGATGGGTTTGGCCCCAGGGGTGGTGAATCCCGCGCCTACGCCCGTGCCCCGACCATGGTTGAGCGCGCCGACGCCGACCTATTCGGGCTACTCCGACGCAGCAACGGTACACGATTTCCTGCAGGATCTAGTCGCGTACATTGCCGCGTTGGGCGCGTCGGTTGGAACGGCCCTGATACAGATTGTCCCAATAGCATTGACGGGCGACGCAGCTCGTTGGAGAAGAATGCAGAGGCCGTTCCTTTCGATAGCAAATTTCCAGGCACGATTCAGAGAGGAATTTTTGCCTCCCGACTATGAGATGCGTATCAGAGATGAGCTAGCCAGCCGTATTCAACATCCGGACGAAAGCCTCGTAGAATACATTCGCGCTCTCCAGGAGCTCTACTCCAGAGCTCCTGTACCTCGACTCCTTTGACCCCAAGACCAGCGTGGACTGTAACCACCTTCCTGCCTCCGTCGTCTCCATCAGCGACCACATGACCTTCAAGTCTGCCATGCTTCATCACTTGACGTCATAACTATTCTTTGCTCTACATGTTTTTGTTTTCCACCACTCCTCTCTGTAACGCCTAACGGCCCTGAGAGTAAATAAATGAATAAATAAACACTTGCCAGAGAGGCGCGCACCATTCAGGCGAGCTTGCTCGCCGAGTTGCAGTATCGGCCGGCCCCCTCCACGCCCAGAGGAATCTGTGGAGACGGGTTGCACCTAGACAGGACGAGGCGCGGAAGCTTGCGACGACTCGTGTACGCAGTACGTAGCCGTTGCAGGACATAGGAGTGGCGAAACTGCTGTGCCCAGCGCCTTGGATCCCTTCGCTTTTGAACAGAGGCGCAGAGCAGCCAACGGGGGGGGGGGGGGGGGGGAGGGGGGGCTCTTCCAGGGCGCATCCTTGGAGTCTCGAATCATTACGAGTGTCGCCGGAACTACAAAAACCCTTGGCGCGGAGCTACCGCGTGGTGGTAGCGGCGGACGCTCAGCACACAATGGCAGGGGAAAGGTCAGGTGCTATAAATGCAATCAGCTTGGGCATATCAAGCGTCAGTGATCATGGACGGCAGCTCACCGCCATGGGTCTCAGGGAAACGGGGACAGGCCGGCGCCACTAATTGGACTTTTCGACTCAGTTGCCGGCCGCTGCCGAGGCCTGTCATCAGTCTGCCAACGGGGGTGGAGTTGCGGTCGGCGACAGGTTGGTGTTTGCCCCGTCGGCATGTCGGACTCAGGGTTTGACACCTGAGAAGGGGCCGAACATGCGCGTCGAAATCAGTGGTAACATCTACTACGCACTAATTGACACCGGCTCAACCTTTTCCCTAATCGTCGACAGAGTCTACGAAGAGTGTCGCCGAAGAGCGCTCCACCTGCGGGAAGTTTCCACCGCGCTGCGTTTGGCAGCAGGATCGGCTAAGGCGCAAAGTGCAATCCGCCTTTACCTTAGCCTTGACGGCAGACGAATGAGGCAGCATTTTCTCTGTCTGCAGACATGCATATTCCTGTGATCTTAGGACAGGACTTCGTCTGCCGGGAGGGGATTATTATAAAATTGAAGAATAACGGGTACCACTATAATCTGTTGACTCCCCTTATCTCCTTTGCCGTCTCACCGAGTTTCGGTCAGGGCATCGAACGCTCACTCACCGGATCACGAGAGGAGCAAACATTAGCTGCGCGAGTCATATCGGGAAACATTGAAGCGATTGTCGCTTTTTACAACGGGCCGGTAAATCAACGGCGCAGGCTAGCAGACGCCTGATATCAACACGCAGCTGTGTTTACCGAGATGCCGGCACTTACAAACATTTTACAACATGGAATCGACACAGGAGATGCTAGGCCATGGGTTTGTAATCCCAGACCGCTGAGTGAATACAAGCGAGCTCTCCTAGATAAGGCTCTCGATGAGATGATAGTCACAGGGGCCGAGCGGCCGTCACACAGCCCCTGGGTTTTTCCGGTAGTCTTAGCGCCAAAAAAAGACGGCACCGCTCGCCTCTGCGTTGACTACCACGGACTGAATGAGATGATACGAAGGGATTCATATGCATTCCCATCTATTGAGTCCATCATGTACTCGTAAGGTAGCGCGAGGGTTTTCCCTACATTGGATTGCAGCAGAGGCTTTTTGCAGATCTCGGTAGCACCAGACGATGTCCGGAAGACGGCTTTCACCTGTCACAGGGGTCTATTTAAGTTTATCTGCCTTCCGTTCGGATTGTCTAACTCGCCACGAGTTTGCAATGGCTTATGGACATCGTGCTGGGGGACGCGAAGTTCAACTTTGCCTTGGCATACATAGATGATGTCATCGTATTTTCAAAGTCGTTCGAGGAGCACCTAGCACACCTTGAGATCATCTTAAGCACAATGAGCAAAGCGGGGTTAACGATTAATCCAAAGAAGGTACAGCTCGCGGCATCATAAGTCAACCTCCTGGGTTTAATCGTAGATGATGCTACCTTGAGGCCGAACGAGGATAAGTTGAGGGCCATTTTTGATTACCCACCGCCGCGCGACGCGAAGAGCCTTCAAAGGTTCCTAGGAATGGCTGGTTTGTATCGGCAGTTAATTACAGGGTGCGCTGGACTCACACGGCCACTGAACCTGCTGCTCCACAAAGGCTAGAAATGGGCCTGGGGCCGAGAACAAGAGGTAGCTTTCTCTTCCCTCACGAAGGCGATAGCAGCCATGGCTAGCCGGTGCCTGCCAAACCTTAACCGCCCGTTCGTGGTGCAGACAGACGCGAGCAACAACGGCGTCGGTGCAGTGTTATTGCAAGAATATGACGGACAGCTGCACCCTCTGGCATTCGCCAGCCGAACCCTTACACCGCCAGAACGCAATTACAGCGTGACGGAAAAGGAGGGCCTGGCCTTCATATTTGCTCGAAAGAAATTTGACCTGTATTTAGACGGGACCACCTTTGTCATTCAGACAGACCACGCCGCTCTGACCTATATTCAAAGGTTGAAAGAGCCGGCGGGGAGGTTATCTTGGTGGGCACTCACTTTGCATCGATACTCATATACTGTTGAGTACAGAAAGGGCTCGACCAACAAGGTGGCAGACGCAGTCTCGTGTGCCCCATGATAATGGTTGGTAGAAGGAGACGCAACCAGGGGATTGCGAGAGGCAAGCTTCCCGCGCGACCGCTCATACACGAGACAGCGGGGAGGGATTGATGCAACAGGAGCTCGTCGCAGTGTTAGAAGGCCGCACTAGTGTACAAAGGATCGTGGCTTGGGGTAAAGTGGTGCGCAAGGAAGAGCTTGTCGAGGTACAAAAGGCAGATGGTTTTTGTCAGCGGGTGTTGGGACAAATTGCAGGAAATGGCAATCATCACCGGGAATAATGGCAATAAAGTTAACAAATATACCTGTTCGTTAACTTCGTACCTTCTGCTGGGGATTCGTACCTGCTGGGCCAAGACGGATTATTGCTCCGCTACATCCCAACAATCGCTGACGAGGAGGGGAACGACTCTCCGTTCAGTGTAGCGATTTGTCGGAGGCTATGGAGGCAGTTTATCGGATACTTCCACGATTTGGCTCTTGCTGCTCATGGCAGCGCCTGCAAGACTTTTCAAAAGTTATGTCGCGTCGCGACCTGGCCGGGGATGAGGCAGGACACAATCCAAAACGCCCGTAGCTGCCCAGCCTGCCAGAAAGCGAAGCCGCGAGGGGGAAAGCCCCCTGGCCTGATGCAGCCTGTCGTGAGTCACTACCCGTGGGAGATGGTTGCTTGCGACATCATATGCCCACTACCAAAATGTTCCCGTGGGAACCAGCATTTATTGGTAATAACCGATCATTTTACAAAATAGGTGGAGTTACACCCACTGAGGAAGCTGGTTTCGGAGCGAATCTTGGAGAAGTTGTTGGAAACTTTCATGCGCTTGGGCACACCCACATGTCTCATCAGCGATAATGCTAGCTATTTTACCAGCAGAGTGTTCACTGACTCGTGCTTGGCGCTAAACATAAAACACAAAAGGAGAACACCATACCATCCTCAGGATAATATCACTGAGAGAGTCAACCGAAACTTGAAGAGCATGATAATTACCCTAACAGTGAGACAGGGGGACTGGGACTAACGCATTGTCGAGATGGGTTTTGCAATCCGGACCACCGTGAACAGATCGACTGGTTTGGCACCTACACTTCTAGACTTGGGTAAGGAGGTATCGTCTCCACTGGAGAACGGGTTACAAAACAACCAAGGTTCAACAATGCGCCCACTCTCTAAATACGCGGCGGAGTTTAAAGTTCGCCTTTTGAATGCGTTGCACGACGCCAGAGAGCACCTTGATGCCGCAAAGATCGAACAGGCGGCCCAGTCCGATAAGAGTCATCGTCACCTGGGGTAGAAGGGGGGGGGGGGATCTGGTCCTCAGGAGAACCCATTCTTTGAGCAATGCAGCGAGCGGATTCGCAGCCTCCCTTGCTCCGAAATGGGAAGGACCCTACGCGGTAAATACACTACTGTCACGTCTTACCGACAGGCTCGCTCGGCAAAATGCGAACGAGGAGTCTGGCCCGGTCCACAGTTGAAAAAGTAGCATCTTCGTGATCGGGATGACGATGAACGAGAACCTACTAGACGAAACGAGGAGTCCTCCGTTCCGCGTGACTCGCGCGCGCGACCGGCATCGCGTCCTAAGCGCATTAGCCAAACAGTGCGCGAACCGTCGTTGAGAGATCTGATCGGGACTCTGCGCGGCGCTATAATCTGCGGCCTAGAACTTGATATAATCTTTTCAAGATGTTAATAGAGCTTATTCTGTCCAGAAATGCCGCCCCCCCCCCCCCCGGAGGGATCAGAATGGGTGACGCCATCCAGGAGGGCTACCTTCCACATCCCGGGATACCGGTAGAACCAGCCGGACCAACTCCCAGGGTGGTCAACCCTTCCGGCAGAGGACCAGTCAACCCAACGCACCGGGTGGGCAGCCCGTTCGGCAGGAGACCAAGCAGACCAGCCGGCAGTGTGGTCAACCCGTTCGGCAGGAGACCGGCCAGACCAGCCGACAGGGTGGTCAACCCGTTCGGCGGGAAACCGGCCAGACCAGCCGACAGGGTTTTCAACCCGGTTGTTGGGGAACGGCCAGACCAACCGTCAAGGTGGTCAACCCGGTTGGCACTGAGCATGGCGGACCAACCGTCAGGGTGGCCAACCTGGTTGGCAGAAGCGGGGTGAGCAATCCCAACCTCGACCACGTCAACGGAGGCAGTGCGGTGGAGAAGCAAAATACCGGGGCATGTCCCAGGGACCAGGCGGGCACACGCGACTCCACCCCAAGGAGCGTAGTCGACCTGCCTGTACCTGGAGAACCTGTTCGATGCAAGCCCCCTCGACACAGGGTAGCCACTTGGACGGCCCAAGAGGGCCAAGAAGCCGTTCACTTTGTGTCGAGGGTGCGTTGGCGGAACCAGCCCCGACCGAATCAGCACCAACTGGACACCCAAGTCCCGCAGCCCTTCCAGGGGCATACTCTGCCGCGCTTTTAACTTCCCGATAACCACCCAGACAACTGCTGGGTGTGCCAGGTCCTGGTCGTCCACCAGGACTCGCACGGGGCCAACCGCCGACATCTAGACTACTTAAAGAGGCTGGGCCACCCCGTTCGCGCTGGGGTGGCGGTACAGCTACTTTGCCGAGATCGCCCAGACCTCCTAACTCCAGCGGCCCTTGGGGTCAAACAAATCGCAGAGAGCCAAGCCACTGCAGTAAGTCCTCGCCCTGGTTAGGCTCAGGACGTCAGGTTCGTCGCCGAAGACCCGGCCCCCGGCGTTTCAACGAATACCCACTGGTTCCACCTGTGCCGGCTCCCCGCTCGACAGGTGCCAACCCATCAACCGCTATACCCATCAGCGACGCTGAAATGGACGAATTGGAAGACTACCTCATCGACAACCCAGTACTTCCACAGGTTCCGGACCAACCCGGAACCTGAGGCTTGATGGGAGGGGAGTGTGGAGGGACAGCACAGCAATGTCCTCAGGGGAAGATGAGAGAGAAAAATGGGTGTGAAAGGCTTTTTGCGGGTGATGTGCATGGGCAGATCGAAGGCAAGAGACCAATGATATGGACGGTACTCAGGAGCCCATGAAAGAGCCAGACCTGAGCGAGCCCAGGAAAAACCCGGAACACAGTGAGCCCATGAGCAGGGTGTCGAACCGGTCACTATTTCGGTTCGGTTCGGGTTCGGGTTCAGTAGCATTATATTTTGTTCTGGTTCGGTTCCGGTTTATGGTAGCGTACATAATATCACTCCGGTTACCGGTTTTCATAAGTGCGAACCGGTTCGAACCGGTTCCTAACTCGAACTTTGAAAATTGACCAAGCACTTCCTGTAGCCTTTTCTGAGCACGAGAAACTTGCAATAGACTCATCCCACAAATACTCTCTTTTCAGGCAGATATTAAAACCCTGCACAATGATGTGCGCAAAGGACACCATTAATGTGGCAAGACTATTAGTTGTATAATACTATTCTTAAGTGAACTATATATAAGCGATCGACTTTTCATTATTATGCTGTCTTTTTGCACACGCAGCTGTGCAGTATTTCAAACTCTGCCAGAAGAGGGCGTCATTTCGGGATGAGTCTATAGACCTTTCCAAAAAAGAGCTTGTGGCCGGTGCCATCTCTAGTGTTCGTGGGTAAAGCGCGTGCTTTGCTCGCTTTCCGAGGCGACAAACACGCACGTGCTGGGCTGTGAAGATCGCACGCTGGGCTGTGATTTTGTAAACAGTAAAACGGTATCTAGCTGGATTGCTTGCCCTCTATACGTTTTTGCTTGTTTCGCTCTACACAAACGTGTTTTTTAGACATGCTACGTGTTTTCGGTGTTCAGTGAGATGTCGCAGTTATGCCCCAGAGTGGCTGACGGGGGAGCGAGAGAAAAAAAATATAGAGTGAAACACAGAAACAGGTACGTCAAGTGCGCAGTTTGGGTAGCTTATTGAATCCCTTTAATCTATGGTCGTGTATACGTCGGCCACACTGGCCGTCGTGTCAATGACCGGGAACACGTGAGCGCGCACTGTCGCTGTGGTTAACCCCGGGAGGCCACCCTATTGAAAATTCTCATTTGTATAAGAAATTTCTGTGTCCAATAAACACATATGAATCATACAAGATATATAAGAACATATAAGAACCATATAAGAACCATATAAGAGCTATATAAGAACTATATAAGATATATGAGAACATACAAGCACCATATAAGAAATCTTTAAGCAGTTTCTTATAAGTTTCTTATATTGTTCTTATTTATCTTATATAATTCTGATATAGTTCTTATATAGATCTTATATGGTTCTTATATGTTCTTATATATCTTGTATGATTCATATGTGTTTATTGGACACAAGAAATTTCTCATACAAATGACTTTTTTCACTAGGGCACCTTCCTCTACACTGCGTCACTTGCTTGTGTGTGCCAAATTTTGAGAGCATCACGGTTTTGAGGAAGGGGGCTGACAAGACTGCACGCGAACTGCTGGAAGCCTACGAGATGAGAAAGGAAGGAGTCCAATGCGTCAGCCAAACCTCAATATATATACATTAAAAAATAGCTTTTTTTTTGTGCACGTTTTGATGCAGCGACGGTCTGGTGATTTGGATATTTTCTTTGTGTTTTCTTTTCATTAAACGCTCAATTGAAGTCCTGCGCTAGTCCTGTTCACTCCTTCCCAGCGTTCGTGTTTGTTTGAGCGCTGCTACCAGTGTGTTAAATATTTTTATTTTAAACCATGTCCTCTGAAATACAGCCCGGGGTGCTTAAAGTGTTTAAACAAAGAAATAAATAAATATAAATAAATTACACAAAAAGCGGCAGCGTATTTAAATCATTATAATTATTTGGAATACTTTTATCCCACCGCGAAAGAGGAATATATTTGATCAAACCCCACTACAGCGTTTACATGTCATGACGTTTCATAGAGTTATATATACTTATGGAGCCTCTCTGTTTGTGCGGATTAACATGATGCTGTCTATCGCCGACTCGTTCAAGTTGGCTCGAAGCGGTGAAAGCACAAACGTGAGACCTGAGAAGGTTCGCTCTATGCTGACTTACGAAGCTGGCGCTGCCAGAACAACCTTGGCTAGCTGATAGATTTCAAGTCGTTCATGCTTGTGGTTCTCAGTCTCTTGTAACGTAACAAGTAAAGTAATCCATTACTTTTCAGCGAAAGAAATTCGTAATGATAATTCATTACATTTGAGGCTCGGTAATTTGTAACTGTTATCCATTACGTTTTTCAAATAACAAGCACAAGTCTGCTTCCAACGCGCGGCGTGCCGGTGAATCGTTGCCGAGTAACATTGTCTCCAAGAACCCATGTTTTTTTGTGTGTTTTTTTGTAAGGTAACATTTCCAAGACGTTGAAGAAAAGATTGTTTTTCATTGAAATGCACCACATGCGACCCTACAAACTATACTGCCGATATAAGCACGGTTCTTGTCCCAGCTTCCTTCAGCGTGTCGCTGCACTCAAGCGGAAGGTCACGTGGTGCGCTCTCGGTGCTTGATTGGCTAAATGGCTCATCGACTGCAACTGCGGTCCATCTTGAGGTCAAACATTCGCGGACGCATGGGCCTCTGTGCTTATAGTTTCGCAATCCGCTCCGACACTTGGACATTACGTAGCTAAGCAGCCAAGCGGTGCTTTGAAGTCGCCGCCGCCGCTCCCGCGCCGCCAGGGTCAATCCAAGAAACAAAGTGCAGTTGAAGCTCTCCAGATGCCTAAGTAGAGGCGGGAACTGAGCGAGCTCGGTGTCCACGCGGTCTCTTTGTGTCTCTGCTTTTGATGATGATGTATTTTTTTAATTAAGTATGCAATAAAAAAGAAATGTAAAAATATCGCACAGTATGTAAAATTAGTCTTGGCAATATCAGAAAGAAACACACCCGCAACGTTTCCCGTTAAAACCAATTATTGACAAAATTGGCCCTGAACCGCTTTCGTTGAACCGGTAACCGCCATATCAGATTATGATTTTCTTCCGGTTCGGGTTCAATAGGAAGCGTTCGATTTCGGTTTCGGTTTTGTACCGGTTCGGTTAAAAATTACGGTTTTGATCCGGTTTTCGGTTCGGGTTCGGTTCGACACCCTGCACATGAGTAGCAATTAAACCTTTCTTGATGATAGCTCTCCCTCGTGTAACTTCCTTGCTGCATATGGAACTCCGCCTGATCGGGCGGTATTGACACGCGACCCACAATACAAAGCTTCTGAATTGATCGGAATAATAACGCCTACTTTCTGAAGTAACGCTTACTTAGTTAACTAAAGAAACCAAGTAAGCTTATGAGGAGCGCAAGTATCGTCTGCTACTTTTGCATGGGTGGCAGTGACGTCAAAACGCCGAGCTTTGATTGGCTCTGATTGGAGGATAGTGGGTAGACATGAAGGTCAGCTTCCTTTGAGGTCTACCCACTATCCTTCAATTGAAGCGAATAGAGCTCGGCGGTCTGACGTCACCAAAACAATTGAAAAAGTAGTGGACAATACTTGCGCTCCGGATTGGATCCGTTTAAGCCGAATGTAATTGTAACTGTAAACGATCTTCCATCTATTTCCAGACTACCATCGATGATGATACAACATTGATATGACTGAACGTTTGCGAATGGGAACACTGGTCCCTTATCGGTAATATTTGTTTTGAATAGCGGATCCGTATAGGTTCAGCAATGGTGCCATGCGTGGGTTTCTGGGCTATGTAGGAGCAGTCTTATTTTTTTTCCCTGTCTTCACGACTTCCAGAAGAACCTCTGAAAAATAAACGCGATATAAAAAAGAAACGTAAGTGATATCGCGCAAAACCCTAAACTGCCAAGAACAAATTTTGTTTTTGCCATTAATCATGTGGTATGTCCAGTGTTTTACATTATAGCTTAACATATATTTCTAGAGGCCTTGAAAGCGGTATTGATGTAGTGTGCACAAGTGGTATGATGTGTGAATTCGATATAGTGTAGGGAAATAATCCACAGGATAAAATGAATACTGAACCAAGTTTTTTTTATAAGGTTTCAGGCCATACTCTGCCAAGGAAAGTTTATCAGCGGATAGAAACTGCGAGTTAGTAGGTTATCTTGGAAACAAATATTTCAGCCTAATTACACTCTTAAAACATAACAAAATCTATAGGAACACTTTTATTTAAAAACAAATGTTCTAAATATGCACCTGACAACAGCAATCATAACTTTTGTTTCAGTCATCGCAGGACAAATTCCTTTGGTAGTAAAGTAAACACTTTACCGGTAAAGTAGTTGAAAATTACATAAAATAAATAATTAGCGTGTATTATTCAGAAACCATCAACAGTGCTTTTCAGCTGGGCATCTTTTGCGAGAAAAGCCGCCAAACAAAAAGTTTTCGCATCATTTCGATTATTCTGGTTCATTGAAGACATATATGTAAAAGACAAAACTGCAAATGTTAAAAAATATTTTTGTAAAAAAAGGTACGTGCATATTTCTATAATAAATAACAAAAAACGGCCACTCAGGGAAAACAATTAAGTACCTTATTCTGATACAAAGATGTGTCCATTAGAGATAAAACTCCCCCGATTCGTAGCTCGAGTTTTCTCTAGCCTTGCTTCAGGATGCCAAACCTTTTTCTGTTGCATAGTTGAAATGGCAGACGTCGTTATACAGTCCAAACTTGAATGTTGAAAGGATAACCTTTATCTTGTTCAGAACGTAATTAGAAAGTCCTCCTTTATGTATGCAGCTTTCCTTACCTATGCCTTGAGCTCGGTTGAAACCATACAAGCTAACAAGTCTTGCGGAGCAGAGCCGTAGTTTCAATGGTCGTTTGTTAAACGGAAATATGACATAACTAGCTTGTGTCACCTGCTACATTCATGAAAGGTATTCACACTAGCTCTGAAAAAAACGCCAAACGCAATTTTTTTTTTTTCAAGCGGGCATTAAGCACATTAGTTAAATTTTCTGTGCATAACCCGACGAGCCTTTTTAAAATCGAAATAGACTCGAAACATTAAACATAATTAGTTATATTATCAACTGATTAAATATCAAGAAAAAGACCAACCAATTCTATGACGAGTAAAAATTGTTTTCTACGAGAGAAACTCAAGCTTTTACTGTAGGTTTCCAAAGGTATGCCGGAGTTCATGACTTTTGCAATATCTCAAGAATGGCGGAAGTCAAAAACATGATATTGCTTGTCAAATATTTTTAAAAAAAGCTTCTGTGTGTTCATAAAGGAAAAATAAATTTTTTTAGCAAAGTGTTTATTAAGTAAAGTAGAATATAAAATGTGTTCCAATTAGAAACTTGCTAATTGTCACCAAACGCTGAAAAAGCAGCTAACTTTAAAATGATTTGTAGCGCAACGGAAGCGAGGTGGTTCTATGAAGTCACAACTATAGCAACATAGGCAGGGTTGGAGGCACGTAAAGGCGGTGAACCGAAAATACGGCGCGTGCCCGTCGCATTTTGGTGGATTCTCAAGACACAAAAAGAACGAAATACGTGCAAAACAATTTTGTACCATTTACTAGCTGTTTTATGACGTCAGTCAGGTTTTAGCTATAATGATTTGTTTGTTTTCAATAAGTAAAAATTCAGTGAACACAATTAGTTCACTGCTTTATTTATCTTGGTGACTAGCATGATGTCTTCATGGCTGCATCTCACCTGCACAGACTCGATTGCTGTACCGTTCACGATTTTCATTAGAAAATACTTGTTCACCTTAAAATGGAACACCATGCATAAGGGCCATAATTCCGGTTAACTAATTCTTAATCATATAAATCAATCAAAATACCACAAAATAAGAATTGCAATTTAGTGGCAGGTCATGAATATGATTTGTCAATATTTTGCACGGTATCAGTGGTTACACAACACTCACGCAAGCGTTATAATTTTATAAGGTCCACCCCAGTTGTACAATGATATGTCTCATTCATAAACACATGCACATCTGATAACAATTTAATATAACAGCTATTCGTACATAGAATTAAATTGAGTTATAAAGCTGTTAAATAATATGGTGATTTTCAACACTGGAACGCTGTCTAAAAATACAATATCATGGCACATTTATGGCGTTTCACAGCTCCAGGCGATGATAGCATTCGCAAACAAAAGACGACGCTTCGTGTGACCGTTTGATTTCGCGCTGTTAAATTGTACCAATGGGGCTCATTATTTGGCCTCATCTCATTTCTGGTAATAAAGATAATAAAAATGCCGATAGAATCGGGTATATTAAAAAAATATTAATATAAAAATCATACGCTGAAAAAGCGTATGATTTTATTAATATAAAATCATACGCTGATGTAACTAGTATAAGGTACTGCGGTGGGCTAGTTGGTTCATACTTAGTGTTTTAACAGCGCAAAGACGACAGGAAGAGAGAAGAGTCACCTTATACACGCGTCGTCACCTTATACACGCGTCGTGCCGACCTCGATTGCTAGCGTTTGCTCTTCAGCACCCATACATTCCTCCGGATGTGGCCGCTTTGGTTTGCCCTCTACCACCTTCCCGAGGTCACTGTCTTCGGATCTGCCGCATCCTCAGGTCAGAAGCCTGGAGGCAAATCCGCTTCTTCAAGGATTGCATTCATGACGCCTGCCACCGAGAAGCAACGTTCGATCAAGCCACAAGGCGCGTTCAGAGAGAACTACAAACCGCATCACGAATCACAGAGGTCCAGTGGCGTCAGATCCTGGCCACGCTACCCAAGAAAAGGGATTGCCGCTCACCGGAAGGTCAGGCAGTCCATGTCATCGGCAACACCGACGTGCCGGACAAGGCACGGCGTGTCCTTTGCCTCGGCCCCAAATTCTGCAATCAACCCGAACTAAGCAAGCCCGAGCTGCTTTCCATGGTACGAAGCACAGCGGCCCGCGCGGACGTAGAAACCGTCGAAGGAGTCATCCGAGACGGCGTGGATTGTCTCCGCAGATCATCAAAAGGCATCAGTTCGATTCGCACTGCGGACACAATCTCCGCGCTCTGTGAGGCAAATTTGAAGTTGCTCTTGTCGGACAAAGAAGGCGGGTTCGCCATAGTTCCCGACGACATCTACAATCAGAAGGCCGCGGAGGCCATCACAAGTAACTTTACATTATTGAAGAATTACAAACCTGAAAAGACGAAGAAGGAAGCCGTCAAGTTATGCGAGTGGCTAAATCTAACAAAACTCGCTTCATCAGTGAGGAGTTGCAAAGGCCTTACCCTGGAAGCCTTCTTCTCGGCCAAGACACACAAGATGGCTTGCCCTTTTCGGGTCATCGTCTCCGAACGAGGAACATGGCAGCGCCTGCTGGGGCACTACCTTCAAAAGTCCTTATCCGTCCTGGAAGTTGAAGATCCCTACCTGGTCAGAACACCGTCCATGGTGTCAGACTACCTTCACCAATTGCCCAAAGGGAAGGTATTGGCCTTCTCTGTTGACATTAAGGACTTATACTATTCCCTTCCTCACGACTCTATATGTGAAACAGTCATCGACGGCATTGACAGACATGGACCTCTAAAATTTCAGAACACAGTCGGTATCACAGCTGAGGACTTCGTGAATCTCCTCATGCTTTACTTACGCTCCACAACAGTAGTGTTCAGGAGTGAGTTTTACCGGCAACGCGAAGGTGTTTGTATAGGATCATGCATAGCCCCGGCGCTCAGTGATCTACTCCTAGCCTTCTATGACAGATTATTAGAAATTTCACTCCGAGACTCGTCAGTCATCAGGATATTTCGATACGTTGATGACTTTCTTGTCTTGTACAGACCATCCGATGACACTGGATCAAAAGATGTGGGAGAGATTTTTAATACGTTCAAGTCTACTCTTCGCCCGCTCACTTTGACAATTGAGCTCCCTGAGGGGCAACAGCTGCGATTTTTAGATTTGACACTTCTATTCGGAGATCATGTCTGTTGGCAGTATTCGCCCCGCTCTAAAAAATCCTTCCTTCCGTTTTCATCCGCACATTCCAAGCTAGTCAAGAGAGGCATTGCTGTTGCAGCCATAAAAAACGCCCTTCACCGGTCTTGTCACCACCAAGTCTCGAGTAGCTTTACCACTCAAGTGAATCGACTGAAAACTGCAGGCTTCCCAGATCATCTTATATGCAGCGTGGTGGAGAGGCTTCTACAAGAGTCTCGTAGGCAAGCTGAACCTTGTCAAAACGTAACCAAGGAAAAGTTACCCACGGCAGTCATCCCGTATCTACATGGAATCTCCCACAGCCTCAAGAGAATTGCAGCCAAGGCAGGAGTCAGAGTTGTGTTCTCAGCACCCAACAAGCTTGGCCGGATGTGCAAAAAGGTGAATTCTACATCCCTCTCCATCTCCCACACACCATGCGGGAAGAAGCACGCGAGACAATTCATGGAATGTACAGAAGGTGCTGTATATGACATACCTCTCTTCTGCGGTCGTTCATACATTGGGCAGACCGGAAGATGTATCAGTGATCGACATAGGGAACATGCCACCTCCCTAGGGAACACCTCAGGCAGTAACTTGGTTAGACATTGCAGCGACTGTTTGTGCCCCCCTTTATTCGGTCAGTGTAGCATCCTAAAAAGACATCACGACTTTAGGACGCGGGAGATCGTGGAGGCCTTTTCGATATACAAAAGAGCGGAAGGAGCAGTCAGCTTTCCATCAATAACCCTGCTTGCCCAAGAAATAGAATTCCTTGAACAACAACCTCGGCATATGCGGGAACGGCCGTAGTTTAGTTGACATTTTCCACGATCTTGGGTCACCATCAGGCGAAGACCGCTGGACATCACAATGCGCGGAATCTACACCAAGGCTCCTAAAAGAAGAAAGGCGGCAATCGCACGCTCAATGGTCTCCAGGTGGCGAAGGTTTTCAAGCCTGGGTCAGCAAAACTATCGCACGTGCATTTTCTTCTTTCTTTTCTTTTCTTTTCTTTTCTTTCTTTTTCTCTTTGTTTTCTGGGTGCGCTTCGGTTGAAGGAATGGTGGTGCATGTTGGCACAGGGCATTCCCGTGAAAGGAGCTGCCGCGCGTGTGTTTGATGAAAAAAGCGCATTTTGGCACGCTCGAGTCTCGCGCACTTCATCTTCTTCTGAATAAATCGCATCAGTTGATAGTCAGCGCTCGTCCTGTCCTCTTCTCTTCTCTCTTCCTGTCGTCTTTGCGCTGTTAAAACACTAAGTAACTAGTATTTTTTTTTCAATCGTGTTAAATCTGGTACAAGTGTTTATTTTGAATTTGTTTGGTTCTGCATGTGCATTGGCAGATGTCCTGTTTTGCGCTGTACTGTAAATGGAGGTAGAGGCCTTGTCAAGCTGCAATGGCAGCTTTTTTCTCTACCTCACTTCCTCACCTTGTTTGGAGAGAAATAAACAAACTGAACTGAACTGATACCTTTACACCAGTAGGCTATAGACAAGAACGATTTTCTAGCTTTTCTTACGTATGCTGTTATATAGTAATATTATATTTGTATTAAGTTTCGCAATGAAAAAGTAAAAATGTATTCCTTCGTTTTGTTTGAATTTAACTAAAGATGATTTTGGAGGAGAGCTAAATATTATACTTTTGTTTCATTATCAATTATACTTTATCTGATATTTCCTGCTGAACGGCCAACGTAGTAGCATCTTGAAGCACTGCCAGGACGCCTGTCATGAGTGCCAATCAGGCTTAACTTGTGGGCCGTGTCATTGCGCTTTAGTGTATTTCCCAGTTTTCATCTACATACATTTAGACAGCGTTTAATTTGTGGCGAAACCATGTGTTGAAACGAATCTCAATATAAGGCACACGCTTCGAATTGCGCATCCTGGATGTCAATCATGTACTTCTTGGGTCCGAAACATTCCTACATGCACAGGAAGAGGTCTTATCATTATTCCCGTAGTTAATTATTAACCGAACTTGATTTAAAGGGCTTGTTATATATACTAAACGTGTACCTTTTTTTTAAATTATCTATTTAATATCAGTTTGGAGGCGAAATCACTGTCAGGTCTCGTGGTTTTTATAATGTTCAAAACACATTCCACCGGTTGCGAAGTTAGGCAATGGTAACAATAACGTTCTATATTTGCAAGGACCTTGGTGTACCGACTATTGCTCGAGTACTATGCAGATCTGAAAGTTGAAATTTTACAAAATAATGACTATTTACGGATCCGAACAATTCAAAGGATTTGTTCTTTTTTCTTTATATATTGATCACAGTGATAAGACATGAATATTTGATTAAAAGCAATGTATAATAATGTAGATTTACATATTCTACAAGCTGCTTTGCGAGCCAATACAGCAAGCATTTTTCAAGGTGGGCTGTGTATGATAATATTTAAGTTTACGTTAGGCACTGAGTGCAGACTATTCATGGGAATTGACTATCTAAACAAAAACCTTCAATTATTCTCCAAAATTGCCTCTGGGTACTCGAAACCGGTTGCGAATTATAGTTCTGAAAATAAGGTAATGGGGGCAATTACTGATATATTGTATTAAACATTTGAACGCCTAGCTCGAATGACCAATACTTTCTAAACATGTATACATCTCAGGCTGCTAGATGCTCACCTTGACTTCAGTAAATTCATTACATTTAGCGAAGAAAATTGACATGCGTGTTAAGTTATAAACCAAATTCTTATTGCATATAAAATGGAGTAAGTGTCCAAGGGCATTGCCTCGAATTATACCTAACTTAATCTTACAAGACGTCGTGTCCTATTGTATTTTGAACACTGAATTTTTTTTTCTGTGTCTAGTATATTGCACACTCTATAAAAGTTATTCATTTTTATTGAATATAACAGAATAAAACAATATTTATTTTATGCCTTTAATTTTCACTTTTTGTGTATAATGTGTGGAAGATCGTCGATAGATTTTCAAATTACCCTTTAAAATGAGAATTATTTTTTTTTAAATCACGAAAGCATCAGTTTTAGTCTTGCTTATAAGAATGTAAGCTCGTTCTCATTGAAAGTGAGCGTTCAAAATCTAAAGAAAGCAAATGTGTTAACCAGAGTTGATGATATTCATCTAAAGAAGGAATCATATGAGTAGGCTTCTTTGGTACAGATAGAATAAATACGCCAAACGTACTTCGTCCATTGGCGTCTAAAATATGTTCACATTGAATGCCTTATTTGTCAGTTTTTTTTTTCTAAAATTTGATTAACGTCTTCTTTCTAATCCTCCAGCGCTATAAAATTACTTTTAAAATATATAATTTGAGCTTTCATGCTCCAAACGGAGCGCTGGTTGTAATAGCAACAAACTCTGAGAGTGATTCTCATTTCGCACAAGATGTGCGTGTGTTGCATCTCCTTGTCTTCATTCTATTTAGTTTCGTCCAAACTTGTTTTCTTTACTGGGAAGCTTGAATATATTAAGTTTAGTAGCAAATTTTACTTTGTAGAACATGTATTTCAGGCTAGACTTTGATATTGAATTTTGCTCGTATATGTTGCGGTGCAGAAATTAACCGCTATTAGAAGCGGCTTCAACATCTGCCTGTCAAAATGCACCGGAACATAAAAAAGAATATTTGTTTTAAATAATTTTAGAAAAAAGAACGGACAAGAAACTCATGTTTCATGTTGAACAAATCAGAGAGAAATACGGAAATAGGTGTAGCGAACGTCTAGACTACAGTTTTGGGTCGAAGCGATCACGATTTAATTTACGAAAAATTCACAATGCGAAGTCTCAAAATTTGACTAAGACGTGGGTTTCGATAACAAGCAAGTTAAAACCATGAACAAAGATGGCTGTAACACCTCAGCACAATAAAGCAATCTCAAAACAGCTATGTATAGTCTACAGTCCTTTGATCGAAGCGATCTTTGTTTCAATTGCGAAAAATGCACAATTCTCCGTCAGTAATTTTTACGAAGGCGTTGGTTTCTCAAACAAACAAACTTATGCTGCGATCAAAGCTGGCTCCAGTACGTTAGAAAACGAAATCAGACCAAAACAGGCATCTCTTGTTTACAGTCTTTGGGTCGAAGCGATCATTGTTTGAACTACGAACAATTCACAATAAAGTTTCCAATTCTAACTACAACGTGGGTTTTGAGAACAAGCAAGGTAATGTCATGACCAAAACTTTTCTGCGACACCTCAGACAAAATAGAGCAAACACAAAACAGCAAACTCTAGGCTACAGTCATTGCGTGGAAGCGATCATTGTTTGAATTACGAACAATTCACAATATACAGTCTCAAGTTTTGACTACGACGTGGTTTTTGAGAACAAGCAAGGTAATGTCACGAACACAACTGGCTGCGACACCTCAGAAAAATACAGCAAACTCAAAACAGCAATATCTAGATTACAGACATTGCGTGGAAGCGATCATTGTTCGAATTACGAACAATGCGCAATGCCCCGTCTGTAATTTTTACGAAGACGTTTGTTTCGCTAACAAACAAGCTTATGCCTTGAGCAGAGCTGGCTCCGGCACCTTAGCAGCAGAAAGCAGATAAAAACAAGTTTGTCTAGACTACACTCCTTGGGTCGAAGCGATCATGGTTTGAATTACGAACAATGCACAATGCAGTCTCAAATTTTGAATACGACGTAGGTTGCGATAACAAACACGTTGATGCCATGAACAAAGCTGGTTAAAACAGATCAGAAAAATAAAGAAAACTAAAAAATCTATGTCTGGACTACAGTCCTTGGGACGAAGTGAACATTGTTTGTATTACCAACAATGCACAATTCTCCGTCTGTAATTTTTACGAAGACGTAGGTTTCGCTAACAAACAAGCTTATGCCTTGAGCAGAGCTGGCTCCGGCACCTTAGCAGCAGAAAGCAGATAAAAACAAGTTTGTCTAGACTACACTCCTTGGGTCGAAGCGATCATGGTTTGAATTACGAACAATGCACAATGCAGTCTCAAATTTTGAATACGACGTAGGTTGCGATAACAAACACGTTGATGCCATGAACAAAGCTGGTTAAAACAGGTCAGAAAAATAAAGAAAACAAAAAAATCTATGTCTGGACTACAGTCCTTGGGACGAAGTGAACATTGTTTGTATTACCAACAATGCACAATTCTCCGTCTGTAATTTTTACGACGACGTCGGTTTCGCTAACAAACAAGGTCATGCCGTGAAGAAAGTTGGCTTCTGCACCTTTACCAAATTATGTCCAATCAAAATTGCGAAAAAAATATCCTTGTGACATGCTAGATAAGAGGTTGATATTCTATGAAAATTTAGATAGCTATTTTTTTCTCTGGAAGTCATACTTCACAAAAGGACAGCATGGTAATTCCATTTTATAAACGACAAAAATTGTGAATAAGCAAACCTTGTTCTCAATGTTGTAAGCTTTATTTACGTTTTGTTCCTTTATATTGTGTTTTTGATTATCATACAAATCTTCTGAATTGATCAGGATAATAACGGCTACTTTCTGAAATAACGGTTAATTAGTTATCTAAAAAATCAAGTACTCTTATTGAATTCGCTTAAGCCAAGTGTAATTGTAACTGCAATCGTTATTCCATCTAACCATTAGAAGACTAACCGCGATGAGGATCCAACATCGATCTGTTTGAACTTTCGCGAAAGAAAATGTTGGCTCCATATGGGTGATATTTGTGTTTTCAATAGTGGATTCTTATAGGTTCAGCAATGGTGCCGCGTATGGGTTTCTGGGCTATGTAGGAGCAGTTATTGCTTTGTCCGTGCCTTCACAACTTCCAGAAGAACCACTGAAAAATAAACGAGGTTTAAAAAAAGAAACCTAAGTCATGTCCATCGAAACCCTAAAATGCCAAGAACACATTTTGTTTTTGTCATTATTTACGTTATGCGTCTAGTTTGTTACATTACTTAACATATATTTTAAAAGCCTTGATTGAAAACTGTACTGATGTAGTGTGTACAAATGATATTTCCGCGCTCGTTGGCGAGCGAGGCGTGGATGAATGATTATCGCGCGAGGCTATCACGAAGATGCTCCAGCCTTGATTCCAGGGAGCGGACTTCCCTTTTATTTATTCATTCAACTTGACATTTTCGTAAGTTCGAAAGCCTTGTCGTCTGATTGAGTTACGAATGTTCTATGCGCCCAATGTTCTAGGCCGAATGTTCCAGAAACTTACGCGGCTACAAAAGGTTCTCCTTGTGGCAGGTCGGAGTCAGTCTCA
Source organism: Ixodes persulcatus (assembly GCA_013358835.2). NCBI lineage: Eukaryota > Metazoa > Arthropoda > Arachnida > Ixodida > Ixodidae > Ixodes > Ixodes persulcatus. The sequence goes on along the minus strand of JABSTQ010010318.1, from coordinate 184,237 downwards.
CCCAGTGATCAATCCTGCTGTTTCGCCGCCATCGACGCCTTCGAGTTTCGCCTTTTTTATTTTGTTTTGGACACAAGTTCGCTCCATTAAACGTTTAGTTTGCTTCAGTTATCATAGCTTCATCAATTGTCATTGGTGAAATTTTGGTGGACGTGCTGGGTACCGCATTCTATGCCAGCGAAACGTATCCCTCAAAAGAACAGTCGGGCTTGATCTTTTTCAAGTCTCTGAAAGCTGATCCCCGTTGTCGAGCCCGAAGCCCGAGACAGCCGCATATTCAAGGACAGCCCCTTGAGTTTGGACTTCTATTCGTGTCGGCGAAGAAAAAGAAGACGACAATGTCTCAACAGAACCCGGCCGACCCTTCCATCGTCTACCTGCCTGTCGCTCCTCGTACGCCAACACCTTCCACGGCGAGATCCATGAGGATGTCGAAAACTGTATCCAGCAATACAAACGTGTGGTGCGCCACAACATATGGACTGCGGAGCAGGGCGTCCAGAACCTCTATATTTCGCTGGAGGGTACTGCTAGGCGCTGGTTCAATAACCACGAGGCTTCTCTTACGTCGTGGGACATCTGTGCGGCCAAGTTGCAGCGGATGTTGGCCACCCTACACCGACGGGAGAGAACAGAGGATCTTCTCCGTATTCGAACACAAAGGCTGGGGTGAGAAATTACTCCACGACTGAGAGATAATGCCTTGCGGTCGTCTGGGCAGTCACGAAGCTTCGTCCGTACTTGTACTGGAGCTCGTTCCGCGTTGTCAAGGGCCACCACTCGCTCTGTTGGCTTGCGAACGTCAAGGACCCGTCAGGACGCCTCGCTCGATGGATACTCTGCCTACTAGAGCTCAACATGACTGTGGTCTACAAGTCAGGCCCCAAGTAGTGCGACTCCGACTGCCCGTACAGAGTCCTCGTCGAAACACCTCCCGGCAGCAGTGATGACGATTACGACGAGTGCTTCCTAGGCACAGTGAACACCGACGACATGGCACGACGTGAACGAGACGATCCTGAGCTGCGCCCAGGAATAGAGCACCTGGAAGGGCGCGGGAGTACCATGCCTCATATTTTCGCACGAGCCCTGCGGAACTTCGCCATTCGACAAGGTGTACTCTACAAAGAGAACTTTGGGGACAACAACTCGCCGTTGCTGCAGTAATCCCGACCGACCTTCGAGATTAGATATTCCAAGCCTGCCGCGAGAACCCGACGTCCAGACACCTTGGTTACAGCCGGACACTGGCACGTATTCGTGATAAGTATTACTGGCCCAAGGTCCGGAAAAGCGTCCACCTATACACACGTTCATGCCAGGCGTACCAGCGACGCAAGAAACCTCCGTTGAAGCCGGCCGGTCTCCTGCAGTCAATTCCTCCGCCAACTGCACCCTTCCAGCAGATCAGAATGGATCTACTAGGCCCTTTTCCGCCGTCAACGTCGGGAAACCTCTGGATAATCCTCGCCGCAGAATATATCACGCGGTACGCCGAAACGAAAGCGCTTCCTTCAGGGACTACTGCGGAATCACGAAGTTTTTTTTTTTTTTTATCGAGGCCATCGTTCTCCGGCACGCCGCTCCCGAAGTTTTGAGTTTACAGACCATGGATCATCGTTCAAGCCCCAATGACGCAAGAAATCCTTCATCTCAGCCCTACCAGCCATCGTCGCACCACGGCGTACCACCCGCAGACGAACGGGTTGACGGAGATACTCAACGAGACCTTCGCCGACATGAACTTTATGTACGTTAAAGTGGTGCACAAGACATGCGGCGAGGTGTTGCCGTACGTCACATTTGCCTAAAACACGGCCGTGCAAGAGACCACCGGGGTGGCAACATTTCAACTGGTTCATTGTCGCAAAGTAACGACAATGCTGGACGCTATGTGTCCCCACAACCAGCTGTCGACGGAAGCGACGATGCCCAGGTGGTTGGCCAATCTTGAAAGGTTAAATAAATATTTTCTTTTACAAAAATGGAATGAGCAGTTTTGTTCAAGAAATTGCAAACAAGTTGGCTCAGAAAAAAAAAATAAGTACCTTATTCTGATATAAAGAAGCGTCCATGAGCGATACAATTCACATGATTTGTAGCTCGGGTCCTCGCTTGATTTGCTTCAGGATGCCAAGCATGCTTCTGTTGACATTGTTGAAATGGCAGACGCCGTTATACAGTCCAAACTTGTATGCTGATAGGAGAACTTTTATCTTGGTCAGAAGATAACTAGAAAGTCCTCATTAATGCTTGTAGCTCCTGACCTCTGCCTTGAGCTTGGTTGAAACTATACCAGCTAACAAGTCTTGCGGTGCACAGCCGTGGCTTCATTGGTCGTTTGTTAAACAGAAATGGGACATAAGTGAAAAGTATTCACTGTAGCTCTGAGAGAAGTTACAAACGTAATTTTTAAAGTTGGCAATAAGCACATCAGTCAAATTTATTTGCCTTCCCGACGAGCTTTTTTGGAATGGAAACAAACTCGAAAGGTTCAAAAATTATTTATTAATAATATCAATTGATTAAATACAAAAAAACGACTAATTATTTTAGGTGTATTAAATGTTTTTACAAGCAAAACCCAAGCTTTATTTTAGGTTTGCCATGGTATAAAGCGGTTTACGATTTTGGACATATCTCATGAATAACAAAAGGCATAAACATGATTTTGCTTGTCAAATATTCAGAAATGTCTGTGCGTGTTCATAAAGCAAAAATGTATTTTTTTACTTAGCGTTTTGTAAGAGAAAATATACAATTTGTTCCAATTACAAACTTGCTCATTGTCACCAAACACTGATAAACCAGCTAATTTTAGATTGATCTGTAGCGCAACGGAATCGCGGTGGTACTATACAGTTACAGCGTTTGCTACAGATGCAGGGTTGGAGGCACGTAAAGGCGGAAAACCGGAAATACCGCAGGACCGCGTCGCATTTTGGAGCATTCTCGGAACACACAAATAACGATATACCTGCATTAAATCTTTCTACAATTTACATAGCTTTTCATGACTCTAATAAGATTTTTATCAAGAATGATTTGTTTGTTTTCAATAATTAAAAATTCAGTCAAAACGATAAGTTCATTGCTTCAGTTATCTTGGCAACTAGCATGATGTCTTCATGGCCGCATCTCACCTGTACAGAGTGGATTACTGCACCGTTCATGATTTTCTTTAGAACATAATTCTTCACCTTAAAATGAAACACCATGCATAAGGGCCATGAGGCAAGTTCGCTAGTTATTACTTATAAATCAATCAAATTATGACAAAATAACAATTGCAGTTTAGTACCGGGTCAGGAAAATGCGTTATCAATATTTTTCCACTCTAGCCGGGGTTACACAATACTCACGCAAGCGATATGATTTTATAAGAACCAACCAAGTTGTACACTGATACGTCTCATTCATGAATACATACACATCCGATAACAACTTACTAAATCAGTTCTTCGTACATAGTGTCAAATTACATAATAAATATGTTAAATAATAGGGTGATTATCAACAAAAGAACACAGTCTAGAAATACATTTTCACGGTACATTTTTGGCGTTTCACTGCTCAAGGCGACTATAGCATTCAAAAATATTGTTTATTTATTTATTCACGGTACCTCAAAGGCCCAATTAAGGGCATTACGTGAGAGGGGGGGGGGGGCTACATTCAGTGTAAGTATCATCAATAAGACGATGCTTTATGTGACCATGTGATTTAGCGCAGTTAGGTTGTACCTATTTTTCTCATTATGTTGCCTCATCTCAGATTTTGGGTCATATAGGGAATAAAAATGTCAATTTGAATCGCGTATGTTAATAAAATATGAATATATAACACAGACCTTTACACAATTAGGCTGCAGAACAGAAGGATTTTCTAGTTTTGTTTTTCTTTTCTTTAGTAGGCTGCTATATAGTGATAATGTATTATTTTATTAAGTTTTGCAATAAAAAGTGAAGTTTTATTCCTTCACTTTATTTTAATTTAATTAAAGATGATTTTGAAGAAAAGCTAATTATTGTACTTTTGTTTCATTTTCAATTAAAGTTCATCCCATATTAATTGGTGGATTGGCTCACCTAGTAGCAGCAAGATCGCAGCGCCACAGCGACTGTGATTTTTATATACATGTGCTCCCGTTCACTAACAAAATGAGGCTCAACCAGTGCGCCGTGTCACTGCACTTTTGTGTGTGTCCCTGTTTTCATTTACGTAACTTTACACAGCGTTAAATTTGTGGCGAAACGATGTTTTGAAACGAATAACGATATAACGCACATCCTTCGAATTCCGCCTTCTGAATGTGAATCATGTACTTCGTGGATCCGAAACATTGCTACATACACCATTAAACTCGTCTTAATGTTTATATTGTTTATTGTTAACCGCACTTGACTTAAAAGGCGTGTTATATATTCGATACTTTTATAATTTATTTTAAATTTTCTATTTAATATCAGTCCGGGGGCAAAATCAGTGTTCGATTTTGCGGTTTTTATTATGTTCCAAACACATGACACCGGCTCCAAAGTTAGGCAATGGTAACAATACAGTTCTATACTTGAAAAGACCTTGGTGTACAGACTGTCGTATAAAGAAGACGAAGTCTGGCGGCATGTGAGACTGGGGGCCACGCATGAGGGTCCGAGATGCGCGTGACGGGTAGATACGCTTTGGGTTCGATAAAGGACTCACGGGTGTTGGTTTGCGGCTCCGGGCTTTGACCTTTATTTTGCCTCGCAACACGACATGGTGGCAGCGGTGGAATACTGAACGATCCTCCATCGTCTCCGAGGACCTGAGAAGCCGCACCAAACTCTGCAGTTCGACCGAACGGCCAGCAAAGAAGATTCGAGCCGCTGCTAGATCTACGCCATGACTAGCAACGGAGACGGTTTGGGGGCTTCAAGCTCCCAGGCCAGCGGAGGACCTTCCTCCTTCAACCCCTTCGCGGTCGAGCTACCGGAGAAGCTGGATTTCAGGAATCCGAGCGACTGGAAGCGATGAATCACCCGGTGGGACCGCTACCGGATCATCTCGGGGCTTCATCTCCGTGACGCTTCGACTCAGGTGAACACCTTCATCTACGCGATGGGCAGAGAGGCAGAGGATGTCCTTTCTTCGCTCGAGATGACACAAGATGAGCTGAACGACTACGACATAGTCAAGGCGAAGTTCGGCGCGCATTTCATTCCGCGGGTGAACGTCATCTTCGAGAGAGCTAAGTTCAATTCTAGAAAGCAAGAGCTGGACGAGCCTGCGGAGGTCTTTATCACGGCATTGCACAGATTGGCGGATACCTGTGACTACGGCCCTTTAAGGGACGAGCTCATACGGGATCGCATCGTCGTTGGACTCCTGGACAGGAAAGTAAGCGGGAAACTGCAGCTGGATGCTAAACTTACAGTGCAGCGCGCGACTACGGCACCTCGATCATCAGAGACGGTGAAGCGCCAACAGACTGAGCTACGCAGCACAAAGACAGACGGTGACGTTCTTGAAGAACTCAGAAGACAGCCGAAAACAAAAAGCGAGAACAAGGACTTTCGACGTCCGAACACGTTGCCTCTCCAAGCCCTGTCTAATAATTCGCCATGGACGTGCCGATGGCGTGGCAGTTCACGGAAACACGCCAAGTCTCAATGTGCCGCAAAAGACAAGAAGTGCAACGCCTGCAAGAAGCTAGGCCACTTTGAGAGCGTCTGTTTTTCCAAACACGCTCGAGAAAATCTCAGATCGCAAGAGCACCGACAAGGACTGAACGAAGCCTTCCTTGTCGAGCTAGTACGCTCCAGCAACGAGGAAGCCTGGTACATTACAGATAAAGTAAACAACCAGGACATCACATTCAAGGTGGACACGGGGGCGGACGTCACAGCTATCCCTCCCAGCATGTGCGACTCGACAACGTTGGCAACATTGCAGACAACAGGGACGGATCTTTATGGAGCAGGCCACACTCCGCTGAACACGCTAGGCAAGTTCACGGCAACAGTAACCTGGAATGGGCGAACTACTAGAGAAATCATCTATATGTCCGACCAGCTAAAACACCCTCTGCTGGGGCGGCCTGCAATTGAAGCCCTTCAGGTGCTACCCAGCTTGAACTAAGTCAAAGCCGAAAGCAAGCCGGAGTATGACCACCTTCGGAAAAAGTACCCCTCGCGTTTTCAGGGACTGGGGAAAATGAACGTAGAGTACAAGATCGCGCTTCACCCTGACGCGAGACCATTCGCAATCACATACCCGAGACGGGTACCCCTACCTCTGCTACCCAGCTTTCAACGGGAATTGCGAAGGATGCAAGGCTTGGACGTTATTGAAAGAGTCGACCATGCCACAGCATGGTGCGCACCCATGGTGGTGGCCAAAAAGCAAGACAGTTCTCTTCGTATCTGCGTAGACTACACCCAGCTAAACCCGCAACTGGTGCGGGAGCGGATCATCATGCCAACCGTGGAGGAGATCTTCGCAAGACTCGCCGGAGCTACGGTATTCAGCAAACTAGATGTCAATGCCAACTACTGGCAAGCACCACTAGCCCCATAGTCGAAGGAACTGACAACTTTTATCACACCAGTGGAACGATTTCAATTCAAAAGACTCCCGTTTGGAATTGCGACAGTGCCCGAAGTCTTTCAGCGGGAGATGCTGAGGATCCTAGAGGGAATCCCAGGACAAGTACGTCATATGAATGACATCTTAGTTTTCGGTCGTGACAAAAGGGAACACGACAAAAATCTCGAGTTGGTACTCCGCCGCCTCCACGACTCCGGAGTGACCCTGAACACCTCAAAGTGCGAGTTCTCCAAGAAGAGCGTCAGGTTTCTGGGCCACCTTCAGGATAGCAGGGGCATTGCGGCAGACCCCAAGAAAATAGAAGCGATCGTCCAGATGTCGGCACCTGGAAGCTTGGCAGAACTGCAATCATTCTTGGGAAAGGTCAACCACCTTGGGAAATTTCTTCCCGACATAGCTGGGAAAACTAAGCCACTTCGAGATCTGCTACACGAGGATGCTAGCTGGCTCTGGAGCGAGCCCCAGGAAGAAGCATTCCTTAACATCAAAGATCACCTATGCAAGACTCCTGTGCTCACGTTCTATAAACTGGATGCAACACTTACATTGTCGGCGGATGCGTCTTCGTTTGGACTGGGGGCGGTTCTGCTCCAAGAGGAAAACGGCAAAAGACGCCCAGTTGCACACGCCTCGAGAGCCATGACACCAACGGAGCAGAGATACGCCCAAGTTGAAAAGGAGGCTTTGGCCATCTTATGGGCCTGTGAACATTTTCGGACCTACTTGGAAGGAAAGGGATTCCACATCGAAACAGACCACAAGCCTCTGGTGCCATTGTTCTCAACGAAACGTCTTGACGAAATGAAACCAAGGCTACAGCGTCTGAGATGCGCATCTTTGAGTATGACTTTGCGATATCCCACGTACCGGGCAAAGAGCTGTTCACCGTGGATGTCTTGTCGAGGAAACCCATACCGACAACAGGCCACTCTACGGACTCAAGGAACACCGTGGAGATCAGTGAAACGTTGGTCCACGAGTATGAAATTCTAACAGTGGAGCTCCTTCCAGCCTCTAACTCATTTTTGACCAGACTGAAGGCAGAGCTTTTCAAAGACCCAACCTCATCAAGGGTTATGGAATACTGCGAAAAACAATGGCCGGCAACGAAAGAACTTCCTCCGAACTTAAGCAAATTCGCGAGTCTCGCCGCAGACCTTTCGGTTGTGCAGGGATTACTAATGCGTAACGACCGGCTGGTGATCCCGCCTTGTCTGCAAGGAGAAGTCTTGGAGCGATTGCACTGCGGCCATCAGGGTGTGGTCCGATGCGGGGCGAGAGCCATAGACTCCGTCTGGTGGCCTGGCATAAGCACAAAAATACATGACTATGTGAGTCGCTGTCCGACCTGTCAGCAATATAGACGACCACATACATAATCCCTTCTTCAGACTCCACTACCCGATCTTCCCTGGCAGGAAATTGGAACAGACCTTTTCCAGTTCAGGGGGAAGAAGTATATAGTCATCGTCGACTACTACTCGAAGTTCTTTGAGCTTGAAGAACTACCTCGAACAACCACTGAGGACATTATCAAGGTTTTCAGCCAGAACTTCGCAAGACACGGTTGCCCGGAAGTCATCCGCTCCGACAACGGTCACCAGTTTGGCTCAACCGAGTTCCGGCGATTCGCCAGAGAGTGGGGAGCCGAACTGGTTACTTCAAGCCCGTATTATCCCCAGAGTAACGGAGAAGCGGAGAGAGCGGTGCAGACTGCGAAGAACCTGTTGAAGAAAACCTCGAATTCAGCACAAGCTCTTCTGGCCCACCAAACCACTCCTGGGCCCGAAGGGTTTTCCCCTGCCGAACTGTTGATGGGGCGGAAGTTACGCTCCACGCTTCCTACGGCGCCCAGTACCCTCAGACCTCTCTGGCAACACTCCAGGAGGTATCGGCAACGATACAGGAAACGGAAGACTAGAGAGGCGTCTAACTATAATAGGCGCCACCGTACAAGAAATTGCAGGGAGCTACACCCACACGCAGCAGTGTGGATTCACGCGGGAGCGGCCTCGCAAGGAGTTGTGCGAGATCAAGCCGGACCACCTCGGTCTTACCATGTAGAAACCGACCAAGGAACGATACGACGCACACGGCACCATCTCCAGCCAGCGATTCCCGACAGCGACAGCCAGCCGGCCAGTCAACGGGAGAACGATCCTCAAGCAACCATTACACGAAGTGGGAGAACTTCACGACCACCGGAACGCTATGGACAATGAGGCTGAAAGGGGGAGGTGTCGTATAAAGAAGACGAAGTCTGGCGGCATGTGAGACTGGGGGCCACGTGTGAGGGTCCGAGATGCGCGTGACAGGTAGATACGCTCTGGGTTCGATAAAGGACTCACGGGTGTTGGTTTGCGGCTCCGGGCTTTGACCTTTCTTTCGCCTCGGTTCTGATAATATTAACTCAAAGTTCTTGAAAAACTAAATTATGTATTCATCTATTATATTTTCTAAACTATTTTACCTGACGACTGGAAGGTAGCCAGGGTGATTCCATTGCACGAAGGAGGTGATAAGCATTCCCCCGTTAACTATCGTCCAATCTCGCTTACCAGCATACCATGTAAATATCTAGAGCATATAATATACTCCCAACTAGTTAATTTCCTGGAATCAAATTCAATTCTTTTTTTAACAGGGGCCAACATGGTTTCCGCATATTGCATTCTTGTGAGACTGAGCTTTTGTCATTTACTAGCGATCTTCATTCCATCCTGGGTTATGGGTCCCAAGTTGACTGTGTTTTTCTAGATTTTAGCAAGGCTTTTGATAAAGTTCCTCACCAGTTTCTTCTATTAAAACTTAACAAATTAAGTATTGGTCCTAACGTAGTTGCCTGGATAGCCTGTTTTCTAACTAACCGATATCAGTTTGTTACTGTTAATGGGAACACATCTCCCCTCACTTCCGTCACATCCGTTGTTCCTCAAGGATCTGTATTAGGCCCTCTACTGTTTCTCATTTACATCAATGACCTACCTAATTGTGTCTCATCATTAATTAATCTTTTCGCTGACGACTGTATAGCATATACTAAATCTACTAACGACTCTGATGTTTTAAAGCTCCAGAGAGATATCAATCCTGTTTACCACTGATGTGAACTTCGGAATATAGAACTTAACAATAATAAATGTAAAGTTATGAGAATATCACGTACTAGTCCTAATGAGCCCTTCTACTATCTCAACAACGTTCCTTTTGGCCCCAATATCTTCTTATAAATATTTGGGCGTTCACATTACAATTGTAACCTCTTATGGAAACTGCATGTTGAATATGTCATCAATAACGCTAACCGCATGCTAGGTTACCCGAAAAGAAACTTTGCTCTCGCACCGTCAGCCATAAATTTAACAGTGTATAAATCTCTCGTTCACTCCAAATTAGTGTATGCTTCTTCTATCTGGGACCCCAGTCAGTGTAATCTAATTAATGTTCTGGAAGCGGTCCAAAATCGTTTTGCCCGTTTTATTCTAGGTAACTATCACCGCACTGCCAGTGTAAGCTCCATGAAAATCACCTTGTCCCTGCCTAACCTTTCTCTCCGACGAAAGGTTGCTCGTTTGTGTGTTTTTCACAAGATCTATCATGCTAACCCGTACTTAAAGCAACGTCTTTTCATCCCACCGTTCTACATTTAACCTCGCATCGATCATCACCTCAAAGTTGGAATTTTAAATGTAATACCAACGCATTTCTACTATCTTTCGTCCCTAAAACTTCTTTGGTATGGAATCACCTTCCGACTTCCGTAATTTATATCATTGATACCCAAATGTTTAAAAATGCTATAAACACTCTCTACTGTCCCGAGCCGTCATAATACCTTATGTACTCTGGCCTCTTGTTTCTTTTTGTGTGTTATTTTGTTAGTCCCACTCCCCTCTTTAATGCCGATTGGCCTTGAGTGTATTTAAATAAATAAATAAATCTGCTATTTTCTGTATTGCGTATATTATTTCAGTGATGTACGTGCGCCGCGAGCATGGTGTAGTTTTGGAATTTGTATTTTCTAAAAGAGGAAACACTATTGTTTTTCCTTTTAAGACGCAGCCAGATGTTGGTGAGCACAGCATTATATGTTTTTTCTTTTATTATACGCGTATATATGTATCAAATAAAGTAACATAGACAAAAAGACACACAATCGAACGGCCAGCGGCGCGCCCACAGGGCACCGCCTTTGAAGAAAAAAGCCAGCCTCCAAATGAAGAATCCCAATCATCATCATCATCACATCATCTACCGCCCGATGGCCGAGACCTCACCCACGATAATCGGCTTTCGCCAAGCCGCCCCCCCCCCCCCCCAGTTCAAAGACGAAACGTAAAGTTTGCGGAACATCCAGGCATTCTACCTGGAGAACCCCCCCCCCCCCCCCCCCCAACTGCCCGCACCGAGGCTATTGTATTTTTGAGGAGTGGAATGTATTCCCCCTAAAGTATTTGCTACAAGCCTCTACAACGTCTTCTGAGAGGTCGTCGTCTTCAACGTACGGCAACATGGAGTCTTGTGTAGTTGTGGCTTCCCTACCGTATACAAGACTCAATGGCGTCATTCCTGATAACTTTTGTGCATCGGTGTTGTACGCGAATGTTATATAAGGTAAGCTTGCACCCCACGTTCTGTTTTGTACGTCAAAGTACATTACCAGCATGTCTGCCAGAGTTTTGTTAAGTCGCTTGGTCAAGCCATTAGTTTGAGGTTGGTATGCCGTGGTTCTGCGGTGGCTCGTTTGACTGAAGTGTAAAACGATTTCCATTAACTCGGCCTTGAATGATGTGCCTCGATCTGTGATGACGGCTTCAGAAGCCCATTTGCGCAGGAGAATGGCAAGTACGCAGAATAGAGCAACCTTCAAAAAACTGATTTGGAGAAGGTCTGCGTCTCGGCGAAACGGGTTAGGCAGTCGGTAGCTACCATAATCCATCTGAGGCCGGAATCAGGCGTAGGGGCAGGGTCTAACATATCAATTCCCACTTGTTAGAAGGGGCGTGTGGGGGGTCTATGGGTCTTAATACTTCAGGAGGCCTTGTAGGCGGAGTTCTTTGACGTTGGCATTCTCGACTGGTGCTTACGTAGTGCGGGAGATTGGTGGCGAGGCTCAACAATAGTAGCGTTAACCATTTCGTCGTTTACCCTGAGACTGGGGGGTTTTTTAGAAGAGCAAAAGTAACAGAAAAACAGACAGGTCTCAAACTCAGCTGCAAGTTTATTTCAACAACCTCCCATTATATAGTTCGTTCTCGTCGTCATCAACCAATCACAAACGACTTGTCCTCTGCACCGTGACTTTACAAGTTCCACTCTATCACAAAAGAAGCGGACACTCCCAACGTTTCCAAGTGAAAATGTTCTAGCAGAAGATATGGCACACAAAGACTTCAATCAACGCTTTTGTGTCCTCACATTAAACAGGACAACAGCCCACACCAACAACCCACTCAAAACAGGTCACCTCCAAAATAACCCCCACAAACAATACACACCAAACACTACAAATAAAAAACTCTTAAAACTGTAAACATTGCTTGCAGCGGTTCCCTATTTGCATGGAAGGTTGACTAATGCAATTTCCCAACGAGCTAATCCTAATTGTTTCTCTTACATCCCTTTTAACAACGTTGCTTTCCTTAACAACTACATACGTTCCAGACCAATCCGTTGTGCAGTTTCTACACTCCTCCAGATGCTTAGCCAACTCCGAATTTGCTGCATTATTTTTAACATTCCTTTTGTGTTCTGTTAAACGATCGTTCAAACACCGAGAGGTTTGGCCCACATACTTAAAACCACACGCCAAAGGAATCTCATACACCACGCCTACGCTACACGGCACCGACTTTTCCCTATGTGCCTTCTGACAGCCCCTCTGAACCGTTTCAAAAGTAGTCTATCTATCTAACCTAAAAACCGTGCTGAATACGACATCCACGCCATATTTCTTTGCACATGTTCTAAGATTGTGGGACACCTCGTGACAAAACGGAACCACAGCGTACCTATTCCTGATTTCTTGCGTCTTCCCCTTTTTCTCCCTGAACTGTTGGGCAATCTGCCTTTTGATGTACACTTCCCCATATCCTGCCATTACCAGTCTTTCCCACTGGTTTTTTAGTGCCTCCGGTCCGAAATGCATGCATGGTCTCACCACAGCATTACCAATCAAAGATCTGACTACCCCGGCTTTTACATTTTTCGAGTGACAGCTACTCTTTGACAAAACCGGTTTTGGGTTTACCTTCCCATACTCCCAACAAAGACCTCGTTCCAAATGTAAACGCAGGTCGAGAAACTGCAGGACCTCGCCCCTTGGCCTCTCTATCGTGAATCTCAACTCTGGCGCCGCTGACCTTATTACTTGTTCTAAAACATGGTCCAACCCTTCCTAAACAGAGCAAACTAAAATATCATCCACAAATCTTTTCACAAAACACTTTGGAGACAACTCTTCTACCCTGTCATACACTTGCTGGTCCACCGTGTTTAAGTAAATTTCAGCTAACAAAGGCGCTACAGACGAACCTATACAGACTACCTCTTTTTGCTCAAATTTGCGACCTTCGTATTTCAATACCGTTGACTTTAAATAAAGGTCTAGCACCGAAAGAAAACTATCCACCGCTAATCCTGTTCCTGATTGAAACTTAATAAGGTTCCCTTCCAAGGCAATCCTCACTCTATTCATTAGTCTGCTTTTCTCTAAAGAGTAATAAAGGTCCTTGATGTCCATGGAGAATATCGCGCACTTCCTTCCGTGAAACCTTTCCATTACTTTCCATTACAACTGGCTGCCTCCGGGATACCGTGGAAGGAAGAGAGTAAGGTCATCAAAGCCTACAGGTCTGGAACAGGTCAACGGGTTCAAAACATCCGCAGCGCATGTGACAGACTCTGGAATCTTCATCTCGGAAGGAACTTCAGGAGGCATGGAGACTACCATCTTTGGAGCGCCGTTATGAGGACACATTTCGACCGTGCGTGGTATGTCAAAAGAAGGCATGTTTTGGACAATTTCAAGTTATGGAATTCTCGGGGGGCAGAGATAAATAAGTGTGTACAGGGGACAGGAAATTGTAAACAACAGCTTTGAATAATTAACCCGGAAAATGAAGTGGTGTCGAAGAAATTGGAGGAGTTCTTGGGTAGAGGTCCGAAGTACTGTGTAAACGTTAAGCCGTCTAGAATCGGCGTGCTTTCTGACATACAGTCAATCGCAAGGGTTGTGGATAGTGAGGAGAAACTTGCGTTTGTCGATGGTGCGGTAGGGCGCATGGAACAATTGATGGGAAACGCGTATCCCATCGATAGGAGGAATTTCAAGGATGTGAGAGCGGTAAAACAAGAGTTAGAAAGGAGTTCGTTAAAACTGTTGCAGACAGATAAAACAGGAAGGTTTGCAGTTTTGCCTGTACAGGCCTTTCAGAAGAAGTCGGAGGAAGCGTTGGGGTCTTTGTTTAATGAATGGAAGGGAAATATTGGGAAGCTGAGGAAGAGCATTTGCAAGGTTTTTCTGGAGGAAAGCATGGAAGAGGTAGCGAAAAGCGTTTTGAAACCGTTGCGTTCAACGCTCAACCTTAAATTCTTTTTGAAGGATCATAAGATTGAAATGCCCCTACGTACCGTTGTTAACGAGAATGGGACGTGGCAGAAGGTGGTCTCATGCTTCTTACAGCGGGGTTTGAAGTTAGCTAATTTGGAGAAGTCAATTGCCTTAAAGAACTCTAGTGAGTTGATTGAAGTAATGGAAAGGTTTCACGGAAGGAAGTGCGCGATATTCTCCATGGACATCAAGGACCTTTATTACTCTTTAGAGAAAAGCAGACTAATGAATAGAGTGAGGATTGCCTTGGAAGGGAACCTTATTAAGTTTCAATCAGGAACAGGATTAGCGGTGGATAGTTTTCTTTCGGTGCTAGACCTTTATTTAAAGTCAACGGTATTGAAATACGAAGGTCGCAAATTTGAGCAAAAAGAGGTAGTCTGTATAGGTTCGTCTGTAGCGCCTTTGTTAGCTGAAATTTACTTAAACACGGTGGACCAGCAAGTGTATGACAGGGTAGAAGAGTTGTCTCCAAAGTGTTTTGTGAAAAGATTTGTGGATGATATTTTAGTTTGCTCTGTTTAGGAAGGGTTGGACCATGTTTTAGAACAAGTAATAAGGTCAGCGGCGCCAGAGTTGAGATTCACGATAGAGAGGCCAAGGGGCGAGGTCCTGCAGTTTCTCGACCTGCGTTTACATTTGGAACGAGGTCTTTGTTGGGAGTATGGGAAGGTAAACCCAAAACCGGTTTTGTCAAAGAGTAGCTGTCACTCGAAAAATGTAAAAGCCGGGGTAGTCAGATCTTTGATTGGTAATGCTGTGGTGAGACCATGCATGCATTTCGGACCGGAGGCACTAAAAAACCAGTGGGAAAGACTGGTAATGGCAGGATATGGGGAAGTGTACATCAAAAGGCAGATTGCCCTACAGTGCAGGGAGAAAAAGGGGAAGACGCAAGAAATCAGGAATAGGTACGCTGTGGTTCCGTATTGTCACGAGGTGTCCCACAATCTTAGAACATGTGCAAAGAAATATGGCGTGGATGTCGTATTCAGCACGGTTTTTAGGTGAGATAGATAGACTACTTTTGAAACGGTTCAGAGGGGCTGTCAGAAGGCACATAGGGAAAAGTCGGTGCCGTGTAGCGTAGGCGTGGTGTATGAGAATCCTTTGGCGTGTGGTTTTAAGTATGTGGGCCAAACCTCTCGGTGTTTGAACGATCGTTTAACAGAACACAAAAGGAATGTTAAAAATAATGCAGCAAATTCGGAGTTGGCTAAGCATCTGGAGGAGTGTAGAAACTGCACAACGGATTGGTCTGGAACGGATGTAGTTGTTAAGGAAAGCAACGATGTTAAAAGGGTGGTAAGAGAAACAATTAGGATTAGATCGTTGGGAAATTGCATTAGTCAACCTTCCATGCAAATAGGGAACCGCTGCAAGCAATTTTTACAGTTTTAAGAGTTTTTTTTTTTGTAGTGTTTGGTGTGTATTGTTTGTGGGGGTTATTTTGGAGGTGACCTGTTTGAGTGGGTTGTTGGTGTGGGCTGTTGTCCTGTTTAATGTGAGGACACAAAAGCGTTGATTGAAGTCTTTGTGTGCCATATCTTCTGCTAGAACATTTTCACTTGCTAACGTTGGGAGTGTCCGCTTCTTTTGTGATAGAGTGGAACTTGTAAAGTCACGGTGCAGAGGACAAGTCGTTTGTGATTGGTTGATGACGACGAGAACGAACTATATAAGAGGAGGTTGTTGAAATAAACTTGTAGCTGAGTTTGAGACCTGTCTGTTTTTCTGTTACTTTTGCTCTTCTAAAAAACACCCCAGTCTCAGGGTAAACGACGAAATGGTTGACTTCCACCAGCTAGCCGGTACTATGACTCTTTTTTCGTTAATAGTAGCGTTCCTGAACACTTCTGAGAATGCGTGTAATTTCTATTTATTTCGATGTTAATTCGTCGTGTGCTGCTTGAAGGATTTTGTCGCGGAGGGTTGACGAAACCAAGACTAAATACTGTGTCTTGTTAGGTGCCAAATATTTCTTTAAGAGCACGTCGTTTCACAGACGAAATGCGGATAGGCCGCGCTTGAAGGTTCCTCGAACTACGATAATTCTGCCTTCGAGGAAGTTTGCTTAGGTCTGTATTAACTTGCCGTTGTTTGCGAATGTTCTAGAACTGATCGCACGCAGGAAGTCACCTTCGTCGTCCGTTGTCTGGTGGCGGGTCAACTACCGCACGCAGACGGCAGTTGGCGTCTAAGTGTTTCCGTCCTAACTAGTGCGTAACAGTGAATTCGAAGTCCTCTGGTTTCAGGCTCCAGATTGCGAGATGCCCGGTAGGAACCTTTAAACTGGCGAGCCAACACAATGTGCTATGATCTGTGATTACCTTGAACAGCTTGTTGTATAGGTATGGTCAAATTCATAAATGTCCCGTACAATGCAGAGACATTCCTTTTCGGCCGTGGAGTGGTTTTTCTGCCTTAAAGAAGGAATGACTTGCGTAGGCGGAAACTTATTTATATCCGTTTTGTTGTTGATTATGTGGGGCGCCGAGACCTGCAGAGCTGGCATCGGCATGTACTGCTTTTTCGGCGTTCTCGTCTAGTGGGCCAGCAGTGGGGGCCACAAGAATCGCTCTCAAAATGCATCTTTTTGTTCTTGTTCCCGGGTGAATGGGACATCATCATGCATCGAGCGCATGAGAAGCTCGGAAAGTAGTCAAAAGACCTTTACAAAACGCCTAAAATAATAAAACATTCTAAGAAACCTACGAACGGCTTTCATGTCGGCTGGCGTTGGGAAACGCGCAGTGGCTGCAATGCTCTCTGGATCGAGATGAACGCCGCTTCCACTCACGATGTGTCCAAAAAAAAATTCAGTTTTTCATAAGCGAAGCTGCACTTCTCAGTTTTTAGCGTTAGTCTTGAAGACTAAATTGCTTCGACTACCGTTTCGATTCATCGAAAGCGCTCATCGAAATACCTGGAGAACACGTGAACTTCGTGAAGATAAATGAGACAGGTCTGCCGTTTTAGTTCTGCCAACACAGTTTCCATAACCCGTTTGAACGTTGATGGCGCTGAGCAGAGGCCGAAGGGCATAACCCTAAACTAATGAAGTCCGTCTGCGGTAATAAAAGCTTTTTTCTCCCGACCCTCCTGTCTTTATTTCTTTATTCAGAGATTGCCCCACAGTGCCCGAGGGGGTTACAGCAAAAGAATACAGTTCTAAAAAAATCATAATTTTTACTGCATAGTTGCACTTTTTACTGCATCAGCCCTTCCATACTGCATAGTTGCACTTTTTACTGCATCAGCCCTTCCACTGTTGTATAGTTTTAACAAAAGAGAGTTGTCATACATGCATGTCCTGGCGTGGTACTCTCTAATTTTGAAAGCATGATCGTTCCGTTTAGAAATATAATTAGATTATTTTAAATAATTTTCACTGGTAATTCCAGTTTTATTTTTAAATATAAAAACAAAAACTTTAAGCGCAATTTTTAACGGCAGTCTGAGAGATGTTTCCTATTCAGTTCAGTCTTCATTTTAATACAGCTGTCTCTCTGCCGGTACTGTCACAGAAAAAACCTAGCAGCTCTATTTTTTTATTTTTTTTAAGTTTGTCAATTCAGGTTTGTTGTTCTGGTTCTCAGACGGCAGAGGCATATTTCAAAATGGGCCTAGCAGATGTTAAATACCCGGTTTCTTTTAAGTTAGGGAGTGAACATTTTATGTTTCGTTGAATAAAGTTCAGTGCCCTGCCAGCCTTAACAATCTCGTCATCCGCATGAAAATTTCACCATCAGTCATTTGGTATCGTGGCACAAAAATATTTACACTTAGAGTCCGTGTTTACTATACTGTTATTTATATTATACTGGGTTTATAATTTCTTATTATTATTAGCAAAACATAAATGTACACACTTTTCGGTATTTAAAGTTATTTCCATGTAAAGCACCACGTAGTAATGCTTTCTAAATCTATTTGTAACTGTTTGGCATCATTTTTGTTACTAATGTTTTGTACAAAAAGCAATCATTGGCAAACAACCTAACATATGATGAAATATCCAAGGAAATATCATCGATATATTTTAAGAACAAAATCGGTCCTAAGACCAAGCCCTGTGGGACACCTGATGTAACATTAACATATGCCGCAGATTTACCATTCACTAGTACACACTTACAACACTCTATGAAATAATTTTCAATCCATCTTAGTACCATCAAATCTATAGTTAACATCTTAAGTTCATTAAGCAGAAGTGAATGCGAAATGGCACCAAAAGCCTTGCGAAAATCAGGAATATACTATCTGTTTAACCTCCCTCATCAACATCATATGACAAGTCATGATAAAATGCAAAACGTTGCGTGGTGAAAGACAAGCCCTTTCGGAAACCGTGCTGTTCTTTACATGGTCGATTTTTTTGTTACATGATTTATTATATCAGAATATAAAATATGTTCTATGATCTTGCATAAGATCGAGGTCAATCAAAAAGGCCTGTATTTTTCGACATCCTTTCGAGAACAACCTCTGTGAATAGGAACTATGTGAGCGGCCTTCCAGCCGTTTGCAAGAGACCCTCATATAGTGGCTTTGCATAAATTAAAAAAAAAAAGATAGAGCGAAATCGCATAAGCACAGCGCTTAAAGGGCAACTCCGGCCAAAACTCATAATGAAATAAATTACTGGTATCGCTGGAGTGACACAAAATACGACCCCAGCCAAAATATTACGTCCGTGGGACGTCGCATTCTCAACTATAGTCCGTTGCAACCTAAGAACGAAGGGCCAGGGTAAGACGAGCCGGGGAGGAGGAAGCAGACGGAACGCTAAAGAGAGAAGCAGGTTTCCCTCTTTCTTCTCCAGCGTTCCGTCTGCTTCCTCCTCCCTGGGCCTTCTTACCCTCGCCCTTCGTTCTTAGGTTGCAATGGACTATAGTGCCGATAATAAAAATGCGACCCGCCGCGATCCGCTGTTCTTGGAGGGCGGCCAGCGGGTTGCCGATCGCTAAAGCAACATTGGGCCGTGACCTCAGTTTCGTTCTCTTTTTTTCCTTCGGTCGGGGTGTTGCGCCGAGTGCGCTTCTTTGAGCCACTACCACCGCTACTTCGGCTTGTGATTGGCGTGTTTAGCCTTTGCTTTTATCTGTAGCCCGTGTAGCTTCGGTTTAGCCTTTTGTTTATTTGCTTGTGAAAACTTCAAGACTCGTTTTAGCTAGCAACTCGGTGCGCCCAAGACTTGAAGCGTTGTGGCCTGCTCAAACAACCCGCTGCGCAACACGGAGGTGCTTTTTCACAAGTTTCCAACGGACCGGAAATTGGAAAAGGTGTGGGTGAACGCTGTTCGACGAGAGGACTTTGGACTTCGGCTTTTGCGCGCCCGAGGAAAAAGAACGAAAAAACAGACGTGTACAGCCCAGCACACGTGTGTTCGGGTTCCGCGGCCCGCGCCGGAGAGCCTCTAAGCTTCGTGTCGGGGACTGACCCGCAGCGCGAAAGCTAGAGGGCCCCCAGTACTGTACGTCACTGGCAGTGCGGCGTAGAGCAACGCCGCTCCATCCACGGAGCCCCGATGCCAGTTTAGGCCTAGCGACCAGTACGGAAGACCGCACACACGGCGACAGCCGCCGAGTACGGCACCGAACGAGTCCACTCGTTTTCCAGTCGCTAGCTTTTGGGTATACAAGTGACGAGTACGGCATAGCGCACGCACGGCGGCGGCCGCCGGGTACGGCACCGTACGAGTTCACGGGTTTTTCAGTCGCTAGCTTTTGGGTATGCGCACTAACTCTTGCTACATATGCTGGATAACTACTACGTATACAGAATTAAAACAAAATAAGCTTACCTCCTATCTCTAGACGGCTACCGCAACAGAGGTAGGTGCCGCTCGGCCTGCGTACTCGCTGAACAAGAACGATCCTGACGTCACGTTCACATAGCGGCTGATTTCCAGTGTTGCCGGGGCCTCGAGCGGCTAGTTTCGGTTTTGTTGGCCGCGCCCCAAACAAAACTTTGAGGCGTCGATATCTTTAAAACTACGCACAATAATGAGAAAAAATTACACCTTGCAATTCAGGGACGCTGATTGCACTAAAAACAGTCATAATCCCAAAATCGAAAGTATGGACCGGAGTTGCACTTTAAGCACGCGAGAAGGTGTGCCGTCTGGGACATTTGCCTTAGTTTTGTCGATACTTTTTAGCAGCACTTCGATACCGCTCACGCTTAGTTCGCATCGTCTACAATCAACGCTTAGTTCGCATCGTTTTGCATCGTCTACAATTACCTGCCGGTTATAGTTAATTTCGTTTATTCCTGCAAACTTTGTGCCGCATCCCTTTAAGCATTGCCAAAACATTTTGAACTTTGTTTTCATCCTATCATTTACTCTACAAAAATAATTTTCCTTAGCACAGTTTATATTCATTTTGTATTCCGCAGTTGCCTCAGCAAGTTTCTCTAAATATTTTTTTTTAATTAAGCAAATGCTAGTCTACGCTTTTTTTTTTAATTTTTCCAAGGACACGTGAAGTGACCCATGTTTTCTTCCGTTCTTTTAAGCATTACCAAATCTTTGCTTGTGATATACTTATTTGTAAGTTGAAGTAACTCATTTCTAAGAATCGAAAGATGTTTACAATTTTTCGTAAAGCCGAATTAGAGTGCAGCTCTTGAGGAGGACGGGGGAGGGTACGAAAGGGAGGGTATGCCCCTCTTTCTTCCCCGCTAAATTTAGTGGGGAAATTTTACCCTCGTTACGTCACACATGACATCATGTGGTACGTCACAGGTGTGGTCACACGTGACGTCACGAGGGTAAATTTAGCGGGAATATTTTCCGCCGAATATAGCGGCAAAAGTTTAGCCACTTAATTTAGCGGTAATATTGGCAAGGTTAGAGGCGTGTGACGTCACGTGACGTCATACGTCACGTGTTTTTTATAATGACATCACACGTGACTTCACGTTTGACGCCGTGAGGATAACGTCGCGACGGTACCCTCGTGACCCTCCTGAGGGTAACTTTAGTAACCTTCGTGTCCCTCGTGAGGGTATTTCCGTATTTCAGTATTTCCGGAGGCAGTGCGGGGTTCACGTCGGTGTTGGGGCAGCCTCTTCCGTGATGGAAATTCTTGAGGTTACATTGAAGGGAGTCAGCGCATTGCTCACCTCGGTGGTGTCTTCTACAGAAGCGAGTGAAATGCCATGGCTGAGTTGTTGGTATTCCGAAGTGAAGTTCGTGAGCAGGATATTTCATTGATCTCTTCGAGACGAACGAGTCCTCTCGCAACTAATATTCCTCGATGATGCAGCAGGGATCTGTTGTGTAATCATTTGGTGCATCAGCCGTGATAGAGAACAAGGTGGTTGAACAGGGCGGTAGGGTAACGTACTCGTCGAGTAGCGTAAGCGGCTTGGCCTCGACGTTGGGTGGGATGGCGTGTTCCGTAGAAAATTTAGTGCAGTTCGATTTCATGTCGATGAAAGCGCAGTGCTCCAGAAGAAAATACATGCCGAGAATAACATCGCGCGAGCACTAATGCAATGCATCGAACGTTGTAGGATATGTGAATTTGCGAATCGTAATTCTCGCTGTGCATCGTCAAGAGGGGGTTACAAGATGACCTCCTGCTTCACGAATGTGCAGGCCACACCAAGATCTCGTAACTTGTTTTAGTACTAGAGCTCACCGTCCACCGATAACGGAATAGTCCGCACCCGTGTCGAGGAGAGCGGTTATGCCTTTGCCGTCGATAGTTACCCTCAGGCCGGCCGTGGTCAACGTGGCGTTGGGGTGGGGTCGCGGCGTCCAAACGCGGATGCGTAGCGGCGGATTGGGAGGATGTTCGTGACTCCGCTGAACATCAACCCCGCGTGAGGGTGTATCACGCGGGCGCTGAAATAGAACCGGTGATGTTAGGAAACGTTCGTCCGTAATGTTGGCCATTATAGTCCCTTTGTTCCGGTTCTTCGAAAAGGGTCTGCAGTCTGGGGATAGACCTTTGAGGTCTGTCCCAAAAGTGCGGGGGTGACGTCGATAGGGTTTGGTCAAAAAGGGCTGAAATTACTGCCTTGCAGGAGAGAAAACGATACTCCGCACCTCCACCAGATGTCTCGTTGACGAAGGCGACGGTGAAGGGAAAATAACTGTAAGGGTTTTATTAGTAAAATGAAGAATAACGTATTGCCGCGTACATGATTGAGAAGATAACTTCTCTGTTCATCTAAAAGGTTTGCGTATACTCTTACCCCGAGCATAAAATATAACGAGGCCAAAATAATCCCTAGTCAGCCTCGCCCTAGCTCTTTCCCGAACATTTTAGGTCGTTCAGATGACGAGCATAATAGATAAAGAGCCGCGCGCTGTATCGCCAATTCATTCAGTTAAGTGTTTCTCGCGATAGCCAACTGTTACGACGACGCACGGTCGCGTACTGCAGCCAGCCGTCGACGCTCGCTTCTGCTTTCTTTATGCGAGTTTTTTTTTTAGAGCGCAGCTGTTAGGCGCCCGTTTCCGGTATGAGCGGCGCCACAGTCGACGTCACCGTTGGCGTAACAGCGCGTTACATTATGAGATGTATACAATAATGACGTCACATTTTACGTCAGTGTTACGTCAAGAGGGCAAAAGTTTCTGCTAAATTTAGCGGGAAAATTTTTCCGCTTTTCTTAATATAAAGAATTCCCCGTTGAATTTAGCGGGAAAAATTCCGGTCACATTTAGCTGCAAACATTACCCTCCTGACGTCGCACATGACGTCACGTAACGTGTGACGTCACGAGGGTAAAATTGTTTTGCTCAATTTTGGTGGGAAATTTTTCCGGTAAATTTAGCAGAGAATTTTGCCGCCGAATTTAGAGGGGACATTTTACCCCCGTGACGTCAAACGTGACCCTCCCCTCTGTACACTCCCCTCCTCCACGTCAAGAGCTGCGCTCTAGTTCTGCATTACATAGAATTGTAAACGTCTTTCATTTTTTAATGCGAAAGCATTAACTATCCCATGGAGCTAATCAGGCCTTGTCTGTCCACCAAAAACGGAACCTAAATTCACATTGGCTGCGACGCATCATGTAGCCCCGTAGCAACGGCATCATTGTTCCTAAGGAGCCAGCCAAACTGCTGGCGGCGCAGCGGAAAAGAGGTGGGGGGGGGGGAGGTTGAGACGGAAATGCGGTGGCCTGTCTTTAGCAAGCGCCGCTCCCTCGTATGCTCATGGACGACACCGTCCTTCACATCGAGAACGACGCCTAGAGGACGACGTCTTGTGAAGACTCTAGGATGACGCGAACGACGACGCTGTCCTTTGCGTCGTCCTTGAGGTCGTCCTAAAGCTCGTCCTACACGTTGTCCTCTGAGTGTCGTTTTCGACATCGTCCTAGACGTCGTCCTAGAGGTTGTCTTTCATGTCGTCCTATTCGTGGTCCTAGACACGTTTTTGTCGTCGTGTTCAATGTCGTCTTAGACGTCTTTCGTGATTGGTCCAAGAGGTTGTACTCGTTGTCGGCCTTGACGTTGTCCTTCGCGTCGTCCTAGAGGTCGTCCTAGTCGCCGTACTTGGCGTCAATCTCTAGGACGTCGTCCCATACGTCGTCTTAAACAACATTCTAGAGGTCGTCCTAGACGTCGTTCTTGACGTCGTCCTCGACGTCCTCATAGGCTCCGTTCTTGACGTTGTCCTCGATATGTGCAAGGCGACGCAGATCCTTTGTTACAGAAGCCGTGAAGACTTTGACACGTGTGGAAACATTACTCGAAATCGTTTCAACCGCGGAACTATAATGCTTTCGCATTCCTACACATAAGCAGTCGTAATGTCCTCATGTATTTTGCTTTCTTTTGGGCACAAGTTGACCCCCAATAAATCTTTAGTTCATTCCGTATTTTTCCTGCCTCATCTCTGTCATTTGGTAGATTTTGATAGAGGTCTGGGGTAACGCAACCCACACAGCTTACCCCCCGAGAGTCCGCATTGCTAGCCCGCTCCTCAGCGAAAAAAAACTTTTTGGAGAAGGAATACGATGCACGAGCAAGCCGCGGCGCTCAAGGCAAAGCCCCGGAGCTTGGTCCCCTGCCAGCCAAAAGCAAGAGGAAGCATTCGACAGGAGCAGCCATGATAACCCCACCAGTCTTCGTACGACGTGTGGCTGCACGTACGCGCCCGTCCTTCCACGGTGAGTTTTTGGAAAACGTTGAGAAACCCAGGGAACCAACGAAACAGCCACGAGCTTCGTTGAACACGTCCTGCGTCTGAGACCAGCGCTGACCTTTAGGAAACGGACGAAAATCAGCTTCAAATCCGAATGCGCGGTGTAAAGAATTACGTTTTTAGATGCGGAGCATCTCTTGCTCGGGTCTATGTCCCGCGGCGTCGGCGTTGTAGTCGGCACTCGAACTACGCACGCGCAACTCTCCTCCTTCCCTCTCTCCAACAGCTGCGCTTTACTCTCTCCGCTCTCTCTCTCTACCAGCTGCGTGCACTGCGCGTGCGTTCGCTTCTCCTCACACCGCGCGCGCACTCGCAACTCTCCTCCTCTAGTCTCCTCTCCTTCAAGTGTGAAAAAAATAAACGGCGAGCGGCGAGCGTTCCAAGTTTCTCTGCCGCGAGCCGCGACGAAGGCTCGCGTAGGGGGTAACGCTAGGGCAGTCGGTGGCGCCATCTCTCGACGTCAGCACGCAACTGACTCTTTCCTCGGAACCAACACGATGCTCCGCATCACCCCATGGTTCCCCTCGGGAAGATGGTGTAATTTTTTGGAAGCCTCGAGCGCGACCCGCCGACTACTCTTGAAGGCTTCATCACCGAAGCAGAGAACATAAAGGGCGCCCTCTACCCGCGCGCCTGAAACTACCAGCGACTTCCCGCCGTCTCTGCCTCTCGCCCTCCAGCTGACACCCATGCCATCCGCGATATCTTCCGGAAAGACATCCAGGAGGAACCTTAGACACTCCTACCTGCTGCCGCAAGCCCAGCTTCGCCCTCCATTGCCGAAATTGTCAAGAAAGAAGTGCAAGTAGCGCTTCAGCCGAGGTTCTCGCCAATGCCGCTCCGGAACCACCGGTCCTGAGCTAACCGGCCGAAGCGTGTTACCCGCCTTTCAGGTTGCACTCGGTGGCACTTCGATTACAGGCCCCTTCGACACAGTACACTCCCTACCAGGAGCAACGTGGTACTCAAAAGACCAACGCGAGAAGGGCTCCAGGCCGGCGTCCACTACGCTTCCACTGTGGTGAGGCTTGAAGAAAACTATCGCCGCTGCGACAACCGCCAGCTAGGTCTCCGAGGTTTTCAGCGTAGCGATTCACGTCCAAGGTAAGGTGAGCGCCCTTAGGTAATCAATGAATACCTCCGCCGGTCGCCATCTCAGGAACCGTCTCTCGCCGCATCCGCCGCGGTTTCCGTTCACCGTCACCTCTCCGCCCAGCATCGCCTCTACGCAGTTCCCCCTTGAGAGCCTGCCCCCCCCCCTTTATCGCCGGGAAAACTAAGAGCTGCAAACTTTGCGATGCAAAGAAACTCAAAGAACGCCTTAGAGCTCCCACTGTTCCCGTGACAAACTTTCGATGGGAGTCTCAGCATCTAACAAAGGGAACCGCCGTGGGCTACTTAGAGCAACTTCAAGCGTTAGCCGCCATTACCGCGATCTCCGAGGATCCTTCGCGTCACAGTTCTACAGCAGGCCACCGTCGCAGATCGACGTCGACCCCAAGCAGCCCCATTCCGAATGGCGACGGCTAATCGAGCTTTTACGCGAGTTCAGCGGGTGCTTCGCGCATCCACAGCGGTACAACAAACGACGATAGCAATACACCGCATGGTTACTAAAGACGACGCACTGCCTATTCGCCAGTCGCCTTACCGGATTTCTTTAAATTAGAGGGCAGTGATACAAGAGAAGTCCAGGAAATGCTCGACGACGATATATTCAACCTTCAAGTAGTCCATGGGCGTCACCAGATGTCCCTGTAAAGAAGATGGACGGAACACTGACCTTTCGACGACACCCTAGACCAGCTACACCGCGCCCGTTATTTTTGGACTTTAAGAGCGGCTACTGGCATTTCAAAGTCGGCGAACGAGATCGCGAGAAGACAGCGTTCGTTACGCCAGACGAACAGTAGGAATTTGAAGTAATGCCCTTCGGACTGTGCACAGCACCGGAAATGTTTCAGTGGATTATGTGCACTGTGCTGGCTCGCCTTAAATAGCAAAGCTGTCTCGTCTACCTCGACGACATCGTGGTATTTTCATGCGACTTTCACGAACACGTGAGGCGACGTAGGGACGAACTTCAAGCCATCAAGACAGCCGGACTGACACTCAAGTCGACGTATTGCCGGTTCGCCTATGGTGAACTGAAGATTCTAGGCTATGTCGTGAGTGGTGAACGTGTACGGTTTGACCCTGCGAAGAAGTCAGCCGTAGCCCAGTTTCCCCGGCTAACGAAGAAGAATGCCCTATGAGGATTTCAGGGGCTTTTAGACCAGTATAGACGCTTGGTTCGGGACTTCGCCAAACGTTCCGCCCCGCTGACATGCCTTACGAAGTGTGCCGTAATGTTCGATTGAATATAAGAACGACAGCGTGGGTTTCGACGAGCTCAGACTAAGAATCCAGACGTCTACGATTTTCGGCCACTTCTTCCATATTGCATCCATGAAATTCACATGGACGCAAGTAATACAGGACTTGGCATGGTGCTCGTCCAACCGCAGGACGTTCAGGAGTAATTGCCTACGCCAGTCAGACACTCTCCAAGCCAGAGAGCAATTACACAATTACCGAGAAGGATTGCCTTGCCGTCGTCTGGGCAATACTCAAGATCCGCCCATACCACAAAGGAAGCCCGTTTCGAGTAGCCACAGACCACAACTCTCTTTATTAACTCCAGACCTGAAGGATAGTTCTGTTCATGACGTCTCGCGGGGTAGCGTCTTCGACCTCAAGTGCGATCTACGAGTCCGGACGCAAGCACAGCGACGCCGAATGGTTGTGGAGGGTACCCGTCGAGTTAACGTCTGAGAGTGCCCACGACAGCGACGACGACGACGTTTTCCTTGGTGCGGTGACCGTGAACATGGCAGCACTTGAACGAGATGATCCTGAGCTGCGTGCACCCATTACACACTTTGAGGGACGAGAGAGTGCAGTTCCAGGTGCCTTCGCTCGAGCCGTTACAACCTTCATTGTTCGAGAAAGTGTGCGGTACAAAGAAAACTTTGGCGGAAAAAAACTCAACGTGGCTGCTGGTTATCCCTGCGAGTCTTCGAGCGGACGTCTTCGAAGCGTGCCGTGACGATCCGACGGCAGGGAACCTGGGCTACAGTAGAATGCTTGCGTAAATTCTAGAAACATACTACTGGTCGAAGATCTCAAAGACTGTCCACCTCTACATCCGATTGTGCCGCGAATGACAACGACGCAAGAAACCATCGACGAAGTCGGCCGGACTCCTGCAGCCGATTCCTCCCCCGACAGCGCCGTTCCACAGGTCGAAATAGACTTGCTTGGCCCGTTCCTTCCACCGACGCAAGGAATCAGGTGGATGGTTCTCGAGACCGCTTACCCAACAAGGTTTGCTGAGACCAAAACGCTTTTATCAGGCACTGCAGTGGAAGTCGCCAAGCTCATCGTCCAATTCATCGTACAAAGGGCACGGTTCCCTCAAAATACTGTTTGAAGACCGATAACCATTGTTTTTTGCAGAGCCAACTCAAGAGATCCTCCGGCTCAGCCACATCAGCCATCATTAAACGATGGCATACCTTCCGCGTAGGAACATGCTGACGCAACTGCTAAACAATACTATTGCGACATGATCGCAATGTACGTCGACCTGTAGCACAAAACGCGGGTTGAGGTTCGACCCTACATCACGTTTGGCTACAACAGGGAACTTCAATTGGCAATTAGATTGGCACATTTCCAGCTGGTACTTGGTCGAAAAATAACTACCATGCTGGACGCGATGCTGTCCCACCTCGACGCCCAGGTAGTTTTATCAACTGGCTGAAGCAGTGCTCCAGCTCGCCCGACTTCGGATTCAAGACCAGCAGTGTGACGAAGCTGGTCACTACATCTTTTGTCGTCGAAATGTTCGCTTCCAGCCCCGAAACAGGGTGTGGGTGTGGACATCCATTCGTCGCCGTGGCCTCAGCAAAAAGCTATTGAAACGGTACTTCAGACCGTACAAGATACTTCGTCGCCTCGGGGAGCTCAACTACGAAGTGGTGCCCCGCGGATTGCAAACATCATCACGACGCCGACCACTACCCGATGGTGTTCACGTTGTTTGACTCAAGCCGTTTTACACTCGGTAGGACTGCGGCGTTTTGTGTTCAAGGGGATATTTTTGGTTGACCAATAATACGTTTTGTTTTTTGTTGCATCTGGATGGTGCTTTTTTAAAGGGTTCAGTAATGCCGAGTGCATGATAAAAAAGATAGCTTGTCCGTTCATCTAGAATGTTCGCGTCTACACTTACGAGGGCGCAAAAGATAAGGAGGCCAGAATGATGCCCAGTAAATCTCGCCCTAGTTTTTTTCCGAACATTCGAACATTCTAGGTCGAATATTTGAGATGACGAGCATGGTAGATAAAGATCCGTGCGCCGTAGTGCCGATTCATCTACTGATTTTTTGTCACGGTTTCCAGCTGTTACGCCGGCGCACTGTCGTCTGCTGCGGCCGCCGTCGAGGCTAGCTGCTGATGTCTTTACGCGTGTACTCTTTTTTTCGTTTCTGGTAGAGGTTCGACCCCATTTAATCTTTAGTTATATTTGTTTCCTTCTACCTCATCGTCCGTCATTCGTGAATGTATTTAGAGAATCAAAGGGCCGTCCTGCTGGCTTCTTTAAAACCTCTTGAGACCCCCTAAAATCATTTGAAATAAAAAAAAATGTTTTACTGAACTTTGTTGAGTACATGACCCACACAAATTCGACGCGCGTTTTAACTTTTTTCACACGTGGATCAAATGATACTGAATGTGCAACAGATTGGACACGAGGACAAAGTTGATATAAAATTGGGTGCATAAAAAACAAGACTGCCTCAAATCTTTTTCCGTGAAGCATAAATTAACATGTTTCATCAATTTAACGATGCGGGTTCCTCGACTATAGTAGTAGAGCTTACTTCTTGTGAAAGTTTTTCAAGCAGTTTCGAGGGACTGTCCGGGACAGAAATACCTGGCAAGTGCAGCAACGAAACTTTGTTCTCTGTGAACAACCAGGATTTCTGCACCTGCTTGCAGGTTTCAGGTCAACGAGTTCAGGCATGTGGGAAGCAGCTAAGCAGCGTACAGCCGGTGATGGCAGGGACACTACTGCAGGCTTTCTAACTTGTAAGGTGACACACTCGCCACCAGAGAGAGCTTTCGTTTTGTCTGCAGGTAGGAGGTAGTGCGACAGCTGAAACTTGAAGTTCAGCAGCTGCATGACCTTCTTTCTTGCAGTGTGGAGTTCAACTTGGTACGCTTCGTAGAGGAGGCAGGAGTTGACAACTCCTACATCGATCATAGAGATGACGGTCCGAATAGTCTATTTCCTTGTCCGCAATGCCGTTGGATAGAAACTCAACATTCTGTCGCACAAGTCGACACCCACCTGAAAGTGTTGTACTGAGCAACAATTGCTGGTCTCGTGACTTTCATTTGCTTAATGTCTTTCTTCAAAGAGTGTGTACATTCGTCATTGGGTTGTATGCCAACATGGGTGAATGATGGATGTTATCATACAACTTTGCGATCGCAATATTTCACGAAGTCTCCACACTCTGCGAAAGAGCGCCGATTCGTTCGGCACGCATGTTTTGGTCATTTATAAGTTCCAATGACTTCGGCTGCCTTGACTTGATGATAGTTCCAGTGGCTCTCATTTTATTTTCGGCTAATGATTCAAGAAGTGGAATGCTCGTGAAGTAACGGTCGAAAAACAAAGGCGTTCTCTTCAGACAGGCTTTCGGTCAGCTTCAAAACTACCGAAGCACCGATGCCGTGGTTTTTGGTCTGGCCCAAGGCTACCTTTTCCCTTAAATATGCCAAATTCAGAGATCAGCCCTTTGGGTCCAGCCAGAACAAAGTTCTCGAGGCCAGTGGGATTAGGCTTGCTAGGTACAAATTGCTTGATGGAGCCGTGGCACGTAAATGGAATTATCTCTTCATCAATGCACACGTTTGGGGGGCGCGGCAGACTCAGGCAAGCCACTCTGAGGATATCAAGGAGTGGGCGGACCTTCCAGAGTCGGTCAACCTTTTTTTTTTTTTGTCGGTTACTGCGAGATCGTTTACGACCTTCAGGTTAGATTGCAACTGAAAGTAGCGTTCTCTTGAGAGTCTAGTGGCAATCGCAGTAACGCAGGTTTATTGACTCCAGTAATGTCTCACTCAAGAAACCCCAGGCAGCTCATAAGCAGCGTTGCACCAAGAAGCACTTTCAAAACCCTGGGAAAAGAACTGAGTGATCGTGCAGTGCGTTTGAGGAAGATTACGTCTGTCATTTCATGCAAGAACTCGAAAGCTCATGCATCCATGTACATGGTGAAATAGTCGCCTGCTTGCCAACCTTCCCTTTTATCTGCTGTAGGAGGTGATGGCTGTGGAATATTGGGCAGGAGAGACGATTGGTGTTCTTTCAACAACTATTTTTTCCTAGCGACTGGTAACTGCTGGGACGGGACATTGGTTTCGACAACAGTGTAAGACTCGTAGTGGGTAGCGTCACCATCTGCACCTGTAAGGAATATAACATTCTTTACTTTAAACTGTGTATACTCAAAAGAGCTTATGCAATACAAGAGGATATACTCGCAAAACTGCGAGGGATGCGCAGTTCTGGTTGTCATCAACGGTATCTTCCCCGTCGGAGAGCTCCAAATCAGAATCGTCACCGTTTGTGCAATCTTTTCCAGGACAGCAGCAGCTGAGGGTTCATTAGGA
The DNA here is from genome assembly GCA_013358835.2 of Ixodes persulcatus. Lineage (NCBI taxonomy): Eukaryota > Metazoa > Arthropoda > Arachnida > Ixodida > Ixodidae > Ixodes > Ixodes persulcatus. The sequence continues at coordinate 153,133 of JABSTQ010010318.1, read as the reverse complement.
TCTACAAAAGTGCGTTGTTTATGTTCAATTATCCTAATAATGAGAGTAAGGCCAATCTGACGCCTCGGCACAACATGAATGTAAACAATGAACGTGGTCATCATGTGCAACACGTTAAACAACGAAGTTCAAGCGGAAATGTTGCAAAAAAAGCAATTAATATCCCACCACCAACATCAGAGATGACAAAAAAATCTTTTATGAGTCCTAAAAATGAAATAATAAGCGAAAGGCTACTATTTTACAAACTCCACGTACTACTTACCTTGGCGCGGACGATAGAACGACTTCGCCGAGAAAGTCGCCATTTTTGTTGTTCTATTCCAACAATTCCTGCGCATCCAGTTGAATGATGTGCCATCTGGCGGCGGCACCTGATTGTGCTCTTCAAAGCACAGGCGGTCTTCCTTCATTTATTAAGCAATCCTAATTACTGAGACTGACAACCTCGATGTGCAATAATTTACGCGGTTTCTCAGGAGGTTAAGAAACAGCGCTAATGCGAGAGCCCAAGAAGTGAGCCGCGACCTGCAAGCAGCGAGGCGCGAGAATAACGAAGGACCGAAATTTTGGTGACAGTACGCCAGCACGCTTGAGCAACAAAAATAATCCTGCAGCAATATATATATGAATAACCTAACAAATATTCTCTTTATTTTATATGGTTGCGTAAACTGATGATAGAAATATATTCCTCTTTGAAAGCGCAAAAAACGAAACTACACATAGAGGCGAAATATTACATAGTGAAACATTGGAAATGGCTCAAAAAGTCAAATTCATCTCAATGTAATCCAAACAAAATGCATTATATTTAGCGACATGAACAAGCAAGACCAACTAAAATTAGTGATTTCCCCACTTCCAGATACAAAATTGAAAGTTCCTTGGTGTTTGGTTTAATGGGCAGTTTACCTGGACAACTCATGGCACGAAACGTAGAATTGATTTGTTGAAATCGGTAGGTTTAATTAGATACCGAAGTGTTTTCAGGAAATTGTATAATACGCACTGCTTCGCTCGAATTTTTTTTTTTAATTCTTCCTTTGCAACGACAATGACAGAAAAAATGGACTATATACGCTTCAGAAAATGGTGCTGGGTATTTGGCAACACTGTCGTGATAAAGTGAGCAACTTTATAGAAGTCCAGTTGTTTTAAATCACGAATTACTTCAAGGAAAGTTCATTCATTACTTCAAAGTAGTGAAAATAATTTACAAAATGTTTATAAAATACATGAAATCTACACAACACTATAAATTAAAATATACAAACCAAAATTACCGAAGAAAAAAACAGAATACGGAAAACACACAAAAAAAAATATCAAGTTTATTTAGTGCTAATCATTTTTCACGACGATGCCTACTTGTATTTATTATGTCATAAATAAAAGAACGAAATAAAAAACACACTCATTCGCAGCGGAATAGGTTTCGGGAAGCAGGATTTCAAACTCTTGTAATCTACGCTGAACATGTGCTTAATGCTTTGGTACCCACATTGTAATGTTGTTTTATTTCAAAATATTTCGTGGTAATTATTGTTTGTACCAGCGTATCTGAAAATATTGTTTTGTGCCTTAATTTTAATTCAATCATTTTTGTGATTTTAGATCAGTCGAATTTTTATTTTAAACATAAAATAAATTTATTTTTGAACATGACATTTTTTACAATGAGGGGGTGTAAGTACATTGTTTTTGTTTTTTTGGTTTTTTATGCAAAAAGCGACGATAACATTTTTCTTGAACAAGTTGTAAAATTTCATTGCATTTTAAAAAAGTATCTCTTTTTAGTGCGCATATATCTGTCAATTTTTTTTCTTCTCTTCGTGTGTTTGTTCTTTTATGCACTTGCTGTAATCTACGCGAGGTAGCTTGCAGCAGGTGCATCTCTGTATGAGTCAGGAAGACACGCCTTTTGTCTCCACATTCCTGCCGGGATTTGCCCGTGAAAATCCCTCCGAAAAAAACTCTTATTCGATTCGATACTGTTCAAATGTCATTTCCTAAGAGGCAAATCTTTAGAATAGAAATAACCCTATAAAAATGCTGTTCAACCGTCCCGTTAAATTATACGTTTTGCTGCAACTCGTTTACGAAGACTGAAGAGTTATTGAGTGTTGAAGATGGCACACAAACTGACACTTATAATGTTCATGGTCTTTGGGCTGCTGGCCATTCAAAAGTAAGTACGTTTCTGTATTCTGGAAATATGCTTCATATTATTTCAGTTTTTCGTAAAATATATTTTACATAAATTTAGCTGCACTGTTGCTCGTAATGGTGAATTAGACATAATAAAAAAACATGTGCCTTTTCTTTAGAGTAAATTACCGATTCCTCGATGTTTACACTGCCGCAATGATCAGATTCAGACACTACTTTCTACGTTGATAATAATGCTGTGAACTTTGATTTCACCTATAATTATGACGAATGTCTTACCGGCGAAGAATGAAATAACCTGTGAAAGTGTGTTCACGCTCTAGATACGCTTAATATGCATTACACTTTAATTATGAAATCTCACTCCAGCATTTACAAAGGCAAATATCAGCATTTTTTTTTTAAAGTCACAATATACGTGTCATATTCAAGACACCCGCCAGATATGTCATATCTCCTGCTAAAATTAATTGTAAATTCTGACTCACGCTATTCTCTAGCAAGCGTGTAACCTTGAGCGATGCATGTGACGTTTTCGAGCCTGTATCATATAAGATAAAGATGACGTGCTCGACCGTTTACTAAAAACATATTCTTATTGAGAAATTAAAATTTCATAAACATGGAATATTTTTCATAGAGCAGCTGCCAATATTTAGGCACGGCGTTAAAACCAAGTAAGACAAAAGAAACGCTTCGATTAAACGAATAATGTGCGATTCCATCCACTTTTTCTGCAGTTGCCCTCCTCGGTTAAGCTGTTAAGTTCAGTAGGATATTTTTTAGTATACGAATAAGAAAGGAAATTGAGCCCCTTTACAAAGTCCCCTGCTTAAGTCCGCAGGAGGAATTGCCCTGCGGAGATCGGAATTCTGGCTTCCAGTTTCATACAAATTATTTCAATTTTGATTTATTTACTTTTATAACATGTACGTTTATAACCTCAGAAATGATTACTTCAATATTTCTTCCAAAGGAGTTAGTACACATTTTTGAAAACCGGAGACGACGGACGAAAACAGGGGACAAACACAAACGTCTCCTTTTTTCGTCCGTCGTCTCCGGTTTTCAAAAATGTGTAACGTCAACCAGCTCGCCTGCCTACTTACATTATCTTGAGTTAGTACAATTATCGGAATACGAATTTGAAAACCGCGCACAAATGAATAACCGCAATCGGGAAAAAATAAATTATCATGCAGTCACTACCGGATTGGGATTTTTAATTAGAGCAGTAAATGTTAAATGTCGTTTCGAAAAAAAAAAAAAAAAAAAAAAAAAAAACTTTCGATGGCAATTATACGTGAAAACGAGGCCATCATGGAGAGAAATTGATATCGCCGTCAAGCTTTCACTCTCGCCATGTCCTTTTGTTTTCCTTGGAGTGGAGAAGATGTTGAGAATGAAGGCGTTTCGCTCAGGCAGCCACGTCATCTACGGCAAGGAGCGCTATTGGGAAATTGCTCACTTTCTCTCTCTCTCCCCCCCCCCTCCCAACCTTTTTTCGCCGCCACCGCTGCGTGATTCTGGAATATTCTCCGCCGTCTCTACACGGTGCTCGCTCACTTCTTGGCCCCTCAGACATGACCAGACCATAAAAAGTCGCTCAATGTGCAGGAAGTAGAAATGAACAGATTGGACGGAGTGCCGCAGCTGCAGGGAAAGAATAAATGTCGCAGAATGGCGACTATCACACACGACAGAGAGCGCAGAAGCGCCTTTCGCACATCCCCTAAGACACATCTCTGACAACTATATTACTATTAGCAAAATAACACAGTGCAGATATCGTGAGGCTCGCATTTTACCAAATCAACTTGACAGCGTCAATCTCAGTACACTTTGTGTGGTTTCATTTCGTTTCGATATATTTTATATACATATGCTTGAAACATACACGCTGGTTTCTTTATTTAAATACAAACGGCTTTTTAAAGAAAATGAGAGCTAGAGGAGAGCTGCCTTCATCGTGTATCTATAAGGCTCGGCGGACATTCCACGAGAGAAAAATCGTGAGGCTGAGATGACTAATAAACATAAAAACTTTTATATAAATTTTTGGTTATGGGTTTTGGGGGCTGGGTTGCAATTGCAGTTTTGATAGCAATTGCTGTCAAAGGCAGATTTCTTTGTGTAAGACAAAAAGTACCAATAGTTGACTAATAATTCTGTCAAAACAAATAAGATTTCCCAAAAACTTTAACTATGTCTAGCCTGCAATACTCTTGGGGGGTTCTGCTTTGCAAAATGACCCCTAGAGCCTTAAACTAAAAAGTTAGGTAACCCATTTGTGCTAATTTAGCCAACTTAAAAGACGACGATCCCATCATCTAATGTCCCACAAACGTAATAGAGGCATGGCGAAGATGTCACTCGTGTATCTCTCGTCGCTTTTTGTTTCAATATTCTTTTAATTAAAACCTCCGTAAATAGAATATTTATAGCAACTATTACTTCTTCACCTAGAAGCAATAGAATGCAGAAACTTGGTACATTGCATATGTGTAGGCCTTAACATTTTCGCGCAGCTCGTCTTCGGTTGAGATAAAGCAAGACAACATATATTGCTATAACATTGTTTTTTGAAGATTTTGACACTAGATCTACATATTTTGTTTTGTTTTATATTAGCGTCAAATAAATGCTTAATTGGAAACAAGTGGCTTTTAACATTTGCTTTGTATGCGTTTTTGGACATATCAGATAGTGGTTTTAAAAACGAAACACAATTTTCACACGTTAGATACAGGTCGCACAATGGAAAAACCTGTAAATGCGGAAGTGTACACAAACGACGTTTAGAAATACGGTTGGTCAGAATTTATGGAGGAATTTGGAATTGCTAAAGACCTCAAATCAGTAATTTGTTTGGTGGGTTACTTCAGAAGGGGCATCTCTTTAATGGCCCGAAATGCCCTACGAGTGCAAAAAAGACGGGTAGTTAATGCACACTAATTGAAACGGGCGACACTAAATAGGGGAGCGCCGCTCTGCCTGGCCATTTGATTAGCATCGCCACAAACAACAGTGTCTGCGTTACGGCGCATAGTTAAGCGCTGCCCAGTCCTACTTCTTCTAAAGTACCCACAGCATCTTGGCCACGTCGACACCTTACTGTGGCCGTGTCTATCGATCACGCCCTTGCATTAAGGTTTGGCTCCCTGACATTTCAAAACACATGGAAATACAGCGTTGCTTTTTTTGTGTTCCCACGTCATTTGACTGGCAGGAATTGCACAAATCGCACGTGTGTTAGACTTTTCGGATATCATATGGGACGGCGTTCACGAATCCCCATGATTGATAAAATCGATAAAATAAGTGCAGTTGGCTCTTCTTGTTATTGAATTGCTCTTCGCTGAGTGTGTTACAACCGAACTATACAACTACGAAGTCTTTGTAATGTGAGAACAATAAAAAGTTATAGACGCCGTATCTTCGAGAGAAAAAACGATAATTGATCGCACGACAATGGAACAATGGGCTTGCACGCGCAGTTAACGTAGGTTTTCAGCCCCGGAAAAGTTATTTATTTTGTGTAACAAAGTTTATTATAAGTGCGGGGAAGAGGTCCTGTGCGGACGTCAGTATGTAGGTGATGTATGCAGCTGTCAGGATGAACGTTTGGGGGAACGTCAATACAACGTAGATATGGTCATATCAGGGCATCTCGGAGTGGGCTGCAGGGACTGTGGTTGTGCTCCCATGTTCACTGACTGTAACGTACTAAACAAAAACAGAGACAAGATTACGCGGGAGATATTTGAAGGCCGAGATATTGGTGTATTGGGACTGCAGCGTGTCAGCACTCTCTGTGAATCATTTTAAAAAAATAACTACGGTTTCGCGACCAAAGCAGAGCAGTTGTTGTTGCTGTCAACGAGTAATACAACAATATCTTAGCCCTTTGACGATGTGTACCTGTGTTTCTTCATTGGCCAGTTTTTCTTGACACAGGTTATCTATACAAGGTGACTGCGGAAATAAAGTTCAGTTGTTAATTAGCGCTGTGTCTCTGTCTCTCTTCCGTGTCCATATTTCATGCAAAATTTAATTTAAAATGACAATAAAGATGATTTTTGATATTTTCTTGGCAATTTAACTGGGTTCCAAGCACGTCTCAGGCATCGTTGGCCGTAGGCAGGGCACTCGTTTCCTAACGAGTGCGCTGCCTACGCATTTCCTGACCGCGGTTACGCATTGTTGCTGACTCTAATTGTGATGTTCTGGTAAATTCGAGAACCGTATTCCTGCTTCGATGTTAGACAGTCCCACTCACCGAAACTTCTACGCCGATGGTTCCAGAAGACCACGCGTGTACAAAAGGGGCTCCGCGTGACAAGCCGGAGTCAGTCTCGCCCCAGCGTTCGACGCCCGCGACGATCTGTTGTTACCTTCTGTTTCCCGTTTTATTTTGTGCACGAGTTTGCCCCATTACACTTTTCAGTTTCTTCGGTTATTGCTTGTTCGTCACCCCGTCATTCGTGACAATATTCTTTTCTTCACGTTGCGTGATAAGCGCAGCACCACATTATTCGGTGAGTTTATAACGCGAAAGTATCGTTCTCGCATCTGAATAATAACAATATCAAGACAGCATTTAAAAGATGCAACACTTACATTTTTCCATGTCGCGGTAAATATCGCTTCCGAGCCGTTGACATACGCACTCCGCATCCGCAGAACAAAGCTTGGCAAGTCTCGGGCCAAGGCTCGCGGAACCGAACTTCCTTGACCTTCGAGATGGTCGATCACGGCGCGAAGTTCCGGGTCGTCTCATTGAAGTGCTCCCATGTCGGTATCTGTAACAGCGCCGAGAAAACGGGCGTCATCGTCGTCTTCTTCGGCTTGGACTTGTGTGGCAGCAAACCCACTTCAGGAGCCCGTCCCTGGATGCGGCGGCTGGTTCGAGTTTCAAGTCCCTCGTAGAGCGGTCTTCTTGACGGGGTTGGAATCGGACTTGCCCTGCGGTCCCCTTAGGGGTACGCTGCACGGACATACGTCACCCCGCACCTCCACCAAAATGTCACGAATGACAAGGCAACGAACAAAAAATAACTGAAGAAACTGAAACGTTTAATGGGACGAACTTGTACCCAAAATAAAGAGGAAACAGAAGGTAACAGCAGAGTGTCGCGGGCGTCGAAGTCAGCGTAACAGCAGAGTGGAACGCTGGGGCGAAACTGACTCCGGCTTGCCAGGCGGAGCCCCCTTTGCAGTGGCGTACCAACTTGTTTTTGAGTTGGGGGGGGGGGGGGCAAACCCTATAACCCCCCCCCCCCTCCCCCCCAGGGCCGGCGGGCGGGGCCCTTGGTATCCCTTGGGCGCTGCCGGCCAGTGTTTGCCCTGCCTAGTGGCGGCTGTTTTAGGGTGGGAAAAACACATGTCTTGCCCTCCCACTCTGAGAACTAGGGACGGCAAGTGCCCCCCTTGACCCCCCTCCGGTTGGTACGCCCATACCCTTTTGTACACGCGTGGTCTTCTGGAACCATCGGCGTAGAAGGTTCGGCGTATTGAACTTTCTAACCTAGAAGCAGCAACACGGTTCTCGAATTTACCAGAACATCACAATTAGAGTCAACAAAAACGCGTCCCCACGGCCGGGAATCGAACCCAGGCTTTCTGCGTGGAAGGCACGCGCGATAACCGTTGGGCCGCGAATGCGCTGCCTACTTCGCCTGCTGCGCGCGCGGCAGTATATGTTCCAGATATTTTACAGTTTTCATAATAAATATATTTTGTGATTGATAAAAGTATGTTGCATCATTATTCACTGGGATTTTATTTGAATCTTGCTTATAATTCAGTGCATACCACTGAATATGCTGTGTTGAACTGGACGAGCATCGCACCGCCATTCGTTCGTATTGCTCGTCTAAAGCATGAACCATTGTCGCCATACCTCAAAGACCTCTCGCTCCGTTATTATCAATGCTTCTTTTTGCATTTGTCAAAAGCAGTTCTAGAACTTAAGATTTTTTAGGGCTCCTTTCTATTTGCATTTTAGTCAGATTTGAAAAAAAAAAAAATACTTTTTGCAATCAGACACTATCCAAACTATTTTCAAGTTTTCTTTTAAACAAATTTCTAAGATTCTAAGAATGCGGGCTGGGCTAGTCGGAGACTGTTTGCCCAGACTTTACCCGAATTGCCTTTTAGACGGATTCCTCAAAAATCAGTATGGGTTGTCGGAGACGGTTGGCCCGGACTTTATCCGACTTGCCTTTTAGGCAAATTCCTCAAACTCCGGGCTGGGCTAGCCGGAGACTGTTTGCCCCGACCTTATCCGATTTGCCTTTTGGGCGGATTCGTCAAACTTCAGGCTGGGGTAGCCGGAGACAGTTTTCCCGGGCTCTATACGACTTGCATATTAGTCGGATTCCTTAAAGTCCGGGCTGGGCTTGCCGGAAATTACTATGTCCGGACTTATGCCGAGTTGCATTCTAGCCAGATTTGGCGAAGTCCAGCTTCTGCAACTAGGAAACTCTCTCTCCGGACTATTGGCAGGCTGCATTTAAGCTAGTTTTTATTTTTCGCGCTGATTTCAAGCCTTCGTTTTTGGTAGGGATTGAATATTATCATGTTACAACACCCTTCAAAGGTATTTTTATTGGTATTGTATGTTAAAATTGGCCCAGCACATAAATTTTATCCAGTGTGAAAATCAATGACTACAGTTAAGCACAGATATACTTACTTTTTTTTGGTTTCCACAATAAATTCAAGGTTAAATAGGAATGTCCTTCACCAGCTCGCTCGCGTTTTTCTCTTCTTATTGTACTTTTTTTGCTTTCGTGTATGACATTAAATTATCCACATATTTACACATTTCTGCGGTATGTGCATATTAAAACTTTTAGTTAGGCCCCCGACGTTTTAAGCGCAGATAAACACAATCACACTTTTCTTTGTTACTTTTCGATTATCTTTTTAGCCTAGCTTGACGCATTAGAGGCCTGGTTGCTGCTGCGCCACTAAAATCCTAATCATCATCAACCTTTTCAGCATCTACTTGGTGGAGTGCAGACGCGACAGCGGACCAAAAATAAAGACCCCACATCCTTGTCGACAGCTCGTTAGTAAACAACATGTTATAATTCCAACAATATTGCTACGCTAAGGTACTTCATTTTATACTTCAAGGATAGTTGTTGAAGAAATTGAGATTATTTGAATATGTGTTTAAACCCTTAACCGATATAATTTTTAGAATGCCCTTTCCTTCTTGTAATGTATTGACAAATGCAGACACAACGCTTTTATCTCCGCAAAGATGAATTCTGACCAGATTTTGTTACCGGAAAGTGCAGATTAAAATATTTAGCGCGATGGTGGCCAGAACAAAAATATTATTGAATATTTTATAGTTGCTTAAAGAAACAGTATTTTTAGGCAAGTTAGTAAGTAATAGTTCCATCTCATTGATGGAAGATAGTAAGCTCAGAGTATATAAAAGTTGGATGTCATATTCGATAGGAACTTTCTGATGGACAAGGCTGCAATGGGGTGTTGCTTCTTAGTTTATAGGCTTCGGCTATAGATGACAAATGTAATTTTATACGTAAATCACTGAAGAACCTACATTAAACTGAAGGGAAAATATGATACGACTAGGCCAAAATTCTTGTAATACATTATTTTTTCGTAAAAGTAATTTTGAAACATTGGCGTAGACACCAAGGACCTCAATATAAAAACCCCTGCTCAAAAAAAAAAAAATTGAATTAACTCCTGAATGAAAGTAAACGGGTTTATACCGGTAACAGTTTAGGCATACCGGTCACCCATTTGTCAAAGGGGTCGCCCGTATTGCTCAGAGAAGTCACCCGTATCAGCCATAACTCATCCGTTTGGGCAAACCGGTAGCTAGTATCTGCAAACTGTTCACTCGTCTGGGCAAATGGGCCACTCGTTTTGGCAAACTTGTCGCACGTTTGTTGAAGCTAGTGACCATGTTGCGCAAACATGTGACCGGTGACCGGCAAACTGCACCGATTTAACCAAACGGCTCTCCGGAGCCTGTTTTATGCTGAACGTGCAGAGCGGCGCCATGGGCACACCTGTTTCTGCCGTGGCAGACTATGTTTCCGAAAGGCCGGAAGCGCCGCTTCATCGACATCAAATCGTCCGCGTAACGCAAGCAATAGTATTTATAATTAAATTGAGCTGATGTTCGTTTATACTGCAACTGCATTAAGCAAAACGGTTGTTTGTTTGTTTTTTGCGTAAACACGCACCGCGCGGCGTTTGCGAGCCGATATTTTTGACGGAAGTTCTAAAACTTTGGCGTTCTTTGTTGTCTCAATTTACTTATTAAGCTCAAATGTATCTCGCAGAAGACGCGACCGCGCGAAAAATATACTTCTGTACTCCGTTTCACTTGAAGTCAAGATGCAGCGAAGGCAGAGCGCGAACATGCGGCAGCGATAACATCGAGCATTGCGAGAGCACGCGCGCCGTTGCAGCATACAAACTACGAGCTCGCGCTGAGTGCTTTCTTGGCTCGGGCACAAGCCGAGCTTCCGGCCGCTGTCATTTTCAGCATTCGAGCGTGCATATATGCTCGCGATTCGTCTACTTTCCGGCGCAACAAACACGTCGTGCTGGGCTGTGACTTTAAAAACATTGCAATGGTGTGACCTCGTTCTTGTGAACTTCGTCGTTTGCTCTTCATACGTTCCACGAGGCAGCTGTTATATACCAAGCGGAACTAATTCACATTTTATTCTCATATAATTGTTAATGTATTTATGTGCTCAACGTGCTTGAATTGTTTCAGTTCTAATGTCAATAGATTCACGAAGTTCTTTTATACTTCAAAGAATTTAAGCGAAGAAACTAGTCTTTTCTATGATTCTCAAATAATTGATATGAGATAAATAGACAATTGAGCTAATTTGTTGCGCGAGTGAATTAATTATCAGAATATTGAACATTCGCAGATTTGTTGTCGACATATTGGTCTGTGCCGTAGTAACACCGGAGTTAAGGCTCATGACTTGTTTTATGGCCATAAAAAAGTTGCAATTTTAAAATCTACAGTAGTTATATTGTAAAGATAGGTGTTGGTCGCATGAAAAAGAGTAACCAAAGAGAGACCAGTGTCCATTCAAGACTTGTAAAGGTTGGTGTCGTGAATTTGCTCATAAGCAAGGCTTTAAAAAAGCTGTGTATTCATCTTTCCGGTAGCGCGCTCCTGAGACGGTTGGAGCGGTTGGGGCAAGCTTAGTATAATTTGAATTTCATGGAGTCCATTTTGAGTAGAAAAACTGTAGGAAGACCTAAGGACTACAAGGGGACTCCAAAGCGAAATGTTGTAATTCAGTATTTCCACAGGTTTTGACTTGAATGCCTTTTTTGAAAACGGATTTTCGGCTAGGTAGTCCTACACCGTTCATGTTTGAGCAAAATGTGGCCTGTATGGAAAAAAAAAACAACAAAAAAAAACACAGGGCTCCTTAAATTTGTTGCGTCAAGAAAATTGCACACCAACTTCCGTTTGATTGTGGCCTCTATAATTTGGGACAGACGGGTCTTAGTGTAGATGATAGATGTGTGCCTCTTGGAACACGCAAGAAGTGTGAAAAAGGTTTATCATCTGAACTAGCCACATATTTTGATAAATGTAATGCGTGCTTATAATTATGGGAAGATACTTTAATTCTATACAACGAAAGCAATTATTTCAAAGAAATCTTGATGAAATCCTTTAGTATAGGCACCATGGAAATTTTGTGAGCCAGTCGTCTATAGTTTTCAACGAACCCGTGAGAAATAACCTCCCGTCTAAACCTCCCCTCTATGTTTGCTGATGTCTAGGGGTGGGTTGTCGGAGGAAGAGAGGGCTGTTTTTCGATCCGTTGACATATCTTTGACGGGGATTATCACGTAGCCTAGGTCGGCGGTGTGTGTCTGCTGGTGGGGCAGTGCCTGAGTGGATGCCAGTCAGTCTGGCTCAGTTCCGCCAACTTCGCGGTGGCATGTCTTTTTGTTTTTCCTCTTTGCTCTCTGTGCAGCCAGCTATAAATTGGTGTTTTCTCACCAATATTTTTTACTCAGTTTCAGATTTTTTGTCATCTTGCCATTTTTTTGAAAATTATCCTTCTCTCAGGGTTTAGATTATGATAATTCATAACCAGCTAGCCTGCATACTTTCACTTACTGCAGTGTTCCCTACTCCGTAAAACTCCAATGCCATTGACGCCCACAGCTTTTGCGTAGTTGGAACAGCGGGACGCGAAATTCCTTGGGGTTCGCCTATTGTAGTGGGCAGGATGTGTGAAAGATGACATCTGACGTCCCGGAAACCCGCTGAGAGAGCGGAGACAACTATCTCTGCTGTCTTGGAAAATCCGGCACACCAGTGGGTATGCAGCAGCCTTCTTCCTAGGCTAAGCGCAAAAGCGCGACCGCGTCGACCGCGTGATGCGCATGCATTTTCTAGGAGAGCGGGTTTTCTAATACCGCTGGGAGGGTTTCAACCTGAAGGAATGGTGTCTCATACAAATGAGCAAAGTAGAATATATTCTCATAGTAACTTACTATACTCCTTTGTGGATACTTCTTCCGAAGGTGCGTGAGGCGTCTTTAGTATATTGTGCTCATAGATTGCAAGGAGCGCTATATGGTTACGGAACTCATTACTACAGGAGTATATTTATCACACGCTATCCATCTGACTTAACGTGCACAGTCGTGACCTCATACGCCCGCCGCGCTATTAGTTAGTGGTTTATGATCTGCTTAAAGGTGTGAGACCAGGTGAGAATCAATGCTTCGTCATTTTAGTGCTGGGTGCACGCGCCGACGGTTCCCCCCTCACGAGGGGCTTCCGTGAGTCATAGTTGGTCCCGCGTTCTTTGTTCTGTCTTGCTCGGTGTCGGGGCACACAAGAAAAGATGTCCGGCTGCGGTTTGCATGGTGCGGTGTTCTATTACCGTTTAGCTACTAAGTAAACAAGGCTTACACTTATTCACGTTTACTTATCAGTAAGTATGAATAAATATGAAAACAATTGCCCCTTTTTCTTAATGATTATGCATTTCCTACCACGGGTTTTATGATTCGTGTACTTGGTCTGTTTGCAACGTTATTTCGTCAAGCTCGAGCGTGGCATTTTTTGCACGAAATCCATCCCAGAAAAAGTTTATTTGTTTAAACATGTGCCTTAATGCTACCGGTTGCCTTCCCTCCGTCAAAACCTACGACTCTACGTCCGATAGTAAAAAAATACGCGGACGTCGAAATGTATAATAAATAAATATCCCTTTTTTTGCTAAGCCCGTAGTACAAATTACGCAGCTTACGCATCACAAAATATTTTCGTTTTCGCGCTTTAAAGCCTTAACACACTTTAAAAATATCAATGTTAATAGTAATTTATTTTCAAAATATATATTTTTCCTTTTAATCATTCTTCTCAAGAGAATAATGGTCATTGTAAAATCATATTAAAGTTCAAGTACTTAGCTATCTGAATATGTTAAGTCGGTGAGTGACCAAAGTACGCACAAAAATCATGGGGTTGCTCTTGTTTCACTCTAATAAATATACAGGAAGTTTCTGTCTAAGCTTTACAAATTTCTTCAAAACAATCCGTGAAGCAACACTTATGCGGTTTTTGCAGTTTAGTTATAAGCCCACGGGGACGTAGTATAGGTCGCTAATGGTAAGGATTAGTCGGCTCATAAAGTAATAAGTGCTAACAAAACTTTTAGTTAGTAAAAATAGACATATGGTTCTAATTATAGACTTCCTAAGCATCATCAAAAACCACATAATCAGCTCTTTTAGGAAGACATAAGAAGAAAGGGTCAGCATTTTCATGTGTTCTGCAAAAACACTCAATTTGGACGCACTTCACGGTTCGGTTTCTTATCGGAGCGCATCTTTGCGCTTGCGGTACTGCTTCCCGGTGACCGCAGTGCGAAGTCACCCCCTTGCCTCCCTCGTCGGATGAATGGAAGCAGGGCGCACGTGTGTTGCTTGTCTAAGCCCCTGGGGAACAGGAAAATGGGCACAGAGATGCGCTTATATAGGAAACCGAAACCTAGAAACGCATCTAAATGAAGCTTTTTTTTACAGAACGCGTAAAATGCTACCCTTACTATATAACCTTTTATAAAGAGTTGATTTAGTGGTTTTCGATGCCTCTCAGCTAGTTTATAATTGAAACGATGTGTCTATATTCACTAATAAAAAGTTAGTTAGCATACTGTAAATAATTAGCCAACTGATCATTACGATTAGCCACCTATACTACGTCCCCCTGACGGTATGACTCAGGTGAGTTTTACGGTCAGGGGGACATTGTATAGGGGGCAGAAACCGCACAAGTGTAGCTTCCACGGCGTTTCTAAACAAATCTATTACGCTTAAAAAGTAACACCCTTTATATTATAAACCTAGGAAGCCCCTAAGTATGAAGGTGAAGATTTTCAAGACGTCACAAGAAAAAAAAAACACAATAAAAAATTAAACACATAGACCGAAACACTTTTACAAACTCTCAAACTGCATGGCAGAAGAAAAAGAACACTCGCTGGACAGATAACTTAAGCCGGAGCGATTTGAAAACAGCTAAATCGCGCGAGCATCATCGATTTATGAGGGTACAAGGAAAATCGAAGGGTGACAAAAAAAAAACATTATTAATTTGCTTAAAAAGCCACACACGCTTTGAGAGTGAATGAAAACAGCAGCTCTCACGGAGACCACGCAAAATCATCTGATCACTTACCTCACATTTGCGCTTCTCTTTAAGCGCGATCAAAGACAAAAAGAAGGGGCCCGCATATCTCTCGCTTTTAACGGTCAGTGAATAGTGGCTAGATTGATTCTTCCCCGTGTTTTTATCGAACAATTTTGAAACTGAAGTTCGAGAATGAGCGCATTTAAGCTGTGCAAACCATGACACGTCACTGTGATGGGCGCCACACTGTTATATTGGCACTGTGTCATTGGTGGGTTCATGAAGGCACTTCCGATTTGGTTATGCAATGGCCAAAATAATTCTTACTTTCAGATAGTCATTTGAAGCGCTACATGCACCGCTTTCTCTGCATTCAGATGCTGCCCAATGAGGCAACAAGCGAAAAAAAAAATAAAACAGATCCCGATTTAATTCTATCCATTGCTCTACCGGCGCTAACTTAATAGTTGGTTATTCCATTCAAATGTATATATAAATCTACAACTGCCATAATACATACAAAGAGGTTTCTGCCAGTTTAATTACAATAATTTAGTTACATATTCAAAAGATCCAGACAGTCATTGCCCCCTAACGGTGTTGCGAACTTTAGCCTCATGTCCCTTTCTTTAGGAAGATTTATTTATGCATTAGCATTAGTACCCACACCACAGGGAAGACCTGACGGCGTCCGAGTGTGGACAAAACAGAGGAACGGGAAGCGCGCCACGTAGAGAGGAGGAGAGTAATGAAGGAAAAGGTCGAGAGGGAGGCGACGTCAAGGGCGGTAGCCAACACGCGCGGGGATGATAAGGCGAGTCTCAATTGACAGGTATGTAAAGCACGTGTGCCTTGGTTCGTTAAAAAATATAAAAGAATATCGATTGCTGGATCCTTAAGGAACGCGTTAGTAAGACCCTTGGGAAGCGCTCACACTGACCCCTTAACAAAGCCAGAAATATGCAGGAAAAAATAGAAGAAGCAAAATAAAAAGGCAAAAGTGAAAGCCAAAAAGAAGAGCGATGGGGTCAGCGTTAGCGTTTCTCAAAGAGAAACGTATGCTGATCTGAAAATGTATCCTCCTTTAATATTCGGTGTTACTGTTTTACAATGCATTGTTTATTCTTTTACAGTGCAACAACAAGGACCAATGCGGAGAGCCGTGTCCAAAGTGCAACGGCGGTCCTTGGACGCCATATGAGTGTGCAGAATAATAACGTGCACGCGTATTGTAAGGCACGAATAAAATGATGCCGAAATATCGCAGTACCTGCTCGATGAAGAAGTAACACATCGTTTAAAACACCCCAAGCACCACACTCTACGAAAAAACAGCTGCAAGGACCCAGTGAAAACCCGTTTTGACTTAAAAACTGTACAAACAGTACGCATTCTCTGAGCCACAGCATTTACTGTATCAGATGTGGAGTATTTCAGTCGATTCCCATTTGCTTTCGCAATATTTTTAAGAATTCAGTTGCTAAAGCCCCTCTAAGAAATTAGTATCACTCTGTCAGCGAGTCTCGTTCACTCGCTTTCTTGACGCCACTGACGTTACGGCGTCGGAGCTTGGAGGGCTAAGACGGCAAAAATAGTATACCTTACAATCGCGAGAGACAGGTCATCTAAAATCAAGAGAAAATCGGGTGAGAATATGAACTGGGCTAACTTTCGGTCTACAATTAAGAAAAGCAAAAAACAAAAGAACACATATTTTAGGCCATGTGTTCCTACCAAGCTTATTATCGTCACGAAGGGCAACTAAGCAAAGAAACCTGTACTTCCCAGTCAGCATCGTTCGCTTATATCACGCGATAGCTAACTAGCCGCATTTACGCAGAGGCCATCGTTGATTGCAACACTACACTTACTAGAAATCGATTATATTTTGGCGTTTAAACAATATAGCAAAACAAGCCAAAATAGGGGTGGGCTATCTCTCGGAGGGTGGGGGGGGGGGGGGGGGTATCTCGGGATCTTGCTGTAGTAGGTTCCAGCCCAGAATATCCCAAGAAAGTTATTTATTACAGCAAAGCTGTATATTACTTGTTGGTCGTTTTTATTTTGTGTCGGTCGACAGAACAGTAGTCGACAGAATAAACGAGACAAAACCAACACGCGCACCTTATTACCGTTCACGTGCGCTTTCTTTCTTGTGATCTGGTTCTGATACTTGTTACAGTAAGAAAACCACAAAACAAGTGTAAAAACCACGTGATAGATGATAAGCACATAGCACTCCCCGCGTGCGTTTCGCGGCAAAAATTACGGTTGTATTAGCTGCTGCGGCAACGGCAGAGTATGAAGTGTGGAGTGACGTCACTAGCCCCGCTAACAATGCGAAGCACGCAGCGCTCTCCGCATGTGTTTGTCGGTAAAGATTGCGGTTGCATAAGCTGCCGTGGCAACGGCAGCGTACGAAGTATCTCATATATAAAAACGTCGTGATACAGTGCATTTTCTCTTCTTTAGTCGATCAATTGCTCTAGACCCGTTTGCTGTTTAAAAACATTAACTGCCACTTGTATCCCAAACGACTGCCAGTTGAACCGTCTTTGCAAGCCTGTTGAGCTTGCTTATGTCACCAGTGCTAGAAAAATAATTGCTACACAGATAACAAAGTTGGACATTTAATGCGGACCTTCGGCTGTACCATAATACAGCTTGGAGCAAGCTGCTTTACGAGAATACTTGAAACATTTTAACAGATCTCGCACTTCTTCGTTCTTTTGGCGTTCTCCGGGAAAATTGGTGGTTAAACGTTTCATCTCCATTTTAGTCCGCGGTGTTAAGGTGGCGTTTTCTCTCAATCTTTTTATAAACCGGAAGTTCTCTGGGACGTCCAAGACTTGCGCACATCCTGGTGACGTTTGCCATAAAAAGGGTTTATAGTCCAGCGGGCAGTTGTTGCAGGTGAAACCACATCTTCGCTGTCCAACTTCCTTTACAGCGTGGATTGGTGCCTTAGTTTTTTTTTTTTTTTATTTATCTACTAAATATTGTAGGCATCGATTAAGCCCTTGCAGGTGTTGGGTGAAGATCCAACATATGCAAATAATAAAAAAATACAAATTTCACCATTTAAATTATTGTTTTACTTAACTAACAGTAAAGAAAATAGCAATGACAGTTGGCACAAACATTCAGCAAACCGATCTAAATGACGCAAAAAAAAGGTGTTAAGCTTAAACTTGTGGGAAGCCGAGGAGAAAGACGGAGCGGGTGGATACGCGATGGGCGGCCGAGTGGCGCTCGGGACTAGTGCGCGTGGTGACGGTGCGAGGCCAGGAGCGTATAGGAAAGGCCGTGAACCGAGCAAGCTCTAACAACCCGGCCGAATACAAGACAAGACAAGCTCCGGAAAAGCTCCGGCAGGGCTCCGACTGGAACTCTAGGGGCCCGGTACAATCGCAGAGTCGTCCACAGGAGCAAGGAACAGTAAAACAATCATTCTCATCTTCTGTAACATGTGACTTCTTGGGAGATCGAACCAGGCGGAGACCGATTGGGCGGCAGTAATTTTGTAGCGACCCACATAACTGGCGCATACAACTTGGGACCCGATTGGTATGCCGCTTGTTCCGTTCGTCCCGGGGAGTCTCTCAGATCCATTGAGCATTCAGCGCTGTGTAGATAGACGCTAACGTTGCCCCCAAGACGAGGTCGGCCTTAACATGATCGAGGACGACTCGTCTGAGAGCGGGGTTCAGGAAGTGCCCTCATTGCTGGGCCCATAGGAAAAGGCGCTAGTACGCGGTCATCTGTGGAGGCTGGGATTTTACCACCAGCTCAAGCTGCTGGCGCGGCACACATTGGCGAGTTTATGCTCGCAATGACGGCGATGATGGGGACGTTCTCGCGACAATCAGGACGGCGCCAGGAGTCGCGAATGCCGCTCCTACATCTCTGCAACGACCGCGGTGTTCGTACCGACGCCGACCTATACGGGATACATTGACTGAAAATCGGTTCATGATTTTCTGCAAGACCTGGACGCGTTTGTAGACACGTTGGCAGCATTAGACGAAACGGCCTTGGTGCAGATCTTGCCGATCGCGTTTATGGGCGACGCGCCACGGTAGAGACGTTTGCAACGACCGTTTTTATTGATGGCGGACTCCCGGACGCGGTTCAGGGAAGAATTTCTGCCTCCAGTTTATGAGATGCGAATTAGGGACGAGCTGGCTAACCGCACTCGGCACGCCGACGAGAGCATCGTGGAGTACGTTCGCGCGCTCCAGGAGCCCTACTTGATTGCTGAACCACCCGCGTTTTGAGAAAGAGAACGTAGCTAAGGCGATCCGGCAATGCCACACTAGATTTGAAGCCTACTTGCGTGGACAAGATTTCGCGGATCTGGAGGCACTTGCCAGAGAGGCGCGAACAGTTTAAGCGGGCCTTCCCGCAAAGCTGCAGTATCGCTCACCTCCAAACCGATCAGTCCCTATAACCAAGATGCGCGTGGACTGAGCGCGAGGCGGACACTCACATCGAGTCGCACACTGCATATGCGGCTGTTGCGGAGCGCGGTCATGGGGTAGCCATACCGCCCCGGGCTTTGAACCCCTTTGCTTATGAGCAAAGGCGAAGGGGAGCCAACGCAAACTCGGCCCGAACGCACACTTGTACGGGTGGGAGTGGCGTTTAACCACTGCGGTGGCGCTACTGGTCAAGACAGTCGCGGAAATCATGAATCACCGCGGGTAACCAGAAACGACGTACCGCGTGAGGGTAATGATAGACAGGTTGTAGGTAACGATCGGCCCCAAGTCAGGTGTTACAACTGTCGCTGGCTTTGGGACATCAAGCGAGGATTCATGTGGGTAGCTGCTGGTCCCCAGGGGTTCCAGGAAAACGCCGGGAACCGGCGCCACTAATCATGTTCTCTGAGTTGAGGTTGCCGGCAGCTGCCGAGGCCCTGCATCTGAGTGCCGACGGGGCGGAAATTGCTGACGGCGACTGTGTGGCGATGGCCCCGTTGGTGTGTCGGGCTCAGGACACGAAACCTGAAAAGGGCCCGTAGGTGCGGGTAGACATCGGTGGTAAAGTATACTCGGCGCTAATTGATACCGGCTCTGCTCTTTGTCTAGTTGGAGACATTGTGTACAAGGACTGCAGTAACAGAAACCTTTGCGCGCGGGAACTTGTAGCTCCGTTGCGTTTAGCGTCGGGATTGGCCGAAGCGCAATGTGTGATGCGCCTTCCCCTTGGCCTGGACAACTGACGAAGGAGGCAACGTTTCGTTTACTTGCCTGGTATGTCAATTCCTGTTATTTTAGGGAGGACGTCGTGTACCGTGAGGGTATAATCCCGGACCTGAGTAACAACAGATTACAATACATTTAGCTTTCCCTTCTTATTCTATTTGGTTCCCATCCTCTTTGGCGCAGGAAGTGGAATGTTCGCATGCTGAGTTACCAGGAGCAGGTATTAGTTTCGCGGGCAGTGCCCGGGAACGTCGGAACGATAACTGTTTTTTGATAGGCTCGCTGAACAACGGCGGATGCTAGCGAACGCCTTGTCCATACACGCAGCTATGGTTACCATGAGACCGGGGCTTACAACTGTTTTTCAACATAGGATACATATAGTAGAGGCTAGGCCGGGGGCTTGCAATTCCAGGCCACTTAAGTGTACGTAAACGGGTTATTCTAGACATGGCTCTCAAGGAGATGCTTGACACGGGAGCGGTGCGGCCATCGCAGAGTCTCTGGTCGTTTCCGATAGTTTTGGCGCCAAAGAAAAACGGCACCGCGCTTCTTGGCGTTGATTACAGGAGATCTAATGAGATCACTACAAGGGACGAGTAATTTTTTCCCTCTATCGAGTCTGTATTGTGTTCGCTGGAAAGGGGGGGGGGGGGGGGCGCAAGGAGCTTCACCACGCTGGATAGTAGCAAGGGATTTTTCTACATCCAGGTGGCAACAGGCGATGTGCAAAAGAGGGCTTTCACATGTTAGAGGATTTTCTTTTTAGTTTACTCGTCTTCCGTTTAGAGTGACGAACTCATCGGTTAGTTTTCAACGGCTCATGGACTTCGTACTGGGTGACACGAAATTTAACTTTGCTATCCTTATTAAAAAAAATTGAAATGGTGTACAGGAACTGTTACAGGAAGGTGGTTCTTGTATACGTTTGAATGGGAAGTGTTAGAGGAAAATGGTTTCTGTATATGTTTGTATGGGGAGTGTTACGGGGAGGTCTTTTCTGTTTATTCCTAGTTATGTTCTTTGCATGGGAAGCTAGTTCCTGTATGCAAAGTGTTACAGGAAAAATTTCCTCTTTTATTTTTTAGGGATTCTTGGTATCGGAAACCAGTTCCTGTATGATCAGTGAAAAAAAAAATCAACTACCGTATGCACTCAAACAGGAAGTCCTAAATGATTCCTTACAGGATACCACAACCTGTAAAGCCTTACATGAGTTGACAAGCTCCATTAGGGCCATTAGAGGAAGTACGATTTTACTATTTAAAATATTTTATATGCATCCTTTCAGTTTTACTGCACTCCCTAGCAAAAATGCCGATAGATTTGTATCGGACCTAAGATATTTCTATCTGTCCAATATGAATTTCTACCGGTCCTATATGAATCTGTCTGGGTCCCATAGGAATGTTTGTTCGTCCCAACGGAATGTGTATCGGTCCCATGGAAATGCCTGCTGGGCTTATGGGAATTCCTATCGGTCCAATAGTCATTCCTATTAGTCACATAGGAGATTAGACTGGCTTCATAGAAACTTTATTGGAACATTTAATAATTTGATTAGTCAAACAAAACGTTTTTCTGGCGAGCTAAAAACGTCCCCTTTGAGTAGTGGAAACCTCGAATGGTCCAATATGAATGTAAATGCCCATTGTGCATATCTATTGAATCTGGGGTACAAAAATGCAACAACAAAACGAATACAGGCTTATCCTGAAGTATAAACTAAAATATTCTGTGATAAATAGCTTCCTGCTAAGCTTGGCATCCCTTAGAAAGAGAACACTTGCACATCCTACCCGTTACTCAGATTTCAGGATGGTTGATACATCGCGGACAGATTACGGCCTTTAAATGATTAGAAGAACACTTCCAACATTACTAAATACTTTCATAAATTTGAATGTTGATATATTATCTTCTAGCCCGGGTGAGTTACGTGACAATCTACTTTTTATATAAATATGTTGTTGTTCTTTATCGTTTACCTTGTTTTAAGCCGCAATTTCCTTGTGCATATTTTTTGTCATTCTTGATTTTATGTGTAGTTGATGACCGGTTAGTCATCTTCTTTTTGCATAATCACAATAGTGTTTGGTGGTTGTTTTCATTTATTTTGCTGTTACTTTTTTCTTGCTTTGTAGAAAACTTGACCCCCGCTGTGTACTTGTTGAGGGGACTGGAGACCCGTCAAGCTGCTTTGTTAGCTTGTTTCTCCAGCTCCCACCATATGTGATATGGTGACTAAAGTTATTAGTTTTATTACTGTATGAGCAATCGAAACCCATTGGCGAAATGTATGTAAAAACGATGGAAAAGCATAGTGGACTCTACAATTGAGATTCTAATGAATTGGAACATGTTTTAGTTCTCTTAGAATGTTGTTTTTGGCGAAACTGATATTTTTGTCAGACATCCAACTGATGCAAAAATAGTCCGTGTCAGAAATACACCGGCCCGTTCGATGCATTTGTTATGCAACCTGGGCTGTGTGATGTAAATATATATTCCAAGTCTAAAGGATGTGTTGAAACTAGAGTTTCAACATGTATAAAAGTACATTAATCAAGTTAATGATGTGACAAATTTACGCTTATTTTTTGTCAATATTTTCGAATGGCAACTATGGTTTCAGCCCACATTACATAACACACCATTGTTGTACATGGATGGGTTATGAAAATTCAAACAGTTTTGTAGCTCTAAATTCATGCTAGAGTCCGACTCACATGCAGTCACAATTTAGAGGAAAATAGCATGTTGAAATGCTTGCTTTTCTGACGGAATTGTATGACAATACCATAAATAAAACATTGTAACATAGTGTGTAAAAATAATTAACAAAAATATGCTGTAAGCTGAGTGAAATTTAAAAGTATTCTCCCCGAAAATTAAAAAAAAAAAATTCTTGGTGGGTTGAAACAAGAAATGTACTTTATTTTCCATTGCACCCGAAACAAATGGCATGTCGGTGCTGGTTAGGACTTTTACATTTATTTCCTGTGCTTATAAATATAGTTGAACTCCCGCTCTTTTATTCCTAAGTTTCTAAAGACATTTTTACAGCACCCCTCTATCGCGAATCGAACTGTTTCGGTCTCTCAAGAAAACAGATCCCCATCGCTAGCGACACCAGGGTACCTATGTTCGACTTTCTAGAAACTAGAAACAAAAGCGACGTAGCGGTAGGAGGAGCGTAACCAAACAATGGCGCGCAACGCGAAACCGCCCTCTTTGACGCCATGGCAACATGGCAAGATTGCGTCTGTCACTCATTTGAGAGGCGTCAAGAGCCGACCCCTGAAGAGCGGAAGTAGCTACGCTGTGCCCCTGCCGTACCTACGCTTCCCGGAAATACCTACCTGGAACCTAGACCCAACGCAAGCGTCCGTTTCTCTGGTAACCGGAGGAGCATTTTCTGCTTTTAGTGAAGCGATGGCAGCCAATCACTCGTGGCGGCCACATTCACATCTGCTCTATTTTGAAGAAACTTGTCAAACTAAAAAAGTACACGTGTTCTATTGAAATAAACAAATGATTTTTAGCAGTTCTAGAAAATATTAGATGGAGTAAAATCACATATAAGGTTAGAACAACATGCGGGACGCGGATGAGCGCCTAGTTCAAATCACTGTCGCTGATGACGGCTCAAGAAACGGGAGCATGTGGCCTGTCTTGCGCACTCTTCTTGCATCGTGATTCGTTCGTCAGCGTTCTGCGGAGCGATTATAAAAGGTTCCAGATTTGCACCACCCTGCGTTTCATAAATAGTCAGTGACTATGTTTCAAACAACATAGAGGACGGGAGCAGGCAACGTGTGACCGCGGCCGAGGGGGAGGAACTCGATACATTTATGTTCGAGAACCCCTTTCTGGTACGTGGCGCCACTGATCTGAGAACGGTGCTGTTTAGAGACGACAAAGTTCGTCTCTGAAACGATCTAACCTCCAGGCTCAACTTCCTCGGGCCTCCGAGGAATTAGCCAGAAGGTTGGAAACGGTTCTGGGCCGTGCGGGTGTCGAAGGCGCGGGCGCGGGCTGCCGAGCTGGCGAAACGAGGTCAGTCATAGCTACTGGTGTGTTTAGCCACTTTTGAGGCAAATTTATGACTTTGAAAGAAAATGGAAGGTGTACTGTTACATTCTTCTTACCCTCCTGAAGATGTAAATCATTGGATTGCCCTACCGCATTGTTTTGTCTCATAACTGATGCAGGTATCTTCTTTTTTGTCTTCAACTCAGTTCAATGTAGGAGCTGCCAAGGCATCCTGTCCCTTACACGTGAACAGTGGGCAGCACTGGAAGAAGCAATCTTTGGACTGCTGTAATCCATTCTCTCGGCAAGTGAATAAATTACTTTGAAGCAGAGGCCTGGTGTTTTCACAGCAGCCCCACAGGACAAACAACACAAACACAAATGTTTCTGTGCCCAAAGCCTTCGTAGCTGCTTGAACTTATTGATCTGAGCTTGCAGGTTGCAATGTTAAAACAAGATGCAGATAGAGTTAACGTCTGTCTAAAAAAATTGGGGGCACCTTATGCTTGGATGCCTAGCTTGATCAACTTGGAACGTCCAGCCGAATTGAAACAAGGATCTAGCCGAACTGAAGCTTGCAGCCGAATTGAAACTTGTAGCCGAACTGAAGATTTAGCCAAACTGAAGCGTCCAGCCCAATTGAAACGTCTAGCGTGGGCAAGGCGGCAGCCGAACGATGCAGCCACGGCTCAATTTCTTCGCTTTTTTCGTCCAGGTTCTTGCCTCGTGCATCGACCCGGTTTCGTTCGGTGATGTTGGCAGCGCGGATGATTCCTGCTACGTCCAGTGCATTGACCCGGTTTCTTTCGGAGATGTCGGCAGCGCGGGGGATTCCTGCTGTGTCAAGTGCCACCAACCAGTACCGATGACAACGTTCGACGATGGTGACTCAGCGGTACACAACGGAAGCATCGCTCGGTTTTTCGAACTTTATCCTCTTCGAGGCAACACCCAAGCGACATTGACATCAACAGGACCAGCGCGCAACGCCCCTCAGGCTTTTTTCGTCAGTGGGCAAGGCGGCAGCCGAACGATGCAGCCACGGCTCAATTTCTTCGCTTTTTTCGTCCAGGTTAGTAGAAAGCTTTCTACTAAAGAATTGAAAAGTGATTGTTTATGTTTGATTGTGCTGCCTTGCCCAGGCGTGTTGTGTGATTGTATAGCGGGTTGTTTTGACTCGTTTTGTTTTCTTATTCTTCTTTTGAGCGGGGATGTTGAAATGAACCCTGGTCCAGCTATCGACGAGCAGCTGGCACAAATCATTCAAAGTCAAAAAGAAAACTCAAAAGAACTAAAGTCAATTCAACGAAAATAAGACTCACACATATCGGAAACAGATAAACGATTGCTTCTATAGAAGGAAAGCTGGAGTCGTTTTCACGTACAGTAGAAAGAGTGGATGACTGTGAGCATGCAGTGAACAATCTAAATCATCAGGTTGCAACGCTAATGAGCAAAATTGATGATCTCAAAAACCGCAGTCGACGGAATAATTTGATTGTACATGGAGTCAATGAACGTGAAACGGAAACGCCAAATTCTCTTCGGGAGTTTGTCTTGACAAGAATATTTGAGGAGAAGCTGGGCATTAAGGTCAGTAGCCTCGAACGTATCCATCGTTTGGGTAAAAAGACACCAAACAAAACTCGCCATGTAATTTTGCGTTTGTTTGACTTTAACGAAAAAATGGAGCTACTAAGAAACGCAAGAATATTTAAGGGAACGACAATTTCAGCATCAGAAGATTTTTCGCTTAAAATTCAGAACATCCGGAAACATTTATGGGCAACAGTTAAAGATAAAAGAAAACCCGAAGATAAAGTATATCTTAAGTATGATAAGTTGGTTATTAATCAGGATGTGTATGTGTGGAATGACGAAAATTGTCGAAGGTGTAAGCTTGCGGGCTCTGGGATTGATGACGTGAACGAGGCACAAAATGATCTTGCTAGCACTTACCAGTCCGGAAGAAGTAGGGCCGGTGACAGGCTACATGAACAAACACGCGAAAGACTAGCTAGTGCCAAAACTATTTCAGGCGACCATGACCGAGTACGTTCAAATGAACAAGCCTATTTCACCCGTGCTCGTAAAAATCAGGCAGCGACATCTTCAAATTCGCAGACATTGTCAGAAGCGTCATAGCTACGCGCAAGAACCAGTGGCGAACATGTTACTTTTTTCCGTCTGTTTCAGTTACGTTTACTAACATAAGAAGTGTTATGAATAAACGAGATCAGCTTAACTCTGTTGTAAGCTCAACAAACGCAGACCTAAGCTTTCTTACGGAAGCATGGCTCAGTAAACATGTCTGCAGCTCTGAAATTTTCCAAGGAGATAAAACATATAATGTATATCGTTTTGACAGAGACGGTAGACATGGGGGTGGCACACTCATAGCCGTATCACAGAGCATACCTTCATTTTGCGTAGATGCTGCTTCCGATCTTGAAATGGTTTGGGCTTGTATCACTTTTAATAACACAAGAATTTTACTGGGTGTCTGCTACCGCCCCCCAAACAGCGCAGTGACATTTATTGATGATTTGCATGACGTTATGACTTCTATTGTTTGTCAGTATCCCAGTTCTCCTATTTTTTTATTAGGAGATTTTAATTTTCCTGATATCATGTGGTCTGACCCACCTTCTTTTCAACAAGTTTCAACTCAGAGTCAACATTTTTTGGATCTGTGTGCGTGTTTTAATTTGACACAGCTGGTAACGAAACCAACAAGGTATGCCAATGATACAGCGAACACACTTGATTTAATTTTGTCGACACACCCTGACCTTCTATCTTCCCTTACGTATCTTCCAGGCTTAAGTGATCACTCGTTGTTAAATTTTGATCTCAAAGTTGCTCCCCCAATCAATATTAAAAAAGTAAAGCTTATTTCTGACTACAATAAAGCCAATTTTGATCTTATTAACCAAAAACTGTGCAGTTATCTGGACATATATCTGCCACAATTTGATCAACGAAAAATACGACCCAAAGGTCGTATTTTTTTTTATTGTCTAAAACGATGCAACTTGTAGTCATAGACACGCAAAAAAAACCGCATCGCGAAAACAAATCTTCCTGCGCGCGCGCGCGCCTTTTTAGTTTTGGCATTTGTATTTCCCGCGTTCACCTCCTCGCTTCTTTTGATCGGTGACTTCAAAAATCAGGAAATTTAGAAGCTTTGTAGGTGACATTTCTATAACATTTAATAACGGCAATCGTAAAACATGTTTTTTAACGCAATTGCGAACGCACTACGGCCCCTCTTTTTGAAATACCAGAAATCAGAGTTCGGTGTGATGTTGCTTCCTAGATTTGTATCCTCCCTCGGAAAACTTGGCAGCGCCCGTTGGCGAGTCGGAGAAAGACCGGTTTTTTTCCCGCCGGCGCCTTTCTATCCCTCACCTCTTCCTCGGTTGGGGTCGCCGTGACAACGGCGGAGGTCCGAAAGAAACTCGAGTCGCAGGAGACCGCAAAATCTGACTCACTGCACTGGCGCGGATCGCGCGGGAACTTCAAATTCGGCATTTGGAAATTGTTTTTTTTAATTCACAAATACTGAATTTTAAAGTTTCAAATTTTGAGGGTAATGTCCCGGAATGGTTTTCAATCGTTTCGGATAATAAAAAACTATATGATTTTGGTGTGTCAGTGCCCCTTTAAAAGTGAACGAACTGATTGACGCGCATGTACCCGTCAGGCGTTTTCAATCTCATGCTAAAGCACCTTGGTATACTAACACCCTAAAACGTATTTCCAATAAAAAACAGTGACTTTTTCGTTTAGCTAAATTACGTAACACGATTGATCGGTGGGAAGCATACTTTGCGGTTGAGGTCGAATGTTCCCAAGCTGTATCTGACGTCAAAGAAATTTTTTTTAAGAACACTTTACCGAGTCTATTGTTAAATGACCCCAAAAAGTTCTGGAAGACTGTTAATATGAATGACGACGGCTTAATTTCTCTTAGCGATGAGTCTGGGGCGTTAATCCCTCCGGCAGAATATCCATCTGTGTTTAATAATGTTTTTTCAAATAGTTTTTCTGTAGGTGATGGAAATTTATTTTATGACGTTCCACATTGTGAGTTTAGCCCTATGTTTCCAATTTCCATGGAGCCTGCTGGAATTGTAAAGTTAATTGATTATTTTAAAGAATCATCGTCATGTGGAAGCGATAATATTAACTCAAAATTTTTAAGACAAACTAAAATGTACTCATCCTTTTTTTTGGCTAAACGTTTCCAGCAATCTCTTGAATGTGGAACGCTCCCAATAGAATGGAAAACTGCGAAGGTGGTTCCACTTCATAAGTCCGGTAACAAGCATTCTCCATTAAATTATCGACCCATTTCACTAACAAGTATTCCCTTTAAAATAATGGAGCACATACTGTACTTTCATATCTTTAATTACCTAGAATCAAATTCATTTTTCGCCCCGGCTCAACATGGTTTCCGTCGCTCATTTTTTTGTGAAACGCAGCTGCTTCCCTTCACCCATTGTTTGCATGCTATACTCGACAAAAACCATCAGGCTGACTGTATTTTTCTTGATTTTTCTAAAGCATTCGACTAGGTTAATCATAAGTTACTAATGCTTAAACTTTCTTCATTAAACCTAGATCCTAATTTGTTAACCTGGCTGGAATGCTTTCTTACCAACCGCTCAAAATATGTAACTCTAAATGGCATTAATTCATCCCTGACTAATGTGGGATCGGGCGTGCCCCAAGGTTCGGTTTTAGGCCCGCTTCTTTTTCTAATATTCATTAATGATTTACCAAGTTGTGTTTTTTTCCTAAATGCATATATACGCAGATGACTGTGTAATTTATCGGGAAGTTCATGATGATGACGATGAACGCATTTTGCAATCTGATTTAAATAATATTACTCTTTGGTGCAAAAAATGGCGTATGGAACTAAACCCTAACAAATGCAAACTAATGCGCGTTTCCCGGCAAGACGCACGCCCTTCAGCATATACACTAACCGACATTCAACTTGAATCTGTAAACTCATACCGTTATCTGGGTGTTACTATTTCGTCGACATTAACCTGGAAGCCTCATATCGATATAATAATCGCCAACGCTAACCGCATGTTAGGATACCTACGACGAAACTTCAGAACGGCCCCAGTTAACTTAAAACTTCTTCTTTATAACACTCTTGCACGGTCAAAATTGGAATACGCAGCCTCTACTTGGGATCCTAATCACGCTTTTCTGCATAACGCTCTCGAACTAGTTCAAAATAACGCCGTTTGTTTCATTCTGTCTAATTATAATCGAACAGCTAGCATATCATCAATGAAGTCAAGTTTGTTGTTACCCTCTTTGTTATTGCGCAGAAAGTTTTTTCGACCTTACCTGTTTCATAAAGTGTATCATCATCAGTCGCTGCGAGACCATTTCTTTACATTGCCTAACTATTACTCTTCCCGTCTGGACCATCTGAATAAAGTTGGATTAACACGTTGCCAAACAAACTCTTTTTTTTATTCATTTATCCCGCATACACCAAACGACTGGAACCACCTTCCAGCAGATATCGCAACTATACCCGATTATTTTCTTTTTCGTCAATCTTTGTTTAGATTTATGTTTGATGAGCCAACATGAGTCATTTTATTTGTTTATTTTGTTCGTAACAGATATTGCTTACTGCTTTTGCCAATCGCAGAGTATTTTTGATATTTGAATTTCTTGCCGATTGTTTTTTCTTTGTTTTGTCAGTTTGTATTATTTTCGTTTGCTTTGTCCCTCCCCTCTACAATGCTTCGGCGCTTGAGGGTATGTACAATAAATAAATAAATAAATCTGAAGTGTCCAGCCAAAATGAAACTTCTAGCCGAATTGAAGCTTCTAGCCACATTGAGGATGTAGCCGAACTGGAACGTGCAGCCGAGTTGAAACTTCTAGCCGAATTGAGGCAATAGCCGAATTGAGGCTTCAGCCGGAGAGGGACGACACCCTTGACGCCATGTGACGTAAACAACAATTCGGTTTCAAGGCTAAATTAAGCGGTTAAACTGAGATCAAGAGACCTGATGTCGTATGGCCAATACACAAATCCAGTTTTTCAGCTAAATTTAGCGTGATATATGATCTTACTTAACCTGACGTTATGTGACCTATACAGTTTAGATTCCTTACTCAATTTAAAGGAAAAATTGATGTTGCGTGAACTGGTCACCTGACATATACAGCAATTTGTTTTCACCGCAATATGTAGCGGGATCATTGATTGCACGCGAACTGACATCACGGTAAGCTATACTCGAATTCAATTTCTCCGCTAAATCTAACAGAAAGTTCGATGTCGCGTGAATACAAGTGAGGAAATATGTACACCAATTTTGTGTTCCGGTTCAATATAAAGAGAAATTTATTAAGTCATTTTTCTTCACTCCGCGAAACGAAGGTTTTATATGTTCGAAATAAGTATTATCACTCATGCCGTAAGTACTGCATTTTAGGCATTATATGACTTCAGAGATAAAGAACGCTGAGAAGGTAAGAATATTTATTTAATACCGGAAGACGTTATGCAAGTATACCTCAAATAAAAGATGGTTGTATTTGCTTCCTGTAAAATATTTTCAATCTTGGAAGCTGCATATTATTAGGAAGTCAAGATAATAAAATTTAATGAAATGAAGAGGGACATGCTTTGAACTATTTCGTTACCAAATGCTACAAACTAGACACACTCCTTATGCAGAGTCAAAATATATATTAGAAAAATTTTGCTTGTAAAAAAAGTAGAAAAAGTGATTTCATCGCAAAATAAAATGTCATTATACCTCTGCCGAGAAACCGTTTGTTTCGTTCAAGTGCAATTTTTAAGGTTTCAATGTTAATCTTTGCTCTGACATGCAACGCGCGAATGAGGGAGCACCAATGGTGCTCAATATTCGGGGTCAATTTTTATCCTGGGATAATCCGTATACCACTTCCAATAAAGTTGCAAAGTGCTTTTTAATGCTCCTGCATATTGGGGTGTATGAGGATCTAGGACGAACGGAGTGCTTCCTATACGACCGTCTCCGAGAACATGGCAATCAGGCAAATAGAGCTATAGCCAACAGCCCGGAGCAAAGTTACCTCCCAGTTGTGAAACACGCCTGGGAATGCGGAGTGCAAGTTCACCTCCTTCTTCCGCAGGGGTTGCAATGATGTCGGAACCCCGATCTCTTATTGGCTGATTGAATAGAATAGTGTGTAGACCTCAAGGCGTGCAGCCTTGAGGTCTACCCACTATCTTTTCAATCAAAGCCAATCAGAGATAGGCATCGTTCAGACGTCACCGGAACTGCTGCGCAAGAAGGAGACGACTTGCTCTCCGTATAGGCGTACTCCTCCGCCGACTTCCTCTCGACCACCAAGTTCGCTGAACGCAAGTTGAGACAGGGACGTGAAATTTTTGAG
This sequence comes from Ixodes persulcatus, assembly GCA_013358835.2. Lineage (NCBI taxonomy): Eukaryota > Metazoa > Arthropoda > Arachnida > Ixodida > Ixodidae > Ixodes > Ixodes persulcatus. Next base: position 121,588 of record JABSTQ010010318.1, on the reverse strand, counting down.
GCGTTTGCAACGCACTGCAGCGGTGGCTCCATAAGCGTCCCTCCCACAAGAATCTAAAAATCTCTTACCCGTTCTTGGCCTAAGCTTCTACCCTCTCCCCTCCTCTTCACTACCGCTTTCTCTCATTTTTTTCTACAAATAGAGGTGTCGAGTTGAATAAATGTTGTTGCCTATTGGGAACCATGTCATGTTGCTGCAATATCTGCGTTCGGTAGTTACAGACGCTCCAGCTCGTATATAGGATACAGTTTTTCATGGAATTTCAATGGGGTTTTGATTATTCAAAACCCTGAGAAGCCACTAGAACATTCTTGGATCAATTGGTTTCCACTTCCATGTTGTTACCACTCATGTTCGCTGCCTTGAATACATGCATTATGAACATTTGACTTTTTTATTGTTCAGTTCTGAGGAGTCACTATCCCCATTGAATTATTCAGATACCTTTCATTGTGGACTTTCGATGACTCAAATGTTGGTCAAAATTTATGATCAGATGAATTGGATTGAACTGTAAACGAAGTAGGAATTAAAAGTTGCTCCCAACATCGTGAAACGCATGACTAGCCTGATTATACTCAAAGGATCATTTTTTATTGCGTTAGAATACGCCTGAACGTCCCCCATTTGGGGGAGGGGGGTCTTCGGTCACTAAATTAGAGCAGGCGACAGAACTGACCGAATAGAAGGTTAATTTACATTCCCAGTTTAAATGGGCACAGCAAGTTTTTCCTATGATTTATGAATATGCAAAGTATTTTGTGAACACCTCTTTCTTCTTTATTATAACAATCTCAACGGACCAGCCTTGAGCTTGTCCTTATACCTATACTTCAATTGGTTTATGATAATATGTTTTAAACATATTTGAAGTTCACGAATTTGTGTCTTTAAAGTAGTACTCTAAAGATCAGATTTTTTCTAATTCTTACGACGCTCTATCAAGTGTGGGAACAAAGGTCATGAAATGGAATATAATCTATGAAAATTCATCAATCATATTTGCATGACAAAAATATATGAACTAAAAAAAACATACAAAAATATTCGTAGGTAAGCATGTGTAAAGGACATAATATTTTGTAGTGTATAGGGATGTTAATCCTGTATTGCACAAATTAAGATATTACCTTTTTATTCACACTAATGGCATTTCAAAACTATTAAAGAGAACTCAAAGAAAAATGTTACAGCATTAAACAGCTCACCTTAGCTAATAAATTGATAAATTTCTAGCAAATATTAATTTTACTCATTTCCAATGCATTGTCCGTCTGAAGCGTTGATATTCTTTCCGGTAGACAGTGATGTCTCGCATTCTATAAATGCCTGTTCGTGGCCTATTTAGAGCTGCTGATCGCAACACCCACTGCTTTCTAAAATTACGGTTCAAAAACAGAGCCCCCGAAAACCCTTTTGTTATTTAAACTAAACTGAAAGTTTAATATAATACTCTTAGCTGTTCTTAATACACATATTAGTGGAATAGTATTATAGACCTTCGTTTTTAGGTAAAGCCAGTAGTTTCCAAATGTTTTCCCCCAAATATTTTGTTTTAAATCGGGTTAAACCTGATGTTTACCCAAATTTAGAACATAAATTTCGCTATCGCTTTAACTATTCCGCTCCAAAATTATTGAATTTAAAACTACGAATTTGCAGGAACCATGCGAGCTCCAGACCCTAAAATTGTGGTAGAGCCTGATGGCGTTATTGAACTCCTGTAAAAGGCCGAGTCGCTAAAAATCGTGTTCCTTTATTGCGAGTTGTCTTATGCGATTCTTCTCTTTTCAATTCGTCTAGCGGAATAAAAACACGAGCAGCTTTAGTTCGACAAAAGCAGCAGATACCTGTGACACTGTTCTCAGTTTAAAAAGCCGTGATGTTTAAAAACCGTCCTATCAAGGTAGATATGTCCAAAAAACCTGACAACTCTAGGTTTGAGACATATGATTTAATAAGCTACGAATCTGTATTAAAGAACGAAAAACCAAGTGAGCTTTTAGAATGGTGTTAGGTCAGAATGTTGTTTTGTCTACTTTAATAGCTTGGTTTTATGACAAATATTCAACATACCTAAGCTGAGCAGACATCTATATTGTTAAATATAGATATTTATTTCTGAATATGAACTGCAAAACCGAATTGCCAATCATTTTTTTTAAACTCTATTTATCGTCGATATTCAATTTAGAATGAAGCGCCCAATTTTTACCCCCCCCCCCCCATTTCTCAAATATATATAACCCGAAAATGAAGGATACTTTAACTTATATACGAAGGAGTGAGAATTGTTTGAAATGTTTGGATGCACGAAATTTTCTTGCAGTCAAGTTCCGATCTGGAAATACGTTGCTTGTTTGCAATTTGTTCTGCCCATCAACTGCCATCACCGTTGTATGCTTATACATGAAAATCGCTGAAAAATTAGTGATTACACATGCAATTATGTTTATGTTTACACCACCATTATTTTTGAGGTTCCTTTGTTGGCCTTTTAAATTATATACAGCATGTTTTTGACTACTGCTCAGGAGTAAAATATAATGCTGAAATGAGCCAATGAATAGTGTGTATTCACATTTCTGATAAACACGAACGTAAGGGGTGTTTTCATAGTACTCACATAAATGAGTGTACGCTTTTGTAACAAAATGAAATAATAAAGCAACGTGGTAAAACAATCTGCTTTTGGGTGTCAATCTATAAAACCTATAAAGCAGTTCTACCATGTGAAGCCATATAGAACTAGCAGTGTTAACGCAATGAATCGATTCTGTTTCCTCTGCGCATTCAAAATAACAAGTCTTTCGTTTCATGTTCTTACTTCCAGAAATTCACACATGCGAAATTTTACTGTTATAAACTTACAACCTAAAAGAACCTTCGTAAAATGTTTTACCACATTCAATTTATTGGCTTCTTTATCCCACTCAGTTTACGACCGAAAACGTTAGCAAGCACCCTGTATAGTCCGATGGACTGTTTCATACGGTTTAATATAAAGTGTCAAATTATGCACATTTCTATATCTCCTCTCAGATCTGGAAAGCCTTAGCATCGGTCGCTGATAACCCAGTGTTGATAGTTAGGGCTTGGGCCTTTTTTATCATTTTACCATCTACACATCTGCGTTCCCTATTCCGAGACCAGTGGTTTCATATAATAATCATTATCGAGCGATTCAATCTATAGTTTTTTTCCAATAATGAATAAAGATAAATTTCCATAAATTCAATATTCACACTTAAAAATCAGAGTTGTGTCGACACTCGATCAGATGATGTAGTAGACCAATCGCGAGGTTCAACGAGCCGTTTGTTTTAAAATCTCTACCATCGTGAATGTGGCGATGCCTTGCTCATTATTACTGGATAGAGCGTTTTTACTCTCACTTTTGCACATGTTTTTTATTAACCCTTTGTGCATTGCCTCATTATACACCGACTGAAATCATGTCTGCATGTACTGACACCGCACTTGACGGTTTTAAACCTTACAATCCCAACACACATTTGGTGTCTTATCTTAAGAGTGCCGCTCGATACTCTGTTCAATTGATGTGAATTATTCTTATCTCGGTTTTGTCACAATATCACTGTGAAGTAGAAATGAAATTTCCAATCTGTGCGTTTCCGGTTACACCTCCTCCTGCAATATCAAATATTCCACGTAGTTTACGTTTTCCTCACCTGAGTATTGTTTTGTACTATCGGGTAGGAATGAAATGCGAACAACAGAACACGTGGCCATCAATACCTGCTGCGCATACTGATGCAACTAGGAACTGATATATCTGCGGAGAGGAGAGGGGCTTCGAGGGTGTGCATACCTGAGGTTGCGCGCCCTCTCGGTACCCCTTCGTTCCCGCAGTTTTATCAGTTCCCAGTTGCCTATATTTGGCACCGAATGCATCGTGGGCAACGCGTTCTGCTCTTTTTTTCCATTTGTACTTGATTGTACAATCTATCAGATGTCATCGAAATCTAAAACCACATCCCAATAGGCAATTATGAATTATATGGGTTACATAAGATTTATTACAACTTGTATAGGTGGAGCGGGCTAAGAATGTCAGATTATCTGCGAATCACAATATTTTTAAAATATGAATCCGTTAACTTTAATCATGTTTTCAGTACCAACATAAACATAGTCGTATTGAGATATGCGTTTCCTTTGAAAAATGATTAACGCAACAGTAATAACGATGTGGACGGGTGTAGCGCTTCTTTCGGTAGAATGGAAATATCGGATTCACACACTGCATTACAAACAACAATGCAATTGGTAAAACGAGATCTTATCATGTAAACTGCTAAGTTTTACAAACTTATCCGTTCAGCTTGATTTTTTTTTCTAAGATTACTGGTCTTTTTTTAGTCTTTAACCGTACAACACAGAGCCAGCCAGGCGTGCACCCGCCATCAGTCAGAAATCATACTCATAGCAGACGCTATCAGAGAAGTCGCTTTAGAAAGGGACGTCAAAATTATATCAGGCAGCCAGGGAGTCACATGCAACTTCAGAAAAAAAAAACTGGAATCTAACATTATGTTCATTCTTTCATACAACACGACCCCAGCCTAAAACCATGGTAACTCCAAAGGTTATCTTAGGGCACCAGTGCATAAAAAGAAAAGACAACGGCAAAGAGCTCGCCAACGTAAACCCTAATCCCTCATTATCATCCCGTGGCAACAATCCCATAACCCCCTCCCTCCATCTTCATGGCACCTTACCAACCATCCAATTTTATATATTAAACAGAAAATAGTCTACTGTAACCCACACGAAAATAAATGATTGGAAATCCTATGACTGACACATTAAAGGGATACTACAACAAAATTTCGGCGCTCATTTTTTGGTCTATATCTGTTCAAAAGAGCAGTATCACATGGAACATACCAATATCTTGTTAAAAAGTCTCAAAAAGGAATTTTAAAACGAATTAAACGATTAGCAAAGAGCACCTGGTGGATGTCGCTAACGCCTCGTTTGTAATGCTCGTCTAGGAACCTTGACAGCTAGTGACGGAGGTTGTCTCGCCTCCGGCCACGACGAGAGAAGGGGGGAAGGAGGAACTCCCCTCTTCCCGAGAATCCCTTTTGTGTGTCGCAGAAGTCGCTATTGTCCCCCTACAAGATTATAGAAGATTAACCCGTCACTCAAAATTCGTACAAAAGCAGCCGCTTCGGTGGCTGGAACTACTAGGCCATCCTCTCGGCGTCAGCCTCGCCGTAGCTTTGCTCGTCTCGAGACGACCTACGTCACGATTGCGTTGGATGTCACGTGCTCTAAGCTGGGCCTTCTCCGAGCGCTTGCCAGAGTGGGCCGTTTATAACGAAAAATACAGCCACCAGGATCAAAATACAAACGTGCGATTGTCATTTACGGATATTGTGGATCATATTCAACCTATTTTTGAACACGACGGGAATATTTCAAATTTCGCGTAAGTATCCCTTTAAACCCTACTTTAGCGGCGGAGAAGGCACATCACATTTCAGTACATTAGTCAGTACAGAGTAATGCACTTCAGCACTGTGACTCCCCCAAGGTAGTAACCATAAATTTTAAAGTAGTGAGAGCCCTTTGAAAGATGCTCAGGCAGGGGAGCAGGATACAGTCGACAGCGCCACCTGCCAGGACCAAATTGATTATCTGGACAGACGTGGTTCAGCATGTTATAAACATGCGAGGCGACGCGTGGTGAGACATGAAGGCCCTGGACGTTTTTTAGTGTGCAAGTAGAGCGTTTCTTATATCTCTTTATACTTTCGCTTGAGGGAAAATATTGATCTCTTTTCGGACTGATCTAAGGCACTATAGTAACATATTTTAAAATATCTAGGCAATTCTGAGCTCGGATAAATGAACCGGTAAATGTTTTGGAATAGCGAAACGTGTGATAGTTTAAATTTCGAAAGTGTACCAGGCTTGCGTTGCGTAATCACAAATATTTGATTAGTCCGTCTAGCTTTTCGTTAAATTTTATTTTTCTATATTGACTTTGTTAAATATTATCTCTGAGGAGGTCTAGATACGTTGTGGAGCTTAATTAAGTTCAAGGGAACGTTTAGATGTTGACGTTTACCGGTGTATAATCCAAAATGCTGCAACAATACGTTTATGTCGACATTAACCACCATACATACGCAATATGTCTATATTTGTTGTTTGAAAAGTTTCAGAAATTTCACAAAATATGATCCTGAATCATAAATTAAAAGCTACTGTTGATTTCAAATATTACTATTGCTGGACGAGTAAAACAGAAATATGCCAGTGTTTCCACGCATGCGTGATATTTAAGATTAAATACAAAGGGCAAGCTTGCATATAGATTCTTGTTTTCTACAACTTACAGTGGTTCCAGCACTTACAGCACTCATTTTAGGGCTGCAATTTAACGATTCGGGTTTGAGAGGATATGCAAAGGATTACGAAGTACAGCGCGTCTTTAAAAAAAAAACAGTAGTAAATCAGCGGTAATAAAATTTAATTTATGTTATTGGTGTATGGAATGCGTCGTAACATATTAAGAAGAGGCAATTATCGGCGCATTAAAGCATGACGTGTATTTAACGGAACTGACGTGTAGTTAATTGAACTTTTATCCCAAAGACTCTTCCCTCCGTCCATCAGTGCACTAACTGCTGAATGTAGCGGGAAACTTGAAGTCACGTGAAGTAAAATAACGAGACGAGTGCCTAAAGTCGGGAAGTCCACGGCACTTGACCTATACCTCAATCCATGTTCTCCGCCAACACTATCGGCAAAATGCACCTCTTCAGATCTAAACACCGATAGAGTTTCGCCACTAAAACTAGCGGCGAAATCGGCGTTACATGACTGATACACCAATGCAGTTTATCCACTAAATATGACAGAGATTTTGACGTCACCTTACCACAGGACTAATTAAGTTTCCCCTCCAAGCTCAGCGGGAGAGATCAACGTATGTGTCCGGGGATCACTTAACCTACCACCATTTAATTTTCCCTCTTGCTTTAGAGGCGAAATAAGCGTCACGTTGCACAACAGTCCCTTCTCCCCAGCCTTCTTCTCCCTCCTCTCTTCTTCCCTTTACCCCTTCAAGGCCGAGTGACACACCAAATCAGTTTCCCTCCAAAATTTAACAGAAATGTATATATCACGTGACACACCAAGTTTCTCTCCCCAGCAATATCTCCTCTCTTTCTGGCACTTCCAATCCCCCTCCTCACCCTCCTTTCGTGCCCTCTCCCGCTTCCCGTCTACCTTCCTTCCTGTCCTTTCTCTCTTACCCTTTCACCCATCCCCAGCTCTCCATCTGCCAATCGTAGCCTGCTTCCCCATCCCTCTTCCCTGCCTCCTTTCACTCTCCCCTTCTCTAGTCACGTGTCATACCAAATTAGTTCCCTCAAAATTAATAAAATATAAGGTCTCCGCTTTCGGAACGACTGTTTAATATCTTCCAAGGAGTTGAAACAAATCGCCTCTATGAGCTGCATTTCATGTATTACGACCTGCCATTTTTTTCTGGTGATTGTGTTAGGAACACAAAACTCAATACACAAAGAGTGTTTTGAGTCCCTCATATTTACTTGTCCCAAATATTAGCTTGCTAAAATATGAAAGTAATTACATTATGTAACAAAAGAAACTTGAGAAACCTTTCATCATCATTTGAAGCTAAGCCAGATGTGCCAAAACACTTTCGTGTTTCATTCTTCTTGTGAAAGATGATTTCAATCAAGTTAAAGCAGCCTCCGGCAATGTTTAATCTTTTTATTTTGAATTTCAAACGCTTCAAGACACCAATAATGCCTCTGCAGCTCTTTTACAATCGTACAAGTCTGTCTGGTGTATTTTACCTTGAATTCTATGATTATTATTATGTAGTATTCCCACGAGCATTCTAATAACTTTCGAACGTAATTTCGTCACCCGTAATTGTACCTATATTTTCACCAGAATTGGGCAGAACTACCCTAAAAGTATTTGAATTATAAAATACTGGAATACATTGCCAGAACGCTTCAAATACTATTATAGAAATAAATTTGTAAAACGATATCAGGTTACGTATCAGAACTACTTCTGCAAAATTTAAAATATTTGAAAACAGAAATATAGCTATACATTTTACAGAAGTACAGATTTTATATACATTTTGTCAAAAAGCGATATCAGACAACCGGACATTCTGTAGAACTGGTTGGGTGCACAAGCCACTGTACAACAGGGGAAAATTCAGAACATAATCTACATTATTTGTGCGATATTTGCTAACCAACAAACGAGTACTCACTTTAGAGTTTCAATGTTCACGTTCTTGCTTCCGAATTAAATACAGGACTTGTTTAAAAATTGAAACGAGACACATCTGCCACTGGTAGTATAGCGATACCTCAAAGACGCCTAAATATATATCTGTAGAGAAATACAAAGTACAAGCGAAAATCTCTATCGCTATGCAAAGATATCTATACGAAACGTATTTTAGTATCGCCATACATTGGTATCGCAATACAGCGCAACCGTGCTTTCCAACCCCACTGCTCTGTTTTAAAGTTCATGACTGTTACATCCTATTCTGAGTTAAAATGTAGGTTTATATTCAAATAAACAAGCCTTCAGGCGAACTGGTGATTATTTAATCATTATATAACAAATGAAACTTGGGTTCTCCTTCCGTTTTTTTTTTTCTTCCGCTGAAGAGTTTCTTACTTAATTGCACTACAGTCTCAGGTGTTAAATTGTGGATAATTAATAAAATATCAGCTACTATGTCTTGCTGGCAACAAATGATAAAACGGTAGTTACTGAGGTATGGTAGCCACATACGCATGCCGAGTTCTCTGCACAGGTCTTTCATTGCAACATTTGATGGATTGTATAGCAACCGTTCAAGCAGTCCACCTCTCAGCTCTTAAAAACCTTAAAGGCGCCTCTAGCACTTCCCTTTATTGCTCCTACAATATTAAGACCGGATAATGTCAATTCAAATCTGCGAAAACATTTTCTTGTAACAGGATAGATAAGAGGTTGTTATTCCATCATAATTTAGATAACTATTTTGTTCCTCTGGCCATCTACAAAAGAGCAGCAACGCGTCCCCGTTTTACAAATTAAACAAAGTGTAAATCAGCAAACCTTGTTCTCAATGTTGTAAGCGTTATTTAAGTTTCGTTCCTTGATATTTTGTCTTTGATAACAATACAAAGCTTCTGAATTTATTGTGCAAATATTCGCTAATAGCCGCTACTTTTTGAAGTAACGGTTAATTAGTAATCTAAAGAAACCAAGTATGCTTTAACGGAGGGCAAGTATCGTCACCTATTTTTGCATGGGTTGCACTGAGGTCAAAACGCCGAGCTCTCATTGGCTCTCATTGAAGGATAGCAGTGGGTAGACCTGAAGGTCAGCTTGCTTTGAGGTCTACCCATTATCCTTCAATTGAAAGCAATCAGAGCTCGGAGGTCTGACGTCACCACAACCGCTGGAAAAGTAGCAGACGATACTGGCGCTCCGGATTGAATCCGCTTAAACGAAGTGTAATTTTAAATGCAATCGATCTTCTATCGAACTATTTCCAGACTACCACCGATGATGACACAACATTTATATGCTTGAACTTCCGCGAATAGAAACGTTAGCCCCATATCGGTAATATTTGTTTTGAATAGTGGATCCGCATAGGTCCAGCAATGGTGCCATGCATGGGCTTCTGGGCTATGTAATAGCAGTCTTAGTTTTGTACCTGCCTTCACAACTTTCAGAAGCCCTGAAAATAAACGAAGTATAAAAAAGAAACGTAAGATATGTCGATCGAAACCCTAAACTGCCAAGAACAAATTTTGTTTTTGCCATCAATCATGTTGTGTGTCCAGTGTTCTACGTTATAGCTTAACATGTAACTCTAAAAGCCTTGATAGCTGTACTGAAGTAGTGTGTACAACTGATATGAAGTGTGAGTTTGCAATAGTATACGGAAATAATCAACAGGATAAAAGGAATACTGAATTAAGTCTTTTTTTATAAGGTTTCAGGCCATATTCTGCCAAGGCAAGTTTATCAGCGGATAGAAACTGCAAGTTAGTAACTTAGCTTTTAAAAACATATTTTAGCCTAATTACACTCTTAAAACATAACACAAACTTTAGGAACACTTTTAATTCAAAGAAAGGTACTAAATATGCACCTGACACCAGCCATCATAGCTTTAGTTTGATTCATTGCAAGGCGAATTGCTTTGGTAGTCACGAAAACACTTGACCGTTAAATTAATTAGAAATTATACCGAATGAGTGATCAGCGTGCATTATTCCAAAACCACCAACAGTGCTTTCCAGATAGGGATACTTTTGGAATAAAAAAGCGTTCAAACGAAATGTTTTCGCGCTGTGTTATATATTTCGGTTAATTGCAGACATATATGTAAGTACAAAATCTGCAAAGGTTATAAAAACATACTTTATAAAAAGGGATATGCATGTTTGTATCAAAATAAATAACGAAAAACGTTGGCTCAGGGGGAAAAATAAGTGTCTTATACTGATATAAAGAAGTGTCGATGAGAGATACAACTCGCCAGATTTGTAGCTCGGGTTTTCTCTAGTCTTTGCTTCAGGATGCCAAGCCTGCTTCGAGTGATATTGCTAAAATGGCAGACATCATTATAGAGTCCAAACTTGAGTGTTGATAGGATAACCTTTATCTTGTTCAGGACATAATTACAAAGTCCTCCTTTATGTATGTAGCTCACCTCACTTGTGCCTTGAGCTCGGTTGAAACCATACCATATAACAAGTCTTGCGGTGCACATCCGAGGTTTCAATGGTCATTTGGTAAACGGAAATATGACATAACTAGCTAGTGTCGCCTTCTACATTAATGAAAGGTATTCACTCTAGCTGTGAGAGAAATGCCAAACCCAATTTTTAAAGCGGGCAATAAAATCATTCGTCCAATTGTTTTTGCCTAACACGAAGAGCTTTTTTTTAAAAAATAGGAACAAACTCGAAACATTAAAAATATTTAGTAATGATATCAATTTATTAAATATCAAGAAAAAAACCACTAATTCTATGAGATGTATTAAATGTTTTTAGGAGCGAAACCCAAGCTTTTAATTTAGGTTTCCAAGGGTATTCCGGGGTTTATGATAGTGCACATATCTCAAGAATGAACAAAGCCAGAAACATGATATTGCCTGATAAATATATAAAAAAGTGTTTGTTCGCGTTCGTAAAGTAAAAATTATATTTGTTTTACCTTAGTGCGCTGTAAGAGAGAATAAACAATTTGTTCCAATTAGAAACTTGATCATTGTCACCCAACACCAAGAAAGCAACTAATTTTGGAATGATTTGTAGCGCAAAGGAAGCGCGGTGGTGCTATGAAGTGGCAACATTTGCTACAGACGCAGGGTTGGAAGCACGTAAACGCGGAAAACCGGAAATACCGCAAGAGCGCGTCTGATTTTGACGCATTCTCGGGACACGAAAGAAACGAAATACATTCAAAAAATATCCTTACAATTTACATAGTTTTTTACCACGCTTGGCAGGTTGTAACTAAAATGATTTGTCAGTTTTCAAAAAGTAAAAAATCAGTGACCATGATTAGTTCATTGCTTTAGTTATCTTGGCGACTAGCATGATGTCTTCATGGCCGCATCTCACCTGTACAGACGGGATTACTGCACCTTTCACGATTTTGTTTTGAAAATAATTGTTCACCTTAAAATGAAACACCATGCATAAGGGCCATAATTCAGGTTAGCTAATTCTTATATTATAAAAATCAATCAAAATACCACAAAATAAAAATTTCAATTTTTTGTCTCATCGCTCACAATTCATAACTGTTAATGGATCTAATTCCCATTTAACACCTGTTAACACTGGTGTTCCGCAAGGTTCGGTTTTAGGACCATTATTCTTTCTTATTTACATCAACAATCTGCCAGCCATCATTTCATCCTCTGCGTGTTTATTTGCAGATGATTGCGTTATTTACCGGGAAATTTCTACCGACAGTGACACAACCTTATTGCAGTCAGATCTAATCTCAATATCTAACTGGTGCCGCACATGGCTAATCGAACTAAACATAACCAAGTGGAAGTCAATGCGTGTGACCCATCGTAATGCCGTTTGTCCTACTTACTACCTTAATAGCGCTCCACTGGAGCCCGTGCACTGTTATAAATACCTTGGCATCCACATAACATCTGATCTTTCATAGAATATTCATATTGAACATGTTATTAACAATGCTAATCGCATGCTAGGCATTTTAAGAAGTAATTTTAGTTCTGTGCCGTCATCTCTCAAACTTCTTTATAAATCACTTCTTAGATCGAAGCTGGAATACGCAGCCTCCGTTTGGGACCCCGGCATGGAATACCTCGTTCAATCATTGGAGGCCGTCCAGAACAAATCCGCACGTTTCATACTTTCCAACTACCACCGTACGTCTAGTGTAACCTCCTTGAAACTATCGTTATCATTACCCACTCTTGGTTTACGTATACAATATTCTCATCTGTCCCTTTTTCACAAAATTTATCATAATCCGGCCATGCGTCACAATCTACTAACCCCTCCATATTATATTTCCCGTCGTTTAGATCATAAGAACAAAGTGGGCGTCTTTCCATGCAACACTAATGCATTTTTTATTCATTCATTCCGCGCACTTCTGTAGAATGGAACCACCTTCCTCATGACATTGCAACCTTTGATGAGCTATGCATTTTTACAGATGCTCTAACTTTTTTTATTTTTTTATATATGACTGTGCTTATTTTGCCTGTTGTTATTTCTTTGTATTTCCCACTCCCCTCTGTAATGTCTTCGGACCTTGAGGGTAAAAAAATAAATAAATAAATTTAGTGCCGGTTCAGGAAAATGCTTTATCTATATTTTACACTGTATCAGGGGCTACACAACACTCACGCAAGGGATATGATTTTATAAGGACCAGCCCAGTTGTACAGTGATACGTCTCATTCGTTAACACATACACGTCTCATAACAATTTAATAAAACAATTGTTCGCACTTAGAGCTAAACTGCGTCATAAAGCTGTTAAATACTTTTGTGATTTTCAACTCTGGAACACTGTAAAACAATACAATGTCACTGCACATTTATGGCATTTCACTGCTCCAGGCGATGACAGCATTCACAAAATCAGACGACGCTTCCTATTACCTTATGAATTCGCGCTGTTTAATTGTACCTATGGAGCTCATTAGGTGGCCTCATCTCATTTCTGGTGATAAAGATAATAAAAATGCTAATTTCAATCGGGTATATTACTAAAATATTAATATATAAAACGTACCTTTACACAAACAGGATGCAGAAAAGAACAATTTTCTATTTTTTTACGTTCCTTGCGTAAAATAACAAAAATATAGTAATATTTTAATATTTAATTATTTTATTAGGTTTTGCAATAAAAAAGTGAAGATTTATTCATTCGTTTTATTTTACTTTAACTAAAGATAATATTGAAGGAGAGCTAAATTATATACTTTTGTTTCATTTTCAATTACAGCTTGTCTGATATTTCCTGGTAGACAAGCCAACATAGTAGCATCCTGAGGCAGCGCCAGGGCCAGTGTAACCGTTATATATATATGTATCTTCACTAAGCCAACTAGGCTAAACCTGTGGGCCGTGTCATAGCGCTTTAGTGTGTGTTCAAGTTTTCATCAACATGACTTCAGACAGCGTTTAATTTGTGGCAAATCTATATGTCGAAACAAATCTCGATATAACGCACATGCTTCAAATTCCACCTTCTGAATTTGAATCCTGCGCTTCGTGGATCCGAAACCTTCCTACATACACCAGAAAGACGTCTTACCATTATTCATGTTGTTCATTGTTAACCGAACTTGATTTAAGGAGCTTGTTATGTACACTGATATTTTACATTTTCTATTAAAATATCTATTTAATACCAATTCGTAGGCGAAATCAATGTTAGATTTTGCCGTTTTTATAATGTTGAAAACACCTTCCACCGGTTTCAAAGTTGGGCAGTGGTAACAATACAGTTCTATACTTGCAGAGACCTTGGGGTACCGATTATTGTTCGCGTACTATGCAGGACTGAAGGTTGAAATTTAACCAGGTACGGACTCTTTACGTTCGCGAATAATTCAATAATTTGTTGTTTCTGGTTTATACGTTGATCACAGTGATAAGGCGAAAATGTTTGATTTATAGCAGTGTATAATAATCTAGATTTATATATGCTACAAGCAGCTTTGCGAGCCAATACAGCAGGTATTTTTCAAGGTGGGTTGTATATGATATTTTTTACGTTTGCGTTATGCACTGAGTGCAGGCCATTCACGGGGATTGACTATCTAAACGCAAACCTTTAATTATTTTCTGAAATTACTTCTGGGTACTGGAAACCGGTTGCGCATTACAGTTTTGAAAATAAGGTAATGGTGGCAATTACTGATATATTGTATTAACAATTTAAACGCCTAGCTCGAATGACCAATACTCTCTAAACATGTATACATCTCAGGCTGCTAAAAGTTAACCTTTACTTCAGTAAATCGATTTCATTTAGCGAAGAAAATTGACATGCGTGCTAAGTCAAAAACCATTTTTTTTATTGAATATCAAATGGAATAAGTGTCCAAGGGCATTGCCTCGAATTACACCAAATTTAATTTTACAAGGAGTCGTGTCCTATTGTATTTTGAGCACTGCATTTTTCTGTATTTAGTATATTGCACACTGTATAAAACGCATTTATTTTTATTAAATATAACTGAAAGATAGCAAATGTGTTAACCAGAGTTGATGCTATTCATCTAAAGAAGGAATCATATGAGTATGCTTCTTTAGCACAGATAGAATAAATACGCCAAACGTACTTCGTTCACTGACGTTTAACATATGTTCACATTAAACGCCTTATCTGTCAGGTTTTCTTTTTCTGAAATTTAATTAACGTATTTTTTCTAATCCTCCACGGCAATACAAATACTTTTAAAATATAGAATTTGAGCTTGCATACTCCAAACTGAGTGCTGGTTGTAGTAGCAAAAAACACGGAGAGTGATTCTCATTGATGGGCACTCCTCAACTACAAAACCGATCATTTCTGGTGTCCGACAAGGTAGTATATTGGGACCTTTTCTTTTTAATATATTTGTAAATGATATTGTTAACATTACTTCCGAAGCAAAGTTTGTAAACTACGCCGACGACACCACTCTACTTTTCACAGCAGAAAACGTTGATCTGCAGTTCGAATCGGCAAACCTGGTGCTTTCTAAGTTGAACGTCTGGAGCCGCATCAATTCGCTACAAATAAACGTTGCAAAGACAAAAGCCGTGCTTTTTCGTCAAAAGAGCAAACTTGTAAATATCACCAAACATATCGTAATAAACTCAACCAGGATTGAGATCGTCAATGCTTTTAAACTGCTTGGTGTCACTTTTTCCGAGAATATGTCTTGGGACGATCACATCAATAATGTTACCTCGAAGATATCACAGATAGTCGGTATCCTAAACCGCAACCGCTATGTACTGCCAACAAACGTTAAATTATTAATATATAACTCCTTGTTCTATTCCCATTTAATTTACGGCCACCTAGTCTGGGGTAAGACGACATTAACAAATCTTGATAAAATAATTTTTTTGCAAACAAAAGCTGTGAGGGCAATCGCGATTGTAGATTTTGATCATCCTACAGCCAATCTATTCAAGAAGTTCCACATTATTAGGATATATTCTCTCTACGACTACAGACTTTCCACTACTCTAAAAGTGGATGCAATTAGAAATACTAGCTTTCTAGTGAGCCTTGGACGCCTTTCCCAATATGTTCATCCTTATCCTACTCGTTCTGCGAGCTGTTGGGAGGTGGTCACTCCCAGAACGAACTACGGAACACAAATGCTCAGATACACTATTCCAAAATTATTAAATTTATTTCCCGAACAAAACTTCGATTGGGAGAAATTATCTGTCAAGGATATTCGGACCCTTCTGTTTGATGTCGATCGTATGGAGAAATCCCTTTCTCCTGTTTTTTATTAGTTATGTCGCGATTGAATCACGTTTTTTTTTCTCTTCAAAACTAGAAAGTTACAAAAAGTTAACAATCCTGTGAATCAGCCTTAACAAAGTGTGTCATGACGAAGGTCTTTTCTGCTATCCTTTCTATAGCTTGTGCTCTGTATGTATTTTATACTGTGAGTATCACGCTGCTCTGCTGCTTGTAGGCGGTCGGGGACCCGTCAAGCTGTTTTCTACAGCTTTTTGTTCCTGATCGCCACCATACAAATCTTATGGTGAAATAAACGATTATTATTATTATATCGCAGATGTGCGTGTGTTGCATCTGCGTTTTTCATTTTATCTTTTTTGTCCAAACTTGTTTTCTATATTGCGAAGCTTCGATGTATTACGCCCAGTCGCAAATTCTACTTTGCAGAACATGTGTTTAAGGCGAGACTTAGATATTGTCTCTTGCTTGTATATGTTGGGGTGCTGCAAATAATCGCTATTAGAAGTGGCCTACACATATGCGTTTAGAATCGTACCAAACTATAAGAAATATATATATATATATATTTTTTTTTAAGTATTTTAAAAATCACGCATGAGAAACTGATGTTTCATGGTAAAACAATCAGAGACAAATACGCAAATAGGTGTAGCGCATGTCTAGACTAGAATTTTAGGGTCGAAGCTATCATGGTTTGAATTACGAAAAATTCACAATGCACAGTCTTAAAATTTGACTACGACGTGGGTTTCAAAAACAAGCAAGTTAAAACCACAAACAAAGCTGTCTGTAACACCTCAGCAAAATTAAGCAAACTCAAAACAGCTATGCCTAGACAACAGTCCTTGGATCGAAGCGTTTTTTCTTTCAATTGCAAAAATGCAAAATTCTCCGTCTGTAATTTTTACGAAGCCGTTGGTTTCTCAAACAAACAAACTTATGCTGTGAACAAAGCTGGCTCCAGTACCTTATTGAAACAAAATCAGACACAAGCAGGCATGTCTAGACTACAGTCTTTGGGTCGAAGCGATCAATGTTCGAATTACAAACAATTCACAATATAGTCTCAAGTTTTGACTACGACGTGGGGTTTGAGAACAAGCAAGGTAATTTCATGAACAAAACTGGCTGCGACACCATAGAAAAATACAGCAAACACAAAACAGCAATATCTAGGCTACAGTCAATGCGTGGAAGCGATCATTGTCAGAATTACGAACAATGCGCAATGCTGCGTCTGTAATTTTTACGAAGACGTTGGTTTTGCTAACAAAGAAACGTATGCCGTAAACAGAGCTGGATCCAGCACCTTAGCAACAGTAATCAAACAAAAAACAGGTTTGTCTAGACTAGACTCCCTGGGTAGCTGTCATGGTATGAATTACGAACAATGCACAATGCAGATTCTAAAATTTTGACTACGACGTAGGTTTCGATAACAAACACGTTAGTGCTATGAACAAGGCTGGCTGCAACACGTAAGAAAAATAAAGCAAGCAAAAAAAAGCTGTCTGGAATACAGTCCTTGGGACGGAGTGAACATTGTTTAAATTACCAACAATGCACAACGCTCCGTTTGTAATGTTTACGAAGACGTTGGTTTCGCTAACCAACAAGCTTACGACGTGAACAAAGCTCGCTCCTGCACCTTAGCAAACGAAATAAGACGAAAAAAGAGGCATTCGTGAGGCCAGATAATGTCAAACCAAATGTGCAAAAAAATATCATTGTGGCATGCTATATAAGAGGTTAATATTCTACGATAATTTATATAACTATTTATTTCTCTGGAAGTCATACTTTACCAAAGGACAGCACGGCATTCCCATTTTATAAATGACAAAATTGTGATTAAGCAAACCTTCTTCTCGATCTTGAAATCTTTATTTACATTTCGTTCTTGATAGTGAGTCTTTTTATTGTTATAGAAGAAAATATTCAGAATTTCTCAGGATAATAACGGCTACTTTCTGAAGTAACGGTTAATTAGTCATCTAAAGAAACCAAGTAGTCCTACTGAATTCGTTTAAACCAAGTGTAATTGTAACTGCAATCAATATTCTATCTAACTATTAGAAGACTACCACAGATGAGGATCCAACATTGATATGTTTGAACTTTCGCGAATGAAAACGTTGGCTCCATATCGGTGATTTTCATGGTTTCAATAGAGGATTTATATGTGTTCAGCAATGGTGCCACGCATAGGTTTCTGGGCTATGTAGGAGCAGTTTTTGTTTTGTCCGTTGTTTCACAATTTCCAGAACAACCTCTGAAAAATAATCGAAGTATAAAAAAAAAACGAAACGTAAGTCATGTCCATCAAAAGCCAAAACTACCAAGAGCTCACTTTCTTTTTTTTTCATTAATTCTGTTGTGTGCCCAGTGTGTTACATTAAATCTTAACGGATATTTCTAAAAGCCATGAATGCTGTACTGATCTAGTGTGTAAAAATTATATTGCCGCGCGCGTTTCCCAGCGAGGCGTGGCCGAATGCTTACCGTGATTGGCTATCACGCGGATGCTCCGGGTTTGATTCCAGTAAGCGGGACTCCCCTTTTATTACTTCTTTCAACTTGAGATTCTCGTAAATCCGAGTACCTTGTCGTCTAATCGAGTTACGAATGTACATACTACGCCCCGAACGTTCTAGGCCAAATCTTCCAGAAACCCACGCGGCTACAAAAGGGGCTCCGCGTGGAAAGCCGGGGGCAGTCATGCACCAGTGTTGGATCCGGCTGTTTCGCCGCCATCGACGCCTTCGGCGCTAGCCTTTTTCTATTTCGTTTTAAGCACACGTTCGCCCCATTTAACGTTTATTCTTGCTTCAGTTATATCAACCTCATCAATTCTCATTCGTGACAATATGAAGTGTTCGTTCGATATAGTACACATCGCGACACTGTTAGTACAAACACGACATCGGCGCATTTTCGCATTTTACTTCTATATAGTATTAGCGAGCACAAAATTTTTTTGCTTACATCATTGAACGAAATGAGCTCTTTCCGTAGCAATAATTACTTGGATGACATCCCTTGGTTTTAAAGAGAAAAAATGGAAAAAACGGCGATCGCTTGTTCGCGCTAACAGTGTCGAGCTATATACCGGGAAGTAATCTAAAGGAAAAAAATAATCCTCAACCAGTTTTTTTATGTTAATGTTTTTATCGGACCATCTCAAGTCTGAAACGGTCTGATAAAAAAAAAACTGCTTTTATCGCAAAAGATAGCCATGTGAAAAGCACTGTTTATGGACTTTTGAACAATGCGTGGGCGTAATTTATTCTATATAATTTCTATTTAATTTAACTGTCAAATGTTTGCGTGACTACCAAAGCAATTTGTGTTGCCATTAGTCAAAATAAAGTTATGACTGCTGGGGTCAAGTGGATATTTAGTACATTTCTTTGAAACTGAATTGTTCCTAGAGTTTTTGTTATTCTTTCAGAGCGCTATTAGGCTAAAACACATTTTCTAAGATAAGCTAATAAGTTGCAGTTTGTATCCTCTGATAAATTTAACAAAAGACGTGGAGAAAGACGTGGTTCAACCTTAAAAAGAAGTCACAGACTGAAATCCGACAAATAAGAAGGCTTGGGCACCTCAGGAGTGCCTTTTTTCTAACAAACATTGAGTGATGGAGATTGCCGTGTGACATAGGTAGTTTTCGTGGTGTAGCTTCCAAGTGCGTGCATCGCCGCACTCGTGCCACCATATTCCTGAGCATTTCAAGGACCTCCAGATAAACGTGTTATTGTTATTTGGTTCTGGAGGCACACATTCTTTGTGGACGACCCCTGACTGTTGAAACAAAGGTGAGCATTGATTTCCTTTTTGATTTATTGGCACAACGTTGCTAAACACTTTGTCGATCAATGTTTGTAACGTACTAGCTTTTCTTGAGGCGGTCAGAAGAATCGCGTAGCAACTCTAGCAAGTTCAATCATACACCGTGTCTACTCTAGAGGTTAACCTAACTCCCATGTCAAGATGGACGCAGCACCATTGCCGGTTCTTGTACAGTGTTGCCAGTTTCATTACTTTTCATTCCTGCGTGGCGTTGTCTGGTTGACCACAAAGGAACTGTTCAGGCATAAGATTACTGACTTTCCCGGCGCCGCGAATGTGTTGTGACGATGGTGGCATAAGGTAACTTTTTTTAATAGCGGCATTCACGTCAGTTGAACGTTAATATTTAACTCAGTATAATGTTACCATTTGAACACTTACTTCAGATTAAGTTAAATTTTTAGTTGTTTAAAAAACAGACACTAAAAGAAGACCACTAAAACCACAATGTGACCGTCCAGAATGCTTGGATGAAAAGGTGTCTCGTATTGAGTTAACCACTTTGCTATATTTTACATGGCGCCTGATGTACTAGGCTGCTAATTCTGACATGACTGCACTCGTAAAATTCGGTCGCATTTCAAAATATTTATATGTTTCCACCTAGTTTAAACTGGTATTGAAATGTTTTCAGAGACTGTATATTTAGAAGGATAGCTAAATCTTTGGCATTGAAGCATTTTAGAAAGGCCCAAGATTAATATTTTTCGCGTCCGATTTGCCTACGAGAAACAGGGTCAATATTTCGACAAACTGGTTCTTTTTGTTATTTTGTGCGGAACACAGAGGGCGCCTTTAGACGTGTGACGCCCAATTGTGTGTGATGGGTTCCCGCGCGGCGAGGAAGCCGACCGAAGGCAGGCTGATTTACCAACGTGTGAAAGTCGCGTGAGAAGGAATAACTCGTGGTTGGCTGTCGCATATTCAATGGCACCTTCTGGTTTCTTTTCCGAATAGCAGAAATCCGTGTGTGTCTAATTTTTTATATTACTTTATATGGACCATAAGGAGGTTATATATTTATCTTGCTTTTAGTAGTACGCTAACGAGCCACATAATGATTTAGAGCAATAAATAGGTTATACTAAAAACATATTACAGACAGTTTAAGGGTGTTTGAACGGGACAATAAAGGTTCTGTTTTCTTTCAAAGTTTGCATTTAATATTCCTCAGTAGCCCCGGGCAGGCAAGGTACAGTGACAACAACACGACTGCATGAAGTAGTACTTACGCCCTACTGTGAAAGCCAGACGTGGACCTCTATTTGGCCCGTCTGTGGAAATATGCGGTCATAATATTGCACTGCTTTTGGAATGCGGGAATGTCCAACATAATGCAATGCGAATTCCCATTAATGCTTCAGAATTAACTTGACATTAAGGACGACTTTATTTTAATAGTGCAGAATTAATTCACTGCCATTCAAGATACGGTGATATTTTTTGTTATTTATTTATTATGTGCAGACCGACCGAACGAGTAGCGAGGTCTGATCTCTTCTTTTGGGTCGAACGAAAAGAAATACAAATAAATACAGTTGTTTATACATTTCCATAAATCCAGAATATCCGGAGTGACACCCCTGTAGCGAAAAACATCCCCGGCCTGCCAATGCAAATAGGTTGCCTCTATGTGATACTTGCCTACTCATACTGCTTTATGGTATGCACCGTGTCCGAGAGGAACTCCACCACGTCCGTCAATTCTGCTTCGGCCACTCTGGAGATCACATTGCTCACCCATCCCGAAAAGAATGTGAAAGGATCCTCGCGCGTTTGCCATTCTTTATGTTATCCCTCATAATGCTCACACACGCGGTACACTACCCTTGTTGTAAGTTTAACTCTGACTCAGAGCTCGGGAAGGCAAGAAAAAGAGAAACCGTCAACGAGATAGCGATAAATCACACGTGACGTGGTAGGGCGCAGCGTAAAAAAGTAAAAAGACCGGACGAAAATAAGTACACACAAAGAAAAAAAAGAGCCGACACGAGGAGCTCAAGTAGCATCAACGGGCTCCTGAAGGGCTGAGCTTTGTCCGTGGCCTCGCGTGATGTTTACACCAGCTCGGGCGAACTTGAACAAGACGAGATGTCTGCCGCCGCCATCAACCATCTTGGGTGTGAAAAGTGGACCGGGAAAGAAGCGGAATCTGAAACGTCGGCGGGAGGAGGAAAAAGAAAATGATCACGAGACGACGGGGTCTCTGGGGAGGTCGAAAGGGAACGCCACGAAAGACGGTACACAAAAGAACTCTTCTCTCTTGAACGAAACTTGAGTTGTAGATTTAGACTAATAAACAGTTCGTATTGGGTTAAACCTTGGGGTCGTCATTAACCAACAAAACGTTGTGGTGCCGAAACCCGGGATTAACCGCAAACGAAGCCCCCGAACAAAGAAACGGCAACTCAAGATACAATCGACCGACTGAGACGCAGAAGAGCAGTGGCCCGAACGTCAACAACGGAACTCCTGAACGAAATCGACGTTCTGCTGGCTACGGAAGACACGCATACGGGTGAGCTTCAAGAAAAGGTAGAACTTCTGGTGTCCAAAGAATCAACGTTAAAGGAACTGGACCGCGAGATGGAAGCAGTCGTGGACTGCGAATCGATAGAAGAGGAGATGACAGGCGCGGAAATTTACCATGAAAGAATCAGCGTAACGCAGACGCGATTGCGAAACAAGCTGACAGAACGTGAACAAGCCGCTGTCAGGTGAACTTTAACGCAGAACACGGCCGTCAAAACTATCGCAAATCAAGGACGGATGACTACGACAGTGAAGTTCACGAAACTTGAGATAACAAAATTCCAAGGGGACATACGAGCATGGCAAGGATTTTGGAGCCAATTTCGCTGTACCATTCACCAGAACGAACCTATCTCGGAAATTGACAAGTTCAAGTACCTCAAAAGCTACCTGACCGGAAAAGCTGCTGCGGCAATGGAGGGACTCGCCGTAACTGCCGAAAACTACAAATTTGCAATCGACCTCTTGAAGGAAGGATTTTGTCAACAGACAGCTGATAATCGAAAGTCATCTGTCCCGACTGCTAGAGATGAAACCAGTACATGACTCCAGGAACGTCAAGGCACTCAGAGCGTTATACGATGAAGAGGAGACGGAGTTCGAAGTCTTGACGCCCTGGGTGTTCAATCGGATACCTATGGAACGATGCTCCTTACCGTTCTTCGAAAGGTTGTACCGGCCGATCTGAGCCTGGAGTACAACCGGAGGTCCCTCTAACGAACAGCGACAAAGCACGACGAGCTGAGAGACTTTCTAGACTTCCTAAAAATTGAAATAGAAAGCTGAGAAAAAAGTTTATATGGGTCAGGACATTCCGTGCCACGAACCGGTATCAAAGAAGCTTTCGTGCAAGGAAAAATCGGCAGAGTCGTTATCCTCCTTCTGCATCTGTACTAACAACGGCAGCAGGCCTGGATGAAAAGAACTGTGTGTTCTGCAAATCAGGTGCTCATCTCACTACGGACTGCACATCTTCAATGACCAACGACGAACGCAAGCGTGTTCTGAAGGCAGAAAACCGATGTTATTGTTGCACAAAAAAAAACAACCATCGAGCAAAGAATTGCAGAAGTGCAAAGTGGCTGAAGTGAGCGAAGTGGGCAGGGAGACACGCAAGTGCCATGTGCGACCCGAACTTCAAGCCTGAGAATAAGAATACGGTGAAAGAAATGGCGGACGCCGGTGAAACATCAACTACGGGAGGAACGACACTCCAGTCAACGCTCAAAATAACAAACACAGAAAGGAACAGTGGAAAGCGAGTACTTCTGCAGACAGCTCAAGCCTGGGCAGAGGGTGAAAGAGAGCGTTGCCGGATTAGACATCTCATCGACGTCGGAAGCCAGCGGACTTTTATTCGCCAAACAGTCTCCAAGAGGCTTCTCTTGAAGGTACTGGCTGACGAGGACTTGACCATTTTCACGTTTGGAGATGCGGCAACGAAAACGAAATGTAAGCGAGTGGAACTGTGGCTCCGCAGCCAATACAACAGAAGATCCGTGAGATTAGAAGCCACCGAGGTTCCTCACATGTGCTCAGATGTCATGAACAACTCCTCCGAGTAACTGCAGGGTCTGCCTGGCGAAATGAACCTCGCGAATGTGGAGCTCTGGGGCAATCCATGCGAGGAGGGAATCGGCCTTCTCATCGGAGCCGATCACTTCTGGGCATTGCGAACGGCGGTGTCAAGCGCTTGGATGGGAGGCTGATGGCAGTTGGCACCATCCTCGGGTGGACACTTCAAGGTCCCGTTACCTCTACCTCTGCGACCATCTACTCGCCAAAAACTGAAGTGATGAGGGTGACTGTGTCCGAAACAAACGACGCGGAAATTTCGGCTCAGCTCAGATTATTCTGGGAACTTGAGCACATCGTAATAGCTGACAACGTGACGAAGACTTCAGAGACAGAATTTCTCAGCAAATTTAAGAAATCGGTAAAAATTTGAGAACGAACGGTACCAAGTTTCACTGCCATGAAACGAGAAGGTTGACACGCTTAAGGACAACAAAAGAAATCGCGCAAAAAAGGCTTCGATCTCTAACGGTACGCCTCAACGAGAACGACATGCTCATGCAAGGGTATGACAAGGCGATCCGGGAATACCTTAAACATGGGATCGCTGAAACCGTAAAAGAGAACAAAATGACCAAGAACCCGGTTTACTACATGCCACATCAAGCGGTGACATGACAGGACAGTCAAACAACAAAACTCCGAGTGGTATTCGATGCGTCATCGAGTGCTGAAGGCTGTTCATCGCTGAAAGACACGTTGTGTAGTGGACCAAACTTGAACCCTGACCTGCCTGATTTGCTGATCAAGTTCCGCACCCACAACGTCGCCATCGTAGCGCACATTGAAAAGGCTTTTTGCAAGTCGCACTGCCCAAAGAAGACCGAGACGCGCTCCGTTTTCTCTGGTATGAGACAACGCCACAGTCTGGCCAGCCACTTCCGCCAGTCGTAACGTGGAGAATGACTCGGGTCTCCTTCGGAGCGACATCCAGTTCATTTCTGTTAGCCGCAACGCTCAGACACCATTTTGAAGTCTTGAAGATTGAGTACAACACCGCCTCAAATATTTGAGTGAACACATCTACGTCGACGATCTTGTGACAGGTGCCCGCACTCTAGAGGAGGCGAAGGTTCTCGCCACTGAAGCAACGGAAATACTAAGTAAATCAGGAATGCGGCTTCAAAAGTGGAAGACAAACGAGCCAGGGCTGCTGAAAGACTTGGAATAAGAGACCCACACTCATGTGGATGTGTTTGAGCTTGGTGAAACAACAAAGGTACTAGACATTACATGGGAGCCCGAGAATGACGTATTCAGGTTCGACATGAACTCTCTAATCCGCTTCCTGGGAACAAGGAAGGACAGCAAACGGTTTGTGCTGCAAGCGTTTTCAAGGATATTTGACCCTTTGTGTTTTCTGGTACCCGGAGTAACAAGTGTGAAGATCCCGTTCCAGAGCTTGTGGGAACGAGGCGCTACTAGGATGATAAACTGCCCGCGGATCTCCAAGAGGAGTGGGAGAGATGGTGTAAAGAACTTCCATGTTTAAAGAGTATCTCGATTCCAAGACAAATGGTTAGAGACTCCAACAACGAACGACCGAAGACGCTCCACGTTTTCTGCGACGCGAGCCCTAAAGCATACGGTGCTGTGGCATATATCACATCGGAAGGTACAAACGGCGAGAGCAACGTGGCCTTCGTGATGGCGAAAGCAAGGGTAGGCTCCCCTCAAACGACTCACACTCCCGCGATTGGAGCT
This sequence comes from Ixodes persulcatus, assembly GCA_013358835.2. NCBI lineage: Eukaryota > Metazoa > Arthropoda > Arachnida > Ixodida > Ixodidae > Ixodes > Ixodes persulcatus. The sequence continues at coordinate 95,872 of JABSTQ010010318.1, read as the reverse complement.
AATGGGAGCACTGATCGGCGCTCGCTTAACAAAGTTCATCCAGGAACGACTGCGCGCATCAGACATCAAAACGTGTCTTTGGACGGACTCTAGGGTGGTATTGCACTGGATCCGAAACTCTGCCAGCAGGTGGAAACGGTTCGAGGCCGATCGGGTCTCGGAGATACAAGCATTGACTGACCCAAAAGACTGGAGACACTGCCCTGGAGCGGAAAACCCAGCTGATCTATAATAAATAAATAAATAAATAAATATTTTTTATTGTCTCGTTTTCAACACAGTACATAGACCGGCCCGCAAAAGCATGGGTATGCTTGTCTGCGGGACCTGGCTTCCGACAGGTTGCTTACATAGTTATAACAAAGCATGCATTTTTTTTTTGCATGCAACTAAACAAAACAAACAAAGAGAATTAAACCTGACAAGAGAACAAGCGAAAAACTTGATCCATTTCAGTCACCTATCGTCTGACAGCACCATTCTCTCAGGTCTTGTTTTAGTCTTTTTAGGGAATCCAGGTTATGAAGCTTTTCTGGTAACTTATTAAAATAAAAAGGAACATAGTATGACCTTGCATTTTTTTCCATATTTAGTATAAATCCTAGGGAGTATGAACTTTTCTGTTCGCCTCAAAATTAGTTCTTTTGTTAACGGAATTTTAAAATCACTATTGAAGTAATGTTTTACCAAAATTACATAACAGTGCAACCTCTCAGTGGTTAACACTCTTGCGGCATTCATTTTCTTATCTTTCTCTACTTCTTCATACATTGTCCCAAATGTGATATTACAAGCAATTTTATAGAATATATTATCGATTTTTGTTTTTTTATAGTTGGAACACATTCCGTATAACGAGATTCCATAACGTAGGATAGACTCACCCAGTGCGTTGTATACCCTCCTTCTCAGAGAAACGTTCGCCACACTACGCAACATGTACAAATAGGCCGAGACGGCTCTCATTTTTTTATGATATATTCCACATGATCATTCCATAAAAGATTTACATCCAGATGCATCCCTAAATATTTGGTTGTTAGAACATAATCTAAAGGTATGCAGCTACAGGTTTTGCAACTATCTGAATGAAGGAACAGTGGATTTGACAAGTTAACATGTTTGTATGGACTATGGAAGCACATCAACTTAGTTTTACTAGAATTAACAAAAATAGGATTCTCAGAAAACCATACCATTAATAATTCGACATCTTTCTTGGAAAATTGAAAGTGCGCTTGTTTCATCGCTATGTTCTAGTACCAGGGCTGTATCATCTGCATATTGATAAACTCGAGATGCAAGAGGCAGTGCTCCAATTTTATTTACGTAAATATTAAACAGTAAAGGTCCTATTGTTGATCCCTGTGGTACTCCCGATTTAATTCGGATTACATTACTTCTACAGTCTCTTATTTTAACCAATTGATATCTGTCAGTAATGTAATCCTGCAAAAATGTATAGAAAGGCCCCCTAAAACCCATATTTCTCAGCTTTACTAAAAGTTTTTCATGATCGATTGTTTCAAAAGCTTTTGTCAAATCGAGAAAAAGGGCTAACGCAAAATGATTCTTGTCTAGACTGCAGCTGACATAATCAGTAAAATCTTGCAGCAAAATTTCAGTGCTCTTATTTTTACGAAATCCGTACTGGGATGAGCGTATAAAATCATACTTTTCACAATATGAAGTCATTACATTGAATATCCATTTTTCCATGATCTGTGCTATAACTGGCAACGTAGAAATAGGTCTCTAATTTGAAACGTCCTTTCTATCGCCATTTTTGTATAATGGTCGAACTATAGCGGTTTTTAACTCTACCGGGACTTGCCCCGTTAAAAAACAGTCGTTTATTATTTTTAATAAAACTTCTTATAGCTTAAAGAAATTATATTGGATATCCCTTAAGCGTATTTTATCAATCCCCGCAGGTTTTGAGTGACATATTTTTTATTACATCTTCAAGGTCTATTTCTGTCATCTGTGGTAAGTATGCAGAATGCAAACTACCGTCGTAATCCTCTGGTCCTCCCCCTTGATATCTTATCCTTTTTCTGAGATCAGTGACCCTTTGAGCAAAAGAAGCGTTAAATAGATTACACAATGAGACAATATCGTTATCTCCAAAAGCCTTTGCAATTGTTTCATCAATTGTTCGCTTCCTTTTTGAGCCGGTGATTTGGTTGATCAAGTTCCACGTCTTCTTTAGGTTTCCCTGGCACTTCTGAAATTTATTTGTGTAATAAAACTTCTTTGCTAGTCTTATTTTCGCGGTTACCTTATTACGTAACTTTCTAAATTTTGCTCTTATTCGAGTATTGTCGGGGTTCGCCTTACATATATTCCACAACTTATCTTTTTCATGACATAGCGTCATGATTTCATCGTTTATCCATACATTTTCTGGTTTTCTTTGTTTCAGTTTCACTGTTTTCCAACACTGCTCATAAATGGACCTCATCTTGTCACTGAACCTTTGATAAGCAGTGATATGGTCGTATTCCAATAGTGACCCCCAATTATATGCTCTTATCATTTTGTCTATTCTGCTATTGTCTAGAATTCGTTTATAGACCGTCTGTTCGGTTCCCCTAGAATTAACTCCCAATATAGTTAGAGCTACAAAATAGTGGTCGGCAACTTTTTGCTTAATCACCCCTGACACTAACTTGAGATGGCTGCCTCTAACAATGATATGATCAATACAGGAACGCGTTAGGCGCGTTCCTAGACATTCTTCCCTAGTGTAATCATTAATTACATGTTCTAACCCGTAGCCTGCCAGTAGATTCAGGTAGTCAGACACACCGAACCTGGCTGCATTCATAATATCTATGTTCAAGTCACCAGCAATAATTAAATATTTGTTGTTATTGAATTTTTTTAGTAGCTCGTCGAATTCATCGAGAAAAGAATGTATATTCGCACTGGGTGGCCTATATATCGCACAGATAACAAAGGATGCCTGCTGATTCGACGCACACACCACCAAACCTTCCGCGTGTATCCAAGATAACTTTAGTTGCTCAGTCATCCAGTCGTTCTTTACAAAAACTAATACGCCACCCCCCCGTCTTCCCTCTCTGCACACGGAAAACGAGTGATATCCTACCAGATTAAAACAACTAACCATCGTTGTATCTATATTGATTTCTGTCAAAATGATTATATCAAGACGCGTCAATCTGTTGCTTAAGTAGACATTTAATTGGTCCCAATGTTTATGTAGACTTCTTACATTTATGTGTAATAAGTTAAGATCCATTCTACCACCTTCCACATCTGCTATCACACTCTGGGCGTTGATGTCCCAGTCTCGAAATGATGGGAACGACGTAGCCATAATTAACGTAGTTTAGATAAGTCTCGTTCCTTTTCCACGTGGATCGCAGCCGCCTTTTCTTTTTCCCGGACCAGAAGTTTTCCGTTAGCAATCCACACAAATTTGTAGCCCTTCTCTTTTGCGCACGACTTGGTTTTCCATAGTAGTTGTCGAAGTAACTTTGTTAAATTTTCATTAATAAATACCCGTTCCTTTGCGAGAGCCCTTCTCTTGGAGATCCAGAGGTCTCTTACCGCTCTCTCTTTGAAGCGAACAATGATGGGCTGGATTTTCCCTTCCTTCGGACTTAATCTGTGTACCGCTTCTATTCTGTCATGTGACGGAGCAGGTAGCTGCAGTTTAGCAGAAAGTTGTTGAATAGTTTCCATTAGGTTCTCGTTATCTTTTTTGGGGACCCCGTGAATTTCAACGTTTTTCCTCCTTGAGTACTGCTCTGCCGCATCTACAGCGGTCTTCAGCTCCTGAATCTCCAAGTCTCTCTTATACATCGTCCTTTCCAACTCATTGGTCTTAAGGTTTAGCTCCTTTAGCTCTTTTTCTTGGACATTCACCTTTTCCAGAAGTTCGTGGTACTCTTTTCCCATCACTTCTAAGGAGTGCTCTATGCCTTCCACGGTTTTTTCTTGACTTGTAAGCTTCACGATTACCGCATCATGATTGTCAGATTGCTCATCGATGGACTTTTCGATTTTATTAATACGGGTTAAAACTTCTGTTAGTTTTGTGCTCATGACAAGGATGTGCTTCATTAATTCTGAAGCATTCGGTTCTTCCGAAGTTGCGCCCACGACGCTGAATTGACTAGCTTCCTGTGAGTCCCTAGCCGCCTGCGTTGACTGTCTGGCTTCATGAATCTTACAGGTTGCACACTGCCAAGCACCCAAATCCTCTCTCGTCAAGGTCTTAAGCTGAGCCTTAGTCACCCCGGCACACTTTCCCACATGATAGCTATTATTACATTCAACACACTTCAGACTTTGGCTATCTGCCGGAATTGACTTCAAACAGCTCAAACATTCAACAAGAGCCATCTAGGAAAGGGGAGCAGTCCAGCGAGGCGGCAAACAAAGAAAAGCAGGATTGATCAGAAAAGATCCTTACCTAGAAAATGCAGATGAGAAAACAGTGTTACGTCTTGCCACACACCCCGCCGGACTGCGCCCCGCCGTAGACTGCTGCTTGGTTTTGTTGACCGCAGGGGGGAGGTACCGTAGCCAACAATGTCACTTGAACCAATCGTGTTTCATGCGACTATCAACGTCACACAATGCAAGTATGGTTTCACTGTCCGATAATTCGGTGCCTTTTTCCTTGGGGCAATTGATGTTCTGCGATGACTCAGGCACTCCGACGTACTGCGCTCATCATCCACCGTCGCTTGCTTTCGTTGACTGTTGGCGATAGTCCCACTTCTGTTTCCTTGGCACGAAGATAGGGCTTTGCCGGGAGCGCGTGCCAGGTGCTAGAAAATGCAGACGAGAAAACAGTGTTACGTCTTGCCACGCGGACTTGTTCCAGCGAAGCTCGTAAACAACACAACGTGGTGGAGCGGATCGAACTGGATATTTTGCAATGAAGAAGGCTGGCCAGGTCAAGTGGAAAATGCTCGCCAGGTTGCGGACAACAAAGCAGACGAAAACAAGGCAATGGTGTTACAAGTAACGGCACCAACTCTGTTTCCAGATTTCGACTTGGAAAGGTACAACTCGTCAACCAAGGTGATTCGCGTAACTGCCTGGATCAAACGTTTCGTGAAGAATTGTGCCAAAACAGCAGACAAACGAAGCGGACCTCTCTCAGGTGAAGAACGGATAGAAGCCGAAACGTATTGGCTTACCATTGCACAAAACGAGACTTTTGCACCAGAAACCACGAGCTTTCGTGAAGACAAACAAGTTGACAGAAAATCGACTCTCAGGAATTTGAACCCTTTCCTGGACAGTGACGAATTGGTTCGAGTGGGTGGACGATTGCAGCACAGTGACGACAGCAAAAATGTGAAGCACCCAATCTTCCTTACCGCCGATCACCCTTTCACCACCCTTCTCATCGCTACGGAACACCGTCGGCTGCTCCATGCTGGGGTTCGAGACACGTTAGGACGGCTACTGGAACCCTACTGGATCATCAGAGGACGAAAAGCCGTAAAAGAAGTAATTCACAATTGTTTCGCCTGCCGAAAACAAAGTTGCCTGCCCGCATCCGAGCCAATGGCTTCCTTACCGGCGAACCAAGTCACAAGAAGTGACCCTTTCAGCATCACGGGGGTAGACTTTGCAGTACCTTTGATCTGCAGTCAACGGAAAAGAAGCAGCCAGCAAGTGTTACATCACTTTATTCACGTGCGTTGTTACACGGACGGTCCATCTGGAGCTGGTGAGTGACCTCTCCTCCGCCACATTTTTTGTTGACTTTCAAGCGTTTTGTCGCACGAAGCGTTATCAGCACGACAGCATATTCTGAATACGCTTTAACATTCAAACGAACGTCGAAGGACCTTGATCTAATCTTCCGTGCCATCCAGTCTGAAGAAGTGCAGGCATACTTCTCGAATCACAGAAAACGTTGGAAATTTATTGTCGAGAGGGGTGCATGGAGAGGCGGAGTTTGGGAAAGAAGGGTGCGATCTGTCAAGGTTTCTCTGTGCAAGGTGTTGGGACGCAGCGCCTAGATTTCGAGGAACTAACGACTGTACTGGACGAGGTTGAGGCCGTCATAAATTCTCGCCCTTTGACGTACGTGTACGCTAAACGCCGAGAAACCAGAGGTGCTTTCCCGAGCTCACTTCCTAGTGGGGAGGAAACTAACGAGCCTTCAGCCACATCGACTACCAACGGAAGCGCTACCAGCTGTAAATCAGCTTGCTCGAAGATGGAAATACCGCACTGCGGTGGTGGACAATTTCTGGAGACGGTGGCGGCGTGAGTATCTGCTAGAACTAAGGTCAGCGCACCTGGCCAAACCGACTGCCTCATCGGGACTCCAAGCTGGTGAGTCACCAGCTTGGAGCTAAGATCCAGCGACACACCATTACGCCCCTCTCCACCTTCGCGACTCCTGATGCAATGTTCGACCAGGTCCACGTGGACATTGTTGGACCACTACCACCATCACAGGGCCAGCGGTACATCCTCACGTGCATCGATAGGTTCACACGCTCGCCGGAAGCTATTCCCATCTCGGACATTACCGCCGAAACCGTCGCTCGCGGTTTTGTGTCAATTTGGATTTCACGTTTCGGAGTACCGTCCATCATCACGACCGATCGCGGACGCCAGTTTAAATCGTCACTCTTCACTCAAATGACGCGCCTGCTCGGATCAAATCATGCGAAAATAACCGCCTATCATCCGATTGCCAATGGGATCATCGAGCGGTTCCATCGGCAACTGAAGGCGGCCTTGAAAGCACACCAACGCACCGACTGGACTGACGTTCTGCCCTTCGTCCTTCTTGGTGTCAGGACAACGCTCAAGGAAGACCTCTCGTGCACAACAGCAGAGTTGGTCTATGGCACCACACTCCGATTACCTGGTGAATTTTTCACACCAGCGAGCAACAGAGACTTGTCCGATCCAACAAGCTACGTGACCCGCCTAAAAGAGGTCATGGAATTATTTCGCGCTACCCCACCTCGAACGGCTCGTCGAGACGCCTACGTCAGCACCCATCTCGACACCTGCACACACGTGTTCGTTCGACACGACGCGGTGCGAACTCCCCTCCAACAACCATACGACGGCCCCTACAAGGTCGTAAAACGGGGACCCAAACAATTCACGGTCAGAATCAGGGGAAACAACCAAGTAATCGCCACCGACCGCCTGAAGCCCGCTTTTGTAAACACCGCTTCCGACGCCGATTTCCCCCTCCCCATCCTTCCACCAGCTGCAAATTCTTCTCCTCGTTCTTCACCGGCCTCTCTACCCACGCAGGACCAGGGTGCGCTCCCCACTTCGAAAAAGCCGGAAAGAACCACACGCTCTGGACGGCGAGTTCACTACCCGGACAGGCTTCAACTCTCCCTGAGTGAACTATAAACTTCGAGTTCTGCTCGTGCCACCTTTCTGCGCTCTGTGCCACTAGGCGGGGAGTGATGTAGAGGCTCTCAGCGACAACATCGTCTTCCCCGCAACACGCTCCCCCGAGCCGCGGAGGAGGCTGGCACGCACCGGGGATACCCGACACCAGCTCGGGGGGCCCGGATGCGGGCCAGACGGCCAGACCTCCGCGAGGGTAGACTAAACACCTCAAGTCGCCCCACGGCATGAGAGGAGAGAAGAGAAGAGGCCAGACGCCTTACGAGCAGCGCCCGGTTAGGACGCATGAAACTTCCTCGTAGTTTTAACGTTGTCATTCTTGTGTAGTCCCTCAGAAAAATAAAACAAGTTCAGTAGAACATTAAATGTATCTACAGTTGCATCCATGGCGAAGAGGTACCGCGTCGAACTACTGAATGAAAGGTCACTGCGTCGGCGCCAGCCGAGGGACAGGAGCGAAAAGTGTTTAAGAAGAAATAATAACATCACTGACATTGGCGACTAGCGATCGTACGATGATCGATCATTTTTCGCGAATAATATAAATGAGATTATCGGTTATCAATTGTCAAACAATGCTGATACCATAGAAGCATTTTTTGGATATCATAGAGTTTAGGATAGGATAGGCTCGTCTAAACACACTAGCAAGGATAAACTTCTATCAGTCTGGGCGCAAATGCACCGCACTTGCTAAGCTTCGCTGTGCATAGAGCTGTGTTGCGGAAGCAAACTTGCCAAAAATAGCTTTCTGTTCGCTAATGTTGTGGCCCAAATATTAGTAAAATATTCGAGCTAAAGTGGTGCTCATAAATAAAGCACAAATCGTCTTTTACTAAGCAAAAAAAAAAAACAATCTGTCAGTTTGTGTTTTGTGTTTATTTGCTTGTGTGTCTTACTAAGTAAGCACACAATTTGTGTTTTACTAAGTAAAACACAAACTGTGTTTTACTTAGTAGAATATCTTATAGTTTTGTGCACAGTGGACAGTGAAGCATGAACTTTCGTAAAGTGGCCTCCTTCTGGAACTTTGTGTGTGTATGTGTGATCCTGTGCTAAATAAAATACAGAGCTTGTGCAGTTATCTGACCAAAACAAAGAGGGGCAGTTTACAGTTGTTTAAAATCTGTGTAAGGCATTGACAGGTTCATCAGTGCGCAGTCTCACGTTTTATCAGAAAAGAAATTCACATTAATTTCGAGTTAGTTATAATGCAGTGCCCATGTGTTCGCTATTTTTCAAATAAAAATAATGTGTCAGAGGCGTTTCATGTGTTAATTCCTACTATTCTGCCTCTTTTTATTACTCTTTTACGTAGTAATTTTTTTATTATTACCTTAGCACATTTACGGTACCCAGGGTTATGTCGACAAGACTAGGCTCTTGTTACACCCAGTGATTGTTTGAGGGCGAACCGAAGTAGTAAGTTGAATTAAATTTGTAGCTAATAATTTAAATCAGACTTCCTGGGCCTACATGCGGTGCTTGATGTAAGGTATGGCTCTTTTGAAGGAAAAGTTTTATTTGGGCTAAGTTTTGAAAACGTATTGTAAGTTGACTGAATGTTTCGGTTTCAAACTTCCGGACTCGTTTGACTATATAGACATGTCCAGGGAACTCTCACGCATTTTATACAATGCAAGCATGTCGCGCGAATGCCTTGTGAGGTGTGGGCTAGAACTGCCACATCCCCCTCAACTAATCATTGAAAGTTGATGATGAGTGCATCAGTATATTATATATCTGTTTTCTTTTCTGCTTTAGTTTGGTGATTCCTAATCTTCCTAGTAATGACTGATTATTTAATGATCTCAGCAGGTTGTACAAGACTCAATCACCTACAAAGGCTTCTTGGAATCCTATTTAAAACTTGGATGACGCTTAGAGGTAAACTGACTCGTCAAAATCATCTGTTTTATTATGCGAAACGATTGAAAACGATGCTTGGACATTACTTACATAATTTGAAACTTGGAAGTACAGTGTTTGCGAAGTAAAAACAAAACAATTTCTAAAGGCCAAATTTGAAGTTTCAACGTGATCCGCGCCAGTGTAGTGACGTCCAATTTAATCCGTCCTGCGAGTCGAGTTTCTTTCACGCCTCCGCTCCTAACCACAGTTGCCGCCGCGACCCGAAGTGTCGTGTTCGCCGGCGTAGGGCGAGCAATCAGTTTCCTCGGTGCGTACCGTGCCGCCTATCGCTTCAAGCAGATGACACTTGACTATCGTGTTTGAAGATATTTTAGGGCACTTTCAGCGATTTCAAATTCTTTAAAACGGTGTGAGGTCGAAGAGAACGCGCAGTTTTTGTAAGTGACGTGAGGGGCCGCGTTTCGTCGGTTCTGCGTGAAAGGCTGCCCCGGCGGAGTCACAACCAAAACTGCGATACGCAGACACCAAACCCTGTAGTTTTGACCAATGAACGATTTCCTTTTTCCAAGTCTGAAAGGTCGCCGGGCACCTAAAAAAGGCCACTTAATCCGACTCCCCGATTCACAGATCAACCTCTGCTGCTATTTGCAAAATGCGCCGAGTGCCGCCATCTTTTCCGTGGGAGGATAAAAATCCAGGAGGCGACATCACATCGGATTCCGATTTTCAGTATTTCAAAAGAAGGGCCGTAGTGCGCTCGCACTTGCATTAAAAAGACATGTTTTACGAATGCCGTTATATTATATTACAATACTCTAACCTGGAAAGCCTCTAAATTTTATAATATTTGACGTCACAGATCAAAAGAAGCCAAGAGCAGAGGAGCGGGAGAGAAAAACGCCAAAAAAAAAGCGCGCGCGCACGTGGGGATTTTTTTTTTTTGCATGTCTATGACTACAGCTTGCATTGTTTTAGACAATAAAAAATACGACCTTTGGGGTGTCAGTGCCCCGTTATGCTTTACTTTTAGGAGGGGAACGACATACCGTTATCGGGCCCCCTTTGCAGAGCATTCTCATACAAACCCGCGCTCGAGCCTAACCCGAGCAAGCGTCTCTGTGTGGTCTAGTCGGTAGCGTCACGTGCGACATTCAGTCATGTGACGCGTGACATCACACGTTACTGCGACATCACGACCATATCTATTTAGCGGATAAATATTCCGCTTCATTTGGCGAGACAATGTTCTGCTGCACGTGGCGGGAAACTTTTTCGTTGAATTTACCGGAAAATGGTCTGTTAAATTTACCGCAAAATTTTGTACGACGGGAAAGCCACGTGTGACCCCTCACCCATGGGGTCACACGTGGCTGCGCGCGTTGCATCGTGAATTGTTTTGGTCTCACCGACGCCGGATTTTCCGCGGCATGAACACCTAAATGCTATCGCGTTAGACACGACTTTGGGGCGCATTAGGATTTCTGAAATGTTTTGACGTACCCTTATCATGTCTAAGTTGTTGCAGACGTTCGTCAAAGGCTTCTTGACGTAACCTTAAAATGTTCCGAAACATTCGTGTACAATGTATTATTGTAGCACTGGATCATACGCCGTTAGAAGTCAACATATAAATGTTGCTTTGAACTTACATCCCATGACGCACTTAGTCCCCCTCTGCTCATAACATTTAACAAAGTAAGTACAACAAATATTGGACGGGAAACGAGACGGAGCACAAATATGAGAAATAAAGCCACACAACACTGTTTGATTTCCTTTGGAAGCTATTACAATTGGTCATTTCAAAACCATTTTTGGTTCATTTATATCGGCCCCAAGTCGCCTGTATATTTTTAAAAGGTATACTTTTATTGCGTTGCGTCACAGCAGAGAAAGAAAAATTTCGAGGGACTTTGCTTTCCAAATTTTAATGTATAAAATTATCTTTTTATTAGCACTCAAATACATCCTGAGGCTTCATGTCTCCCTACTAACTTCCCATCACTTCTTTCCCATTTTTGAACAGTAGCGGCGGGAAGATTACTTTGAAATAGAGGGGCCAGTGGCAAGTCTCTTGGCATCTGGCGGAATTTCAAACTTTTCCGATGTGTTCACTGGTTCTTTTCCGTAGAGCATCGCAGAAAGAGAACGATTTCTACTTACCTGTTTTGCCTAAAGCAGGATATCAAGATAGAAACGATTGGCATTGTTTTTATACTGACTGAAAGTAATTTGTTTCAGATAGGCGTACGGGTATTGCAGAAGGAAGCTTGCAAAAGTCTGAACCGGAATCATTTTATCGTTCGTAACCGACCCGTCGAACGCAACAGCGCTCGAAAGATTGGCATTGGGTCGAGCGAGTTTAGATTAAATGTGAAGGCAGATTGAATTCAAATGGTAAATGTGTGGAGCCAAAGAAGCGACGTGAAATTCCAAAACGGGCCTTGGAGGTTGTACTAGCAGCGGGAAAGAACTAAAAAAAATTCAACTTTTCCTGCTGGAGCGAAGTAGGCAGCAGCAGCAAGAAAATTTCAAGTTTGCCGCATGTACACTAACCGGATCATTTCTGGAAGGCAAGAGTTGCACCTGACATTCTCTAGGCATCAAGAAGTCAAGACCCTTCTGCCTCTATTCTCGTGGCCAGTCTGAGGAAGGTTTTCCATACCTCTTTCTTTTATGACCTGCACCGGAGAGCTTTTGCAGAAGCTCGTCCCTTGTGTTTCGATACCTCTGGCGAATTCCTTTCCTGAGGGCATCCCGAAGCGGAGAACCTTGCTGACGCGCTCTGCTGCGTCTCTGCCGGTGGCCACGAGTTACCAACCGAGGTACAGAGCCACTCGTTTTGTGATCACCGGTGATATTCTTAGATAGATTTCGGAGAGTAGACCACGCTCCACTTGGAACAAAGGCCCGGACTCAAAATGAGACAAATGTTTCTCTACGCTACGCAAAAATGGTCCACACTGCAAGGTACAGACATTACGTGCATTTTCTAAACTTGAGAGTGGCTGCGATACGACCGGATCTGTCTAGAAATAAAATTTAGGTTCCTTTCTCACACACGGGCTCGAGACAAAGGTTGTTGACTTCCCTTACGATCACCCTTCTATACTGTAATAAATTGAATGATTATGATATCATCGCATTTCGCTTGGTTCCCACGAAAGGTACGACACTCAAACGTGAGCCCTTCACATCACCTACGTGTTCAGTTTCTATGAAATTGAAACACTTAACAATGTTATTATTTGCATAAGGTATTAGTTCACAGTTTGCCTTGGTAACGGAGTATACATAGTCTTTTCACCAAATCGGAGAGGTGCGAAAACTTAGAATTGATCATATATATCTATTGATATGAATCTGCAACGCTAGAAGTTTTTGTGTGGAGGCTATGACAAAGCAGCCGTTTTGAGGGAGGGATTTAAAGTATAGATTTGTATACACTGTTTATTGCTTCAATTAGTAGTTCCGCCGACTCGCAGAAGCCCTCGAGGATCTCAATTCGGTCCTGTGTCGTGACGTGTTTAGGACTTGTCAGCTCTGTCTCAACCTCCCGATCGAAAGTCTCTTTCTGTACGTGCGTCTTTCCGTAGGGTGACCTATACCAAATATTTGTTCTGAAGAGCCTCTTTTTTTTTCTAAGAAAGGCGACATGTGCAAACAATTATTTCTCTGGAAGGTTTTGGAAAAACAGCTTTCTTTTCGGTCGACGCTCGGATTGGGAACGAACAATTTTCACAGCCCGCCTATCATCAACGAGAAGTGTTTGTAAGGATTCGAATATTTAGTTTTATTCCACTTTCCCAGCGTCCGTTGGAATGACCAAATATATATTTCTAGATGGCAGCGTCATATACTTGATGATAAATGAAAAATTAATTTTCCTCTGTGGCGACCTTACACGGTTCATTATTATGATTGGTTGGGACAACTACACGTTAAACTTACTTAGACTATAATCGTGAAATATTTGACTAAATGTATTGGTGAATATTTTCACTTAAAATTGAACGCTCATTATAAAGATTGATCGTGAACTCGGTCAACAACAGACTGACCGGGCCACTAGCGAGGTCTGATATTTTCTATTGGGTCGAACGAAAAGAAAGACAAATAGAGTTGTTTACACATTTTCATAAGTCCACAATATCCGCAGTGACCAGCCTGTAGCGAAGAACATCCGCGGCCTGCCGATGCAAGTGGTTTCTTCTATGTGATACGTACCCCACCCATATCGCTTAATGGTATGCACCATGTCCGAGAGGAACTCCACCAAGTCCGTCGATTTCGCTTTGCCAACTCTGGAGATCACCTTGCTCACCCATCCCGACAAGAATGTGAAAGGACATTCGCGCGTTGGCCATTGCTTGTGGTTTTCCTCATAGTGCTGGTACACGCGGGACGCTATCCTGAACACAAGTGGGTACACTTCGTAGAGAGGGAACTTACCGAACACAATCAGGTCGATAAGCAGTGCCAGTGCAGTCACAAAAAAGTCATGGTTCGTCTTACGTTCCCCAGCGCAGTTTTCTCTCTCGCTCAAGCGAGTCGGTTCTCCTGTTAAACTGGTCAGACGTCCGCTCGAAAATATCTCGGCAGCTCAATCTTCATCACGCGATTAACATCGGTCGTTTGTTTCCCCCCGCAAGGGGCACCTACGTCTGGAGGTGTTTCGTGAGTGGCGTCACCCCAGACCCCGAGCCATGTGGGTTCACCCGCCCACGTCTGGCTGTGCGTGGCTTTCCCGTGTCTGGGGAAAAGGGCATCCTGGTGGTTGAGCCGAGCCCGGTAAAGGTTTGGACCCTTCGGACCTCCCCGGGTGAGGCTATACACCACTTCGACCCCCGCTTCCCCTTCCTTCTTACACCTTTGTCTTCTCCTTCCTTTCACTTTTCTCATTTCTTTTCTTTCCTTTTTCAACTCCTTTGGCGGCAAGTGCAAACCTTGGGTGGCGACAGACCCCTTGTCTTGAACCACACTTGGTTATAGAGACTGGGCAGCACTAATAAAGTAACGTCTTCAGCCAAGCCTCTATTATTATGAAGTGAGACCTATTCCCTTGTTGGGCTCGGTGGTGGGCGGTGCATCACAGTTTCCGAAGACCCTTGCCTTTTTATGGCGTCCCTCTCTTCTAAACCCGAACACAGTAACCCCCAAAAAGGGTTCGCCCCGCTCCCCCTACTTTCGGAAAAACCCAAAAAATCCGAGACATTTTCACGTTTTCTCGTAGTGCATGCTGCAAACGGCAGTGTAGTGTTGTCACAAACCAAGTTTCTGTAACCCCGCACCGCACTTTGAATAGTGACCGTGGCGTCATCTCCAAGAATGATTTCCTTCAGTGTACTGAAGGGGAAATCCTTGAAGGTGTGCGTCGGAGTGTTTGTTGTAGCTGTGCGGCGAATCACCCTACGGCGAGACGGACAGGAGATACCAAACCGACACCTAGTCCTGACTTTTGAAATTCACTATCAGCCTTCCACCGTGAAGGTACGGTATCGCAACTGCAGAGTTCGTCCTTTCGATCCAAACCCACAGCGTTGCTTTCGTTGCCAGGATTTTAGGCATGGTTTCCGAAACTACCGCGGGCGAGAAATGTGCGCGAAATGCAGTGCCACTTACCACGTCGCTGTCATATGTGAAAACGAGCATAAATGCATAAACTGTGGCTGACTGCAATCTGCGTTTCCACGCACATCTCCCAAATGGAGGGAAGAAAAAAGGAGATAATTATATTTAAGGGCAAACACAATCTCAGCTACCAAGACTCTAGATAACAGTATGCCTTCAAGGGAAGGGGTTCTTTCGCCCAGGCAGTGCGAAGGGAACCCTCACTGTCTATGGCATCCGTGGCGACGCAGACTTCCCTGGAAGACCTGTCATCTCCACAAGGGTCCTGTTACGTACGTCCAAAGACGGTGGGCAACCCACCGCCTTCATGCTCCAATGAGGTTGTTGCGCCCTCTAAGGAGGGTACTGCACCCACCAAGGAGCCAGACGTGCCGTCACCGGCACCAGCTGGCCCTTCTTGCCGGGGTCGGGGGCGGCCTCCCCTGTGCCTCTGGCAGCTCTTCAAAGCCTGGGTGGTCAGATCCTCTTCTACCGCCCAAAGGTTCCAAGGTCTCATTGGATGAGAAAATGGATGAGAGCATACCGCTCTCCGATGAGGACCTTCCTCTCTCTAGATCAGGGTCTGTTTCCTCGGCCTCCTGCGAGGCTGGAGGGCGGCCTAAGGACACTGCAAAAAAGAAAACCCTCCCGCGGATTGTGGCACAAAAAGACACATAAACCACAGCTCACAATTGTTTTTTGTATAACGCACTTTTTGGAGCGTTTCCTTTATTGAAGTTAAATGTCGTTCTCTCTTCAATGGAACTATAGAGGCCTCCTGCCTAACTACGACGACGTGAGCTATCCTTTACAGGATTACCGGCCAATTGCATGTTGCTTACAGGGAACACACCTAAAGACCACCCACACTAACGTTTCAAAACACTTCCAGGTGTTTTGTAGGGGCCGTACACATGCAGTTCACGCAGCTAGATCTGTTGCGTTGGTTGTGCAACGTTCAGTTCCTTCTAACGAGGTAGCCCTGCAGACTTAACTCGAGGCAGTGGCTACACGCATTTTTCTAGATCAAATAATTACAGTCTGTTCTTTCTATGTACCTCCCAATTATCAGTTACATATGTAGTGGGAACAGAACGAGCTGGTTGGTAGGGATAATTAAACTTGTTTTCTTCCTCAATTTTAAATATGTAGTGGCTAGACGACCTTGTTGATCAACTTCCTTCACCATTTTTTTACTTTTAGGAGATTTTAACGCACACAGTCTCCTGTGGGGTTGTGAAAGACGGGATTCTAGAGGGACCCTTGCTGAACGTTTTTCTTCTTTCTGTGGGATTGTGCCTGCTAATCACAAATGAATATACAAATTTTAGCTCAGCAACTCACACTTTCACTTCCATTGACCTATTTATTTGTCACCCATCATTATTCCTATTGCTTTCATGGAAGGTGACCCCGAATCCTCACGGAAGTGACCACTTTCTCATTATCTTAGAATTTAACCACCTTTCCATGGCAGTCCCAATGCGCACTCCTCGTTGGAAATTCGAAAACGCAAACTGGCCTACTTTCAAAGAATCATCTCTTTTTGCATGCACATCACTTGACAATCTCGATATTGACAGAGCCACTGAACATATCAATCAGCCCATTTTGCTAGCTGCCATTCTCTCCCTTCCCAAGGCGTCCTCGCACCTATCAGGAGACCTAAGCCCTGGTGGGACAAAGATTTCCGTTTGGCCAAAAAAGAACAAAATCGAGCATGGGGTATATTTAGGCGCAACCCTACAACACCCAATCTTATTGAATTTGAAAGAAAAAGAGCCCAGGTGAGGTGGATTCGAAGGCAAGCAAAGAAAAAAAGGTTTTGGAGGGTACGCTTCCTCAATTAACAGCACTGTATCTCCGAAGGAAGTCTGGGACAGCGTTCATAAAATTGACGGCTCTTATCGGGCATTCACTGTCCCACTCTTGAGTTGAAATGGAGTGTGTCCCGCAAGTCTTGAGGAACAGGCCAACATCCTCGGTGAGCATTTCGAGTATGTTTACAGTTCCGAACATTACACTCAAACGCTTCAGCGACACAAGATCAATGCAGAAAAAGCTGTTATCACCACAGGTGGCACGCACGAACTTTATAATACTCTATTTACATTATACGAACTTCAAATGGCACTTCGTTGTTGCAAACAAACTGCCCCTGTACCAGATGGTATTCATTATAAAATGCTCTAACAGCTTCATCCATCCACTATGGAACTAATTGTGTACGTTTTTAATAGAGTTTGGCTCGAGGTGCACTTTCCATTCTCCTCGAAGATCGCTATCGTTGTACCAGTGCTGAAGCCCGGCAAGAATTCGTGTTGTGCATCTAGCTTCAGACCAATAGCTCTAACAAACTGTCTTTCCAAGACATTAAAAATAAGGGCTAGCAGGAGACTCGTGTTTTTTTTTTCTAGAACGAAACAACTGCCTTGATAAGTTCCAAAGTGGCTTTCGTTCAGCATGATCCACTGTCGATCATCTCGTCCGCTTTTAGACCTTCGTACGTGAGGCGTTTGTCAACAGGAAACAGTGTCTCTTCATTTTCTTTGACTTGGAGAACGCATACGACGCGGTCTGGCGTTACGGCGTACTGCAAAATTTATTCGATCTTGGTTTCCGTTGCCGAATGTTGAGTGCTATACAGAGTTACCCGCAGCTCCCTACTTTCTGCGTTAGGCTGGGGAGAACTCTAAGGAAATTTTACAGGAAAATGGAGTCCCTCAGGACTCCATTCTCCAAAAAGAGTGTCACTCTTTTTATCGTCAAACTTAATTCCAATGGGCGTGTAATTCCTCCTTCACTGCAAAACTATTTATATGTTGATGATCTCCAGATCTCCGTTTCTTCCTCTAATTCCTCAATTTGTGAACGTCGCGTCCAACTTGCGGTTAATAATTTGGTGAGATGCGCCAATCCAAATGGTTTTAAAATATCTCCCAGAAAAACAGCTTGTGTCAGCTTTTCTCCTCGACGTGGTGTTCTTCAGGAACCGTCTTTGAACATGTAGGGTACTCCTATTGTTGTATAAAATGAACGCACGGTTTTGGGCTTTCTGTTCGATTCCAAGTTGACTTTCGTTCCACACATTAGGAGCTTTAAACTCTGGAGTGTTAAATCTCTGAACGTCCTTAAAGGACACATGCAAAGAAAAAAAACATTTTTTTAAACAGCTTAGATGGAAAAAGGATATTATAAAACAATTTTACAACGAAGAAAAACAATTTTTAGAGCTATATTTACGGCGCTATTCGAATTTGTAGTTGGCGCCCGCCTGAGCTGCCGCTGGTCACGTGGTAGGTCCGCGCGCCACCGCCCTGCGTTGCCGGCGCCGTAAAGCCACGCCGCCGCCGCACGCTGAGCGCTGTGCGGACGCCGCTTCAACGCGTTTCTCCACGCCACCGTCGCCGCCGCCGCACAAGTTCGTCTGGTTCGGGGCGCCGCCGCCGTCATCTGACCGGCGCACAGGTCTATCACGTCTGCTTGCGCTTTTTCGGAAGTTTCCTTTGGGCTCTAAACGTTACTTATTAATCTTATTTTTTCGTTATACTTCAAAAAAAGATGAATAAGTTACTTTTAGAGGCCATAGGAAGCTTCCGAAAGAGCGCGAGCACCACGTGACAAGTATGGGCCCGTCACGTGATAAATAAGGGCCACTTTTCCGCGGCGCCCGCGGGCGCCAACTACAAATTCGTATAGCGCCGTAAATATAGCTCTAAAAATTTTTTTTCTTCGTTGTAAAATTGTTTTATAATATCCTTTTTCCATCTAAGCTGTTTAAAAAAAATGTTTTTTTTCTCTGCATGTGTCCTTTAAGGTCTTGTCACTTGTATCATGGGGCTCTTACCGACTGTGCCTGTTGCGTATCTATCGCTCAGTCATTCGCTCTCAGCTTGATTATGGTTGCATTGTCTGTTACTCTGCTTGGGCATCAGTTCTAAAGATGTTAGATCCTATTCATCATCAGGGACTGCGTCTGACTCCTGGTGCATTTCGCACCTCCCCAGTGCTTAGCCATTACGCGGAAGCAAATTAACTGTCCCTGGATTATAGGAGGTTTTCCCTGTGTATGATGTACTCTCTCAGGGTGCGCTCTTTCGCGGAGCAGCCCGTTCGAGATAATATTGAGAATATCAAGTTCCAACGATTACCTTCAAGGCAAAGTGCCAAGCCTACGGAAAAGTAATTTCGGGATCAAAAACTTCCACTTCAAAAGTCAAGCTTTATCTCATTCGGCGTCTCAAACAAATTCGAAAAATGTATTGCAGTATCAGTATTTCTGTATTTGTATTTCTGCCCTCCCTAAAATGTATTCCTGTATTTGTATTTTCAAAGACTTTTTGCCTCTATTTAAAATGTATTTCTGATACGTATCGCGATACACTTTTACAGGTATATTTCAGCATTAGCAGTTTAGCTACTCTTTTAATGTATCTCAGTATTTGTATTTCCAAATACATTTTTGGGTATTTCTTCCCAACCCTGATGGAAACCCATATTGGAACATTTTTCGTGCCATTGTTGGTCCGCCTTTCAACCAACATTTAAGCGAACGTGGGGTCGCAATTTAACCCACATCTAAAGTATCCCCAGGTAGCCTACCGTGTCGGCCGGTATTGGGACTACGCCAGACGATCCTGGTAATAGGATGGCGGCGCCCGGCCATTGGCGACGCTGAGCTACCAGCCCCTGCCAGCGTCGGGGTTTGGTCTTGCTCACAGGCCGGTTCAGCCGTAAAAGTTACAGTGACTGGCCGGCATCGGGTTTTTGTGTCTTTGTTAGCCACCCTTTCCATGGAGCTTGCTCTAACTGGCCGGCATCGGTATTTCGCTGTCTTTGATGGCCAGTATTTACATGAAAGTTCAGTAAATGGGCGGCATCGGTATTTTTGTCTTTGATGTCCTGTATTTATATGGATGTTCAGTGTCTGGCCGGCATCGGCGCTTTTCTATTCAGACCGGCAGGCCCCGCAATTGAATTTTGTTTACTGGCCGACATCGTTTTATTTTTTTACCTTTTTCACTATACAGTGAAGTCACTGAGATTCTAACGAACGCCGTCAACTCATGAATAGCGAGTGGAATTGTTTGCATTGATCATTCCTTCCTGTAATTGCCAGAGGTTAAAAAGTCGAGAACGTTTTAGATAGCACGTGAGCCAATAGGGAAATATGTTTTTACAATTTAATTTTCATTTAAGTAATCAGTGAGACTTTGCAAATAAAGTGGAAAAGACACGAAAAGGTATTGTATTTTTTGTGTGCTTTAGCGCCGTTTTGCATCGCTACTGGATAACAAGAATTAAGGTATGTTTATTCTTCATAAAAGAAGAAGCTCTACGAGAAAAACACGGCGGTTCGGCTGACCCTTCCATTATCCGTCGTCCCTTTTGTTGTTCCGTTGACCCTTACGCATGTTTTTTCTTCTTCTTTTTTTTTGGGGGGACGCAATGGTAGCCGAACCGGCATGCAAAGCAAATATTCCAGTGCTCGAGTGTAATCAACTCTAGCAGTAAAACGGCCCCTGAATTCCCATGAGCTGCGACGCGTCATGTGGCCCCATAGCAACGGCGTCATCATTGGTAGGAGCCAGCCGAACTGCCGGTGGCAGAGTGGGAAGAGGGGTTCGTTGCTATGCACTGGCCTGGCAATAAAACTAACGTTAGGCCTAACGTTACGCTTTGTGATCTAACGTCGACAAGCGGTACTTTAAATTCGTCCTAGACGTTGTCCTCTACGCGTCGTCCTCGAGATCGTCCTAGAGGTCATCCGCGACGTCTTTCTCGACGGCATCCTAGATGTCGTCCTCTAGGCATCATTTTCGACGTCGTTCTAAACGTCATTCTTTAGGTCGTCCTACAGGTCGTCATACTAGTCTTCCTAGACATCATTCTTAACATTGTCCTAGAAGATGTCCCTAACGTCGTCCTCTAGGCGTCGTTCTCAACATCGTCCTAGACGCCTTTTTCTAGGCAATGTTTTCGACGTCTTCCTTAAGGTAGTCCTATAGGCTGTCCTAGAATTCTTCCTAGACGTCGTCCTAAGCGTTGTCTAGGACGACGTCGACGAGGAAGTCCTAAATGTCATCCTTGACGTCGTCTTCGAAGTCATCCAAGAGGTAGTACTAGGCACCATACTTCACGCTGATCTCTAGGACGTCGTCCTCGACGTCGTCCTATCCGTCGGTCGTCTTAAACTTTAATACGTGTAGAAACATTACTCGAAAACATTTCACCCGTGGGACTATAATGCTTGCGTATTCCTCCACGTAAGCAGTCTTAAGTGTTCTACTCTATTTAAGTTCAGTAGGTAACTTAAGACTAGTTTCGTGTAGGAACGCGAAAGCATTATGGTCCCGAGGGTGAAATTTTTTCGAGTAAGGTTTCTACACGTAATATAATATAGGACGACGTCCTAGAGATCGACGCCACGTACGGCCTCTAGGACGACCTCTAGGACGACTTCAAGGACGATGTCAAGGATGACGTTTAGGACAAAGCGAAGGACGACCTCTCTGACTACCTCGAGGAAGACATCTAGGAAGATGTCGATGACGACGTCTAAGGATAATTTATAGGAAGAACTCTATGACGACCTTAAGGACGACGCCTAGAGGACGACGTTGAGAACGACGCCTAGAGGACGACGTCTAGAACGACCTCTAGGACGACGTGAAGTATCGCGGGAAAATTGATGTCACGCGAGCAGACGTCACGGGACATACAACCAATTCCTTTTCCCCGCTAAATTTAAAGCAAAAATTGACGTCACTCAACCTTGACACCTATTGAGCTTCCCCGCTAAAATTAACGGCAAAAAGGCCTCACGTGACATCACCTGACGTGACGTGACCTATAACCTTTGGAACAATTGACGGCACGTGATATATACGTCAACTAATTTTCTCAATAATTTAGCCCAATTCAGTTTTCCCAGTAAGTGAAGCGAGAAATCACGTCGCGTCACCTATGCTCCAATTCAGTTTCCCAGCTAATTTAGTAGGAAAGTGGCGTCGCGTGACGTCATGTAGCTGGCCCATACGTCAGCTCAGTTTCCCGCTAAATATAGCCCGAAAATGGTCGCCTTGTGGCAAAAACATCTGTTCAGGTTCCGCGCTAATTTTAGATGGCAATCGACGTTACGTGACCTATACACGAATTGAGTGTCCCGCTAATTTTAGCGGGAAAATTCACGTCTTGTTGCATAGACACCAATCCAGTTTCCTCGCGAAATTTAGGGGGGAAATCAACGTCGCGTGACTTGACGTCACATGACGTACACAAACATTCAGACGTCTTAGCGTCGGCACGACAGAGTCACGCCGACGCTATCAGGCTTCGTATCTCTGGTGCTACTGCAGCTCTTTACGGTGTCACCAAGTGCGTTGGATGGGGGTGTAGACTGTCTATCGTCATAGCCGCTGGAGCAAGTGATCGACCTGGATCCCCAACGCAAGTGGGAACTTTCGTTTCATCTCAGCCCAGCTCCCTCCGCCTGCAAGGCCTCCACACGATGGAGCAGCGAGGAACGCTTCCCTTTTCCGCCTTTATGCTGCAATAAGACCTACCACCTGTGCGAGCCTTGTGGCACAACACAGCCATGCCGAAGTTAACACGCTTTATAACTCTGGTTCGTTACTTAAATTTTGCAAAATGGTATCGCTCTAACTACGTAATGCTCTTAGACGTGTCATGCTCCATCGACAGAAAAGAGCTTACTAACACCATATAGATGCGTTGTCTCTATTTCGTTTAACTGCTTGCTCTCGCTACCACATGACAGTGGCCTTCTTTTCTTAAAATCAATGTTGATGTCATCTGAAGACGTTGAATTTTAACGCGGTCCTTCCGAAATCGGAAGAGAGAGCAATCTAATCAAAAGCTTAGTATCTACCGCTGAGAAACCCCAAAACGAAACCCGAAAGAGATTGAACTCAAGCAGTTATGGAAATAATGAACTAAAATAGAAGGAATCAACTCCAAAGAAAAGAACTCAGGAGATTAGCATCATTAAGGACAGACTTGCCGTGGTTGAGAATACCATCAATGTCGCTCAACGCGACGTCAGTGGCTCGCATGATAAAATTTGCCCCCTTGATGCCAGTAAAAACGATTTAAACAACAAAAAAGACGAAATAGCGTATTAGTCAGGGGCATCCCAGAGAAACCCTTTAAGCTACGGCTAACAGTTTAAGAAGCTTCATCCTGAACCACCTGAGTATAGAACCGAGATATATTGAACGTTCCCACCGCTTCGTCCTGAAGCAGGGGGTTTAATACAGCCTATTGTGTTGCGTGTTCTTGACTACCGATGCAAACAGAACATGTTGAATAATCCATGCAAACCAAACCCTTCGCCTTCACTTAAGGTATCTATCTCAGAAGATCTTTCTCCTAGGGTTTGTCACCACAGGAGCAAATGTGGATGTTTAATGTGCAGCTAAGAGATCAAGACAACAAGGTTAAACTTGTGTACGACAAACCATATCTCAATGGAAAGCAGTACATGTACTGCCCCGAGCTTGATGAGAATAGTTACGAATTTTCCAGCTGTGAATCAAGCGATGACGTGAGAGTCTAGAAAAATAGCAAAGCAGGATTGTGTTGATATCAGTATGCTTGTCGCGAACGTACGAAATCTTCTGCATAAAAAAGATATTTTTTGTCAACTGCGCATGATTCTGGTGCTCAAATTGTGCTAGGAACAGAAACGTGGTTAAAGCCGCAGATTATGATGACGTGGCTATTTTTAGCCAATCATTGCCTTTATTTCATCACGACCGCACACGCTCTCGCGGTAGTGGCGTACTTATTGCTATAAATAAAACTATGAATGCATCGCTTAGTTCTATAGATTGTGACTATGAAGTTTTAGGGGTACACTTAGATCACCCTTCTTCCCCAGTTATCGTCGGTGCCTGTTATCGCCCTTCTGGCCGTGACAATACATTCGTTGATAAACCGTACGTTTGTATGGAGCACCGGTTTTTTTATTTTTCTGTAGCACCATTATTTTTCGCGGGTATTTTAATTACCGGGAGTCAATTGGAGGGAGGGCATTAGTGTTACCTCATGAGCAATTTGTGCAGACATGTCAAATTTTATCCTGCCTGCTACTCCTCCCCCCGAGCGGCGTCGGCGTCGCCGTCGGCCTCGACGGAACTTTGAGGAAACGGGGGTCACGTCACGAGGGTCACGTCATGTGATCCTCGTGACCTTACGGGGGCACGTGACGTCACCGGGATCACGTGATCTCATGGAGGTCACATGACGTCACCGCGCTCGCTTGGCCTCGTGGGGGCACGTGACGTCAACAGGGTCACGTGACCTCAATAGGGTAAGGTGACGTCACCGGGGTCATGTGACGTCGCCAGAATCACGTGACGACACCAGGGTCACGTGACCTCACAGGCGTCACGTGTCCTTACGGTTTCGCCGACGGCTACGGCGACGCCCACGCCACTCAAACCGGAAACGGTCGCCTAAGAGCTGCGCTATATAACCTTCCCGCAGCTCAGCCCCGCCGACGACAATATTTGCCTTAAAGGTCTTAAAGTAACTCAGCATATAGCATCCTACCTTTTTCCGTCCACTATTTTAACATTCACTTCACTCGGCTACCCTCCCGGAGGACTGGAGATTCGGGAGTGTTACCAATTTTCAAATCCGGAAACAAGCAGGACTGCTCGAATTATAGATTGAAATTGCTGATAAGTGTGCCTTGCCAAATGTTTGAACATGCAGTTTAGTTCAATAGTATAAAATATTTGTCAGACATTACAGTAAATGTAACAACGAACATGGTTTCAGGTCAGGGTATTCGTGTCAAACCCAGTCTTTTCTTTTAGTTTGTAACCGAGTTGCATAAAAAAACTTGCATTCGTCTAAACCCACTGATAACAGCTTTATCGATATTTTCTAAAGCATCTGACACGATTTCCCACCACCGACTCCGATACAAACATTGTGAACTTAACATACAGCCATGTATTATACTCTGGGTAGTTGAATTGTGAACTAACTGTAAGCATGCTGTTTACGTTGGCCATACCAGTCCATCAAGCCTACCTACGGTGTCGGGTGTCCCCCAGGAAAGCGTTCTGAGTCCGTTTTTATTTCTTATATATTGTCACGAATGAATGTGACGAGAAGACGAACAGTGAACTGAAAATAAATGTTTAATCGTCTAACTTTTGCTAAACAAGTTAAAAGAGCGTCGAGAGAGCAGAAAAGAGGGCGGCTATTTGCCGGCGTGACAACAAGCGAGAGCGAGACTGACTCGACAAGGATACTGGAAGCTCCTTATCTAGTTTGCGGCAGCATCGCAAAAATTCGGCACAGAGAGTCTGAGTATTGAGCATTCAGGTTGCCAATGAACAGGCACTTTCGTGAACAAGAAACTAGGACGAAATGATAAAACTCACGCCCTAACTAAGAACACGCGAATCTTCTAGAATGTTGAGACAAGGCGCTGCTCACACGGCCTTTCGAGCGGAAATATATTAACGATCTTCCTCACCAGGTAACAATCTATAAGGATTCCGCGGATGATTACGTATTGTACCGTCGCATCAATAATCCTGACGATTGGCTGCTATTAGAGCAAGGTCTGAATATCTTGTGTGATTGTTGTAACAAGTGGCAGATGAAGGTCAGTATAACCGAGAGCAACTTTCGATATTCACTGGTCAGCGATCTCCTATTGTACGTAGCTACACCCTACTAACACTGCCTCTCAAAAAAGTGCCAACTTACAAATATGTAGGTGTAACATTTTCTGAAGACCTAACTTGGAATACTCATATTGAGAATATAGTAGTTAGTGCATGCAGATGTTTAGGATACATAAAACGTCACCTATGCCCCACTCCAAGTAGTATTAAACTAACTGCTTACGAAGCTTTCGTCCGATCAAAATTGGGCTACGTCAAATTTATTTGGTGGCTTCATCAATTATATCTCATTACCAAAGTCGAACCGGTGTAAAGCAAAGCATCCCTTTTTTTAGCACATGACTTCTCTTAAACGTCAAGCGTAACTGCACTAAAATCAAACCTCGACCTGCGCCCCCTATTTGAAAAAACTCAACTTGCTTGTCTTGTCCTGCTTTCACATTTTTACTAATCCTCTTCTGATTTTCGAAATAACAACTGCCACCCGCCATCTCACATCTTCATCAATCATGGCCACAGTCGAAACGATAAACCTATATTTGCCAGACCTAATAATTTAAAAAAAAATTTCTAGACATTCTATTTCTAAATACAATTCTCTTTCTGAAACCATAATATGTGAATCTTACCCGAGACATTCCGCGAACTCTGCCGGGCACAGCAGGAAATTTTAGACCTTTAACTTGTTTATTTGTTAATATTTTACATGTTACGTTTTGATATCTCTCCTATTTTTTGGTAATTTTGTGTTTCCCATTTCTCACAATTTCGTCACTCTTCTGCTATTGGCAACGTGCGCGATCAAAAGCGTCACTCTGGTCGGCCTGCCACGATTGGCCGAATGCTGACTATGACGTCAGCAAAGGATTTCCCATCGACGGAAATAAGAGGAATGTAAGAACTTTAATCTTGACGGTGTTGGCAGTGTTGCTTTGAGAGCGGAATGATTTCGAGCTTCCACCATACTAATTACAAACACCATCTAACTTGTCGTTCGCGAGGTAATGACGTCACGAAAGGACACCATAGGAGGGCACCACCAAAACATCAAGCCGCTTATATGCATAATATGTCATTTGATCCCCCCTCATGTAATGCATTATATTTGAGATACCTTTGAGGTACAATAAACTAAGCTAAACTCAACTAAACATTTAGTTTCCTTGTTAAATTAAACAGGAAAATATACGTCACGTGACGCAATAAATCCTTCATCTCTATAATGCATTTTATGCATTATAGGATTTTAAAGGCGAATATAGCTGGCATTTTGTTTTATGGAAGCGCGTCAAAGTAGCACAGCACAATAATTCCAGAGAATCCGACGAAGAAGACGGCTATTTCCGAAAAAATGGCATGGACGTATACTGGGCCGTTTATGATGAAAAACCACGGCCGCCGCTGAAAGGCACGAAAGCATCAAAAGCCTGAAGAGCGCATTTCGGAAAGCACAATTTTGTTGCCCCTAACCATCACCATAACTCTACAAACGCCTAACAAAACGGCCCCAGTGAGCCTTTCAGCACGTAAGAGGGACACACGGGACAAATGTTCCTCCCAGAATTTTGTCCTACACGTCCTAAGGGGCGAGGTCAAGTGCTTTGCTCCACCCCTCCAAAAAGAGGGGCAGAGCAAAGATGATAAGCAGCTAAGCAGATTATGCATGGTTGCAGTGAATATAAGGAGATGAATAAGTTCACTAAGTTGACACTAGTCCAGAGATAATAGCTAGGAACATGAAACGTACGTCCGCGGGCCATAAGAGCTGAAATACTCGATCCTCATCTTTTTTGTGTGTGATCCCCACATGTTCAACTTTCTCTCAATGTGGCAAATAGTCAAAACTACAACCTTAAAATGGCATCCGGCTCCTAGTTCAGCCCACATCTCTCCACAAATCTGGGAGCTAGACCAAAGAAGCATAAAGCATTAGTTCAGTTAATATTGTCCGTGATAGAACGACACGAGTTTTCATGCACCAAGGTTACTCACGAACGCTGTCACATGAGTACAATATTTACCTTTCTTAAGCTAGGATAGCACAAGAAAGGCAATGCCATTTGATATTCGGGGGCCTAAGGTAAAGTTTTAATTTAAATAGTCGAGCATCAACATAGCATTAGCAAAATATGTCGGTGTCCATTGCAATTTATACACTAATGTTTTTGCCAGAGGTTAAAAATTGCAGAAATTTATAAATAATGCGTGGGGCAAAAGGAACGAACGTTTTTTGTTTAATATAGTTTTACTTAAAGTGGCACTGAAGTCATTTTTAAAAGAGATTATTTTTCATCTTATATCGTTTAACAGGCGTTAGGTCCGGCATTTAACAAGTCCTATATGACAAAACCGCCTATTCATCTCAGGGCAATAGAAAAACATATGGACACTTTTTTTTCTCGCGGACTACATTCTGTGGTACACATTCGGAAAAGACTCCTGTTTCTCTCCGCGGACGAATTCATCGGTTCCAACTCTCCGAGAAGTACCCTTCGTCGACCACTTCACTCGGGAGAAAATTCATCCCAAAAAAGTCGTGTTGCGAACTTTGAACGGGCCTTTAACAAGCTAATAATCTTCGCAGGACGATCTCAGAATTGACTTCAATGACCCTTTAAGTACCAGTGAAACTTGGCAAGAAAGTGGAAAAGACAAGAAACGATATTGCATTTTCGTGTGTTCTTGCGTCGTTTTGCATTGGCCGTGCAGAACTTGAATCAAGGTTCCTTGAACCTTTCTAAAAAAAGAAGCCCCTTGAGACAAACGCGGCAATTCGGTTTACGCTTTCATTATACAGTCAACCCTAGCATTTTGCCTTTCATTCTTCCAGAAGCTTGTTTTGTTTCTGAAACGCACCGAACGCCGCCGAACCGGCATGCAAATTAAATATTTCAGTGCTCGTTTTTAGTAATTTGAAAGAATTAACTATACCATGGAGCGAAGCCGCCATTGTCTGTAACCTTCTGTAGCAACGGTTCGTCATGTGGTTCCATAGCAACAGCGTCATCGTTGCTAAAAAGCCAGCCGGACAGCTGGCGGCGCAGTGGGAGCGGGGACGCGGGTATGCACCGGCCTGACGGTATGCCAAACGCGAAGCCTGACGTTACGCTTTGAGGTCTAACGTCGTGAACAGGGACTCGTAGCTGTTTAACATGAAGGGAGGACGTGGATATGCGATGGCCTGACGTTAGGCCTAATGTTAGCCCGAATGTGACGCAAGTCGTTCTAATTTCATTAGATGGTACTTTGAAGTCACCCTAGACGTCGTCCTCTAGGCGTCGTTTTGAGGTCGTCCTAGGCGTCGTCTTCTAGGCGTCATTTTCGAAATCCTCCTCACGGCGTCGTTCTCAACGTCGTCCTAGGCGTCGTCTTCTAGGCATTGTTCTCGATGTCGTCCTAGAAGTCGTCCTTGAGGTCGTCCGAGATTTCGTCCTTCAAGTCGTCCTACACGTCGTTCTTGACTTCGTCCAAGATGTCGTCCTAGACGTGGTCCTCTACGCGTTGTTCTCAACGGCGCCCTAAACGTCGTCCATTAGGCGTCGTTCTTGACGTCGTCCTATACGTGGTCTTTAAAGTCGTTCTAGAGGTCGTTCTAGAATTCGTCGTAGATTTAGTACTAGACGTCGTTTTCAAAGGTGGAAAGGAAACGGGGGGTTTGATTGCCTTCCTTCACCGTATTGATACTGGTAAACTAGAATGTCTGGAAGAATGCGGTGCCCCTCCATCACCGAAGCTCTAGGGTTGACACTAAGGGTGGATTCTGTGTTCGTATTTGCGTCCGGAGAGCTGGGCCATGCAAAAGGAAGCGATTGATTGATTGAGCAAGTGCGTTGGTTCCGCCGCCCAGTCGTCTGCAAACGAATTAATTTTCGTGATTCTAATTCAGAAAACAACTGCCGAAAATTGGTGCCTCGATGAATTCACCCCATGGTGATTAATGCATTGCATACCGCTCCCGATCGCAAAATGTGTGCCCGCCAAATAATTGTTTACGCCGCTTCTGGGCTTCTGGGGAAATTTGCAAAGATGTTCTTAATGAAGGTAGAGTCTCGCTAGTTTATGGGAGACATATTTTGTTCAGTGTAAGTATATAGTTTTATACATACCTCACCCAATACCTGCTTTTTTTCGTTTGCTACTTTCTTTAGCGAATGGTCTAGGTAGTAATTGTTTTTTTTTTTTTGTTGCATGATTGTAACAAGGTGTTGAGCTGGTACCAATTGAACGCCTTGAAACTAGCTCACAAAAAGCCAAGGAGACAAGGAGAGTAACACGTAGACCACATGCAAGCGCAGACTCTCAGCTCACATAAACAAAGAAGAAGGAATAAATAAAGAACGCGGAAGGAGCTTCAGCCCAGGCAGCACAAGACGTCGAGATGACGCCGAAATAAGGTCCTAAACGTTGGTCGACGTCGAAGTCCTTAACAAACTTTTTATCGACGGCATTGGTGCATCCACATGAGAGGTTCCGACAACGTCAAATACGCGACGTAGTGACAACGTCATAAGCTTCACCTTGACGTCTTTAACAGTAATCGACGTCTGTTCGACGTCTTGCATGAGAAGTTCTTTGAATGTCGAGCAGGAGACGTCACAACAATGTCCTGAGCAACACCTTAACGTCTTCGACATTAATCGACGTCAGTTCTACGTTTTCTCTGGGAAGTTATTTGAACGTCGAGCACGAGACGTCCCAACAATGTCCTGAGCAACACCTTGACGTCATCGACATTATTCGACGTCATTTCTACGTTTTCTCCGGGAAGTTTTTCGAACGTTGAGCGCGAGACGTCCCAACAATGTCTGAGCAACACTTTGACGTCATTGGCAATAATAGACGTCAGTTCTACGTTTTCTCCGGGAAGTTCTTTGAACGTAGAGCACGAGACGTCCCAGCAATGTCCTGAGCAACACCTTGACGTCATCGACATTATTCGACGTCATTTCTACGTTTTTTCCGGGTGGTTCTTTGAACGTTGAGCGTGAGACGTCCCAACAATGTGTGAGCAACACCTTGACGTCATCGACCTTAATAGACGTCGGTTCTACGTTTTCTCCGGGAAGTTCTTTGAACGTTGAGCGCGTGACGTCCCCGCAATGTCTGAGCGAACATCTTGATCACCCTGAACAAGCGCCTTAGAGCCCAAGGTGCTGTCATATCACTTTTAAAATTTCTCATCAATGTCAGCATTTTAATACTGTGCATGCAATCCACCTTTCAACCTGGCTGAGCTGCAGAAATATCTTACAATAATATCATTCTCGTGATTGATGTTTTAGCAGGAAGGGCTTAAAAAGTCGAGAATTCCCAACAGCAAAAAAAAAAGGATTTAGCTCGAAGTCAGCGGGGCTGTTTATAGCATTTTTAGCATTTCTAACTTAATATCAGCGTCTTTGAAGCTGTAAGAGAATGATAATAATGTAATAGAGTTCTGCAGCTGAGTCAGGTTGAAGGGTGGACAGCATGCACAGTATCGAAAACGCTGTCAGTGACGAGAAATCTTAAAAGTGATATGGCAGGTCCTTGGGCACGACAGGACGCTTGTTTAGGGTGACTCCGAATTACACCCAAGACTGTGTATCCTTGGAAGTGGCCGAAATTACCGATCACTAGGGAACACCGTTCCCATGATTCCTGGAGTGCGGGCCGGGGCGCTTGGGGGCAAGCAAATGGTCTCTTCTGTCCAAATACACATGCTTTCGCGAACATACCTTGGAGAAACGAAGCCAGATCCGGTTGACTCCATTGTTCCACGTTGACCCAAATCGAGACCGTTATCAATTGACATCCCGTTCAGTCTCGACGTATGCTCGGTGTTTTATGGTCGTTAAATGGGACCCTATTTCAACGTTGACATAACGTTATCACAGACGTACGCTCAACATTTTATGTCGGTAAATGGGACGTTTTGATATCGTTATTATGAAGCTCTCAATTGACATCCCGTTCAGTTTAGACGTATACTCGACATTTATGGTCGATAAATGGGACATTGTTTCAATGTTGATATAACGTTATCAATGACTTCCCGTCGAATTCAGACGTGCACTAGACGTTCCAAGGTCGTTAAGTGGGACGTTATGTCGACGTAAAATTCACGATTTTCTCCAGACATTAGCCTTTCCATATTACGTCGAAGGGACCTGACGTTCAAACTTTCGACGTTCTTTCGACATGTGGTTCCTGACGTCATCGACTTTCTTTCGACGTTTGTCCAACGTATCTGTGCTGCCTGGGAGCAAAGGCCCAAGTGGAACGCACAGATTCACCTGTCAGCAAGTGCCAATTTTAAAAACATAATTTCCTTGGCAGATAAAGGGATGGTGAACCGAAATTTTTCCATTCAATATAAGTTGGGAGGTACATCCGGGTTATGCAATTTAAAACAAAAACGCATAATCAAATCGCTCATATTTACATCTTTATAAGTTTATAACAAAACTGTGTTGTACTCGATCGGAGGCAATTTTCAGGTTCATCAGGAGAAAAAGCACCTGATCCCGTCTTTTGCCACACACCCAGGTAGCACAACATGTCGGCCGATATGGGATTACATCGGCCAGTACCGGGAGCTGTACGGCGAATCTCGGCCAGGGACGCCGGTAAGAAACCGGCCCCGGTCGATATCGGGGACTCGTTGTCTAAACTGGACAGTACCAGCCGAGAAGTTCCCGATACCGCCCGACATCGTTTTCTTGCTGTAGTCACCGGCCAGTCTAGCCATGGAGTTTCCGATGGCTGGCCGATATCAATTTCTTGCTGTAGTCACTGACCAGTCTAGCCATGGAGTTTTCGGTGACTGGCCGACATCGTTTTCTTGCTGTAGTCACCGGCCAGTCTAGCCGTGGAGTTTCCGCTGACTGGCCGACGTCGTTTTCTTTCTAACCACCGGCCAGTTCAACCACAGAATTCCCGGTGACTGGCCGACATTGTTGTCCCACTGCATTCACAGGCCATTCGAGCCATGCAGGTTTTGATATGTTACCGACATAGCTTTTTCGCTGGTATACAAACTATATGATGGTTACTGATGACCGTTAGGTTGAACACGTCTTCAGTATGCTAAAGGTGACACCTAATATTATACTTAGCCTAATATTAACGCCGCGTCATTCTTAAACCTGTTAACAAAGACTTATTTCAGTTTTGTTAAATAGGACGCGATCAAACATGAATGTGGAATTAAAATTGAATTTGGTTTACTCTATTAATTGTTTAGAGCGCAGCTCTTAGGCGCCCGTTTCCGGCTTGAGCGGCATCGCCGTCACGGTCACCGTCGGCGTAACCGCGCGTTGCATTATGGGAAACGTCACATAATGGCGGCATGTGTGACGTCACGAGGGTCCCGCGCGTTGCATTATGGGAAGCGTCCCATGATGTAACGCGCGGTCGGCGACGGCGACGTCAACTTCGCCGCCGGCGTAACGGCGTGTTGCGTTATAGGAAACGTCCCATAATGCAACACGCCGTCTCATTTGTGACCCGCGCATTGCATTATGGGCAGCGTCCCATGATGCAACGCGCGGGTTGGCGACGGCGACGCCAACGTCACCGTCGGCGTAACCGCGCGTTGCGTTTTCGGAAACGTCGTATAATGCAATGCGCCGTCTCATTCGTGACCCGCGCATTGCATTATGGCACGTTTCCTATAATGACGTCACACATGACGTCACGTGTGACGTTACAAGGGTCCCGTGCGTTCCATTATGAAAAAAGTCCCATGATGCAACGCGCGGGTCACTCGTGTCCTGCGCTTTGCATCGTGGTGGCGAAACTTGCTTTCGATGGTTTGGGCATTTTTACTGCGGCACTGCGCTTCCGTAAAAATTTCCACGTGTTCTCAACGGCAAGTCTCACGGCTTACACAGGTTTTTAAAAAGCTTCTTAGGCGAATGACTTCGAACGAGTGAAAAACGTGTCTTCAGCATGCTGCCGCCAGCCTCCGCAACGCTCCAGAAACAAGATTTTCCAACATGCAAGATGGCCGACCGGTGGCTTCACTATCGCGCTGCAGCTGCAGCGACCAAGCGGGGATGCGCGATCCAGCCCTTTCCCCAGACAGATGCCGAGCGCTCCGCACAAGCGGTCGGCCTCAGTGAGCGATGGGTCGCGTGATCCACCCCAATGACACGCGCTGCCACCGCTTTCATAGCGTGCCCTCGCTATGAACCCTCGCTTTTTAACAGTTTCGGTTCCCATTGCTATCTTGCTGAAAGCATGAAGTTCTGATCGGAACTTTATGCTTTCACAAAAATGTTGATTGTTTCTACTTGATTAACGGTTACCCCGACGTTGATACACTATTTAGTTTTCCTTACAGTTATATAAACCCGATGAAGACAACTACAAGTACATTCGTACGAGCCGTAGATGCAATTAGCCCCGTGCGCGACCGAAAGCGTCGCTGTGGTCGGCCTTCCACGATTGGCCGAACGCTGACTATGACGTCGGAAAGGGGATTTATCATCGACGGAATAAGAGGAATGAAAGAACTTTAATTTTGACGGTGTTGGCAGTGTTCCTTTGAGAGCGCAATGATTTCAAGCTTCCACCATGCTAATAACAAACACAATCGAACTTGTTGTTTGCAAGGTAATGACGTCACAAGGGGGAACCACAGGAGGGCGCCACCAAAACTTCTCGCCGCTAATAGACCCTTTGCAAAAATCCCAAAAGTCCGCTCGCGCCGCGCGACAAACAATGGGAGTCCTCGGTACGCCCCTCCTCCCGCTACCACATGGCATACTCGAGCAGGCACAGGTTACCACGGCAACAGAACAGCCGAGCTGGTCGAGCGACGAGCCAACGGCTGCCCCTTCCTCATCCCTCTCCTTTGTACCGGCTCTGTCGTCTGCTGCACCAACGCTTTGTCGAACCTGGTCGAAACCTGCCACGGTCGCGGTGCAAACTACATGGAATCGGTGGCACTTTGATACGTGAAGGTAAGTTACGACGAATAACGTGTTGAAATGAGTTCACCGGCCACGATGCCTTTACGCGTCCACAGATACGGTACGCCGGCAACGACGTACGACTCGCAGGATGGACGGGATGGCGGATGGCTGCAACGGCTGCTGGCGGTAGCTGCGGGGACGCGCGCGCATTCGCGGAGGCGCAACAAGAAAGCGCGTGCGCGTGATCTGTACCGAGGGTTCCCAAAATTTCCTGACGTCGTGGCGCTGTACGTTTTGCAAAGGGTCTATTAAGCAATACCAAACACGTATGCCGTAAAGCGACCGTCATCTCGAAGGCGAGTTCTACTGCGGAGTATTTGGCGTATTGTCTTCTAGCAAACGGCATACCTAGCTCTTCATCCGAAAAGGCGCGCACAACGTCTTCGACGTAGCGCCATATCTTGGGCCTCTTCGCTGGCAAGGCGAATGAGTCGGCAAGGACTTCGCCGAGAACGGCTGCCTCGTCGTCACTCGAGCTCGAGCTAAGCTGGTATCTTCGTCGCTGTAGCTGATTTCGCTGCTGCTGCGTTTTATTAGACCTCCTGTGTGAGCGAGCCAACGTCGTATAGACAGTATAGGGTCAGAGTCGGCCACGAGCCACCCTCGATGGGCCCCAGGGTCTCCACACCGCAAAAGCGCAACGCCAACCTATCAGCTCAACGCGCTTACTATGTTTACCAAGCCTTTCCCTCTCGCCCGTACGCTCTCATCAACGCAATTTGCGCCATCTCAAGTGTCTCCCCTCCGCATTCCCAGACAGTTCTCCCTCGTCTTCCTCGCTGTGTTCTTGTGCCGTGCCCGCCGCTTACTTTGCTCTGTGAGTCAGACCGCCTTCGCCTCTAGCCCTCTTAACATGTAATCCCCTAAGTTATCCAATAAAGTTTCTAATTATTACCTCTACGCTCAGCCTCAGCCCTGCCATGCCTCACATCTGGCGCAGTCGACCTCAAGAACTTTAAACTAGATTTCGAGTCTTTCGAAAAGTCTTTCTCGCCCTTCGACACTTAGCCGACTCGCCCACTAGCCTCAACCAGCCAACGCCCTCTTCGCCTCTTCTTCCGTCCGCCATGTCGCTCATCAACTGGAAGGAGGCCACTGCCGCAGAGCTCTCCTGCTCCATTGCGGATCTCAACCGTGAAGATCTCGGTTGACGTCAATTGGATAATACCGGCAACAAAGGGGAAATTGTCGAGCGTCTCCTAATCAACATCGCAGAAACAAAGCCACTGCCCGAAGCCAACACCCATGGAGCGGATCCGCCCGATTCAAGTTCAGCGGGGCAGCCAGGCACATCAACCATGCCTACCTTTACAGCCGATCCCGTACTCAATTTGCAGTTGTTAACTACATACCTACAACAGAGCCTCCAGGTCCCGGCAAGATCCGTGAACGTAACAACCCTTCCGGATGTGTCTTCTAAGATCTCCACGTTCAGCGGAGACGGAGGAATTTCAGCTCGTCGATGGCTGGAAGACCTCGAGCGCACCCAACAACTTGACTCGTAGGAGCCCTCAACCCTGATAGCCATCGCTCTGGGAAAACTTCGAGGACAACTCGCCGATTGGAAAGTCACAACCGGGAAGCAATACAAGACCTGGCCCGAATGGAAAGAAGCTTTCCAGGCACAATTCGGCGAACAGCTCTCCCTAATTCAGTGGCAGACACGAGTGTCTGTAGCTGCTCGACAACAAGCACAAGGTGAGAGCCTCGTCAGTTACACGCTCGCGAAGCTCAAGATCATCGCGAGGTGTCCCGTGACACTTACCGACCAACAGCGACTCGAGTACGTGATTCAGGGTCTCCGCGATAGGCAAGTCGCCTCCGTCATCGCGGTGCAGCGTCTAAGCACCGTGTCACTCTTCATGACCATCGTCAGGGATGTTGACCGCACCATGGATCACAATCGAAGCCCTACGACGCCCCCAGCACTCGGAGCTTCTGCCGCTCCAAACATGCCCTCGCCTCGACCACGCCCATCACAGCCTTTCGCCGCCGCGCCCGCGCCTCTAGTAAGCCCCGGCACTGCTACATCGTCAGTCCCGCAGCCCCAACGACCGCAATGAATATTAACGCTTCCAGTTGAGCAACAAAATGCTCGATACCGGGACATTGAAGCGACAAATGGAGCCCCAGCCTTTCGCTCAGGACAGGACTTCGCAACAGCCATTTGTTACAACTGCCGAAACCCTGGCCATCTCGCCAACAAATGCCCCCGGCCTCGAAAATCACGAACCCCAAATCAGGTCACCCCAAGCACACAGCCTAACGCCACAGCCTTCAGCACCTACTACCTGAAGAACTCCCCGGCTCTAAATTCGCATGCATGATCGTCCCTGTCACAGTCGCTGGCGTGGGCCCGGTTGATGCATTTCCCGACAGCGGCTCGAAGATGAGCATAATTTATTTACGTCTCGTCAGCCGCCTGAACTTGCTCCCTTGGAATAAACCCCCACTCGTGGTAGTTGGAGGAAGTTCTGTGACCCACATTGGCTTCGTTTGCATTCGCATCTCCGTTGGAGCCATATCCGGACTGGTGGAAGCAGCAGTTTTACCCCAAAACGCCTTGCCATTCATCTTGGGGGAGGACTGGTTCTGTGCGTCACAAGTGGAGCTGCTCGTCCGCCCTCCGTTTCCATCGCAGCTTCGCCACCCAGGCAAAAACATCATCATCGACTGCCAGGAAAGGCTACTGCCGCGAATGGCCAACGCAGTCTTGCTCGAGAACTCCGCCCTGAGTAAGTCTCGCATGCCCTATACTCCTGACGGATTGAAGAATTCCCCAATCTTCCGAGAAGAACAGCCAGCAATGTCACCGCTAGGAATAACTGCCATGCACATAGCGCCTTGCCAAGAACCACAAACCAGTGCGCTTCTGCCCCAGCCGGCGGTAATTGGCGCGCAACAGATCCCCGATGAAAGATCTCAGGTTGAAGTCATTCTCGAGCGACACGCACCACTCTTTGCCACCAGTGACCATGACATTGGGCCATATGAAAAAGTGGAGCATACCATTGACATTGTGCAAGATACACAGCCCTACAATCGTCAGCCGGACCTTACAGAATCTAATTTCAAGGTGCAGCACCGGCCCGGACGTCAGAACGTTAGAGCAGATGTGCTATCCCGTCTCTCCTGTAGGACAGAAACTCCTACCACTGCGCTTGCTGACATGCAGAGAGAAGACAGTGACTTCTCTGCCATTCACCAACACCTAACCTCGGGCGGTGATGCCAGTGACGAGTACCTCGTGTATGACGACGTCCTCTACCGCCGCCTTTCCGCTGACCTTAGTGTCATCGTAGTCCCGGCCAAAATGCGTCAACACTTCTTGGAACTTTGTCATCACGGCAGCGGACACATGGACCTCACTAGAACTCTCGCCAAGGTCGAGTGCCGCTACTGGTGGGCGCGCATGTCAGCGACCGTCTCGCACTACGTCGAGTCATGCCTTACCTGCCAGCTGAACAACAGGCCTACTACAAAATCGGTCGGACTCATGGGCTCCATACCAACCACCGAACAGCCTTTCAGCATAATCGCAATGGATCACGTCTCCATGTGCTCAGCCGACAGTTCCAAGTACATCCTGACTGTTAT
Organism: Ixodes persulcatus; assembly: GCA_013358835.2. Classification (NCBI taxonomy): domain Eukaryota; kingdom Metazoa; phylum Arthropoda; class Arachnida; order Ixodida; family Ixodidae; genus Ixodes; species Ixodes persulcatus. Next base: position 57,780 of record JABSTQ010010318.1, on the reverse strand, counting down.
CGACTTCGCTACTCAGTACATTCTCCCCGCCGCAGTCACAGCCACCTGCGAGAAGATGGTACCCCGTTTTAAAGGACCCTACCACATACTGACGCTGAAGACGCCGTCAACGTATCTTCAACTGCGTGTCTTCTAAAGCGACGACGGCGTGTCGCGTACGGCAACCGACACGAAAGTCGCCCACGCAAGACAGATCAAGCCGCTTCATCACCCATACCTTGACGAAACCCTGCTCGAGCCCTCAGAAGAATCTCCGCCCGACAGCCGAGACGTACTCCTGAACCGGACAGTCAAAGAGTTTCCCCCGCGCATCCCGATGATACGCAAAACGACTCCCACCTAACAAGCCCCGACTCCGGCTTGCTCAAGGGCCTCCTTCCTGGCTTCGAAACTTTTTGAGTGACTAAGGTTCTTCCAAGTGGACTTGGACAGCTTTGGGTGGGGTGGGATGTGAGCGAACCCACGTCGTTTGGACAGTATAGAGTCAGAGTCGACCACGAGCACTCCTTGATGGGCCCCACGGGCTCCCCACCGCAAGACCGCAACGCCAACCCATCAGCTCAACGCGCTCACTATGCTTCCCAAGCCTTTCCCTCTCGCCCGCACGCTCTCGCCACCGCCATCAAGTGTCCCCCCCCGCGTTCTCAGACAGCTCTCCCCCGTCTTCCTCGCTGTGTTCTCGTGTCGTGCCCGCCGCTTACTTCGCTTTGTGAGTCAGACCGCCTTCGCCTCTAGCCCTCTTAACATGTAATCCCCTAAGCTCTTCAATAAAGTCTCTAATTATTGCCTCTACGCCCAGCCTCAGCCCTGCCATGCCTCACACCTGAAATTAACTGCAACGATGTCATCGCCGCAGTATGCTCGGGCGAGTTGTTCATGACAACAGGAACGAAAGCAAGCACAGCAAGAGAGCCCACGCAGCAATCGAATCAAAAATGCAGCGAAACCCCTTCATTCCCCCGCGGCAACGTTGATAACGGAACTGAAATGTTGCGACTGACTACAGATCGTTCTCCTCCGAAAAAGGCTGCGCAGATAACTACTCCGGGTCCGAGCGATCTGTCCGAGGAAGACACAGTTTGGGCGGCACATTTGTTTCTTACATCTTTCTGCATGATCATATTCGAAACATCACGCGCACTCTATTTTCAACCAGAAAGGGTTACTACATTTCTCTTACGCGCTTATTAAAACCAGATCTGCTTCTCGCTACCACTGCTAGGGGATTCGATACGGCTTCTGGTTGGCCAAAAGAGCATGTCAAGCCCTCTTTCTTCGTCGAAACTTCGTGTATTCCTTCCTGTCAACGTTTTTTTTTCTTTTTTTTAACAGACCTCATTCAGCATCGAGTCAGCTGTTGATAGACTTTTCTAAAAAGCCGATCTAGCATCCAATCCAAAGCCGGATAAGATAAGCAAACAAAAATGGCGAGCGAGGCAACGTATGCGTTGGTGTGGTTTGCGGCATGGTCCAGGTACGGTGGCTCCAAGGTTAAAAAAAATTGTATGTGACCGTTGTGGCGAGTGAAAGCGCTGCATGTAAATCTATGCGGGGCAGAAATAGCTCGAAGTTACCCGTCCGTGCTTTGATTTTGATGTTCGTGTTCTCTCGGTTTGGTCGTGCGTAGGCCTAATGAACCAACGTCCGCTCAACAACGCCTGTAAGCACCATGCTGGTGGTTGACTCGACGGCCCTTCGCCGTATCCCGACGATCGTTTCGTCGGAATGTTTCGCGAGACGGAGTAGCCGTCAGGTAAGAGAAAGTACTAGCAGCAGCAACTTTTTACCGTTTACGTTCGCGCACGCCTTTGCATCGGGTTTTGCCCTTTCGTGCTGTAGATGCCCTTTGCCTTTCGTTGCATCGCGCCGTTTCCACGCTTCGAGCGTACCTTCGGGGCTCCCGGCCGAGTACGGGCGAGTGTTGCGCCGCGAGCCCGGCGAGACGGCGATCGCTCAACGGCGGCCTCCGTGTGCAAGCTCGCCGAGACGCCGCCGCCGGGTCATCGGTTTGTGCCGTCCGCAAGACGCTTCTTCGTTATTTCATTTAGCCTTGCATCAGGGTTTGGATTATGAGGGTAACCTTGCGTTGTTTACCATACTTTGCAAAGTCGTAACAATTCTTCTACAGGCGACTCCTAGAGCCGCTTGTCAAATTGTGCCGTGCGCAATACAACTTGTTTTTGGCGGCGCGACATTTTTTTATTATAAATTTGGGGCATATCAAAACTTTCTGCTCGTAGCGCAATCGCACCAATGCCAAAAAATTCCGCACATACTTGCTAAACATCATCATCGTAAGCTCGGCTCGTTTTTCCAAGTTCACATCAAACAAAACTGGGTACCTTCGATGAAAATACGGTGTATGTCCAGGCAGTTAGCGGCATCCTACGCCTTGGTAAGCGCATCCGCGCGTTTTGAAGTCCAAGACCAGCATTGCACAGGGCAGCGTCCTTATCTAGTGTGTCGTCATATGCAAGGAATGTATACTCCGTTCGCCCTGAAGCTGAGACTAGAATCTCCGCCTTCAGAGCGAGCTCGCTGGCTTCTGCAGTGCTTTGGTTGTGCGTTCCTGCGCGCTCGCCCTTGTGTTAGCAAGGGCAGAAAGCTCGCGTTGAAAGCGGAGCTTCTAGTCTCAGCTTAAGGTTGAACAGACTATAGTCAAAACGCCATTTCCCTTGCTTGAAAAACTGGACGTAAAAAAGCTACTCGCGCGAAACCTCGGCATCACAAAACCATTGCAAGTAAAAAGCTACAAAGCATGGTGTAAACAGGCCTTTACGCGCAATGAGCACCGTTTGTTTCTCTTTTACCGCTACTTCTATTACTTGGCGTATACCGGAACGCGACGTCGTCGTGTTTCATTGTGACCGTACATGGGGATCTAGCCGTGGAGTTATTATAATGTACGCTAAATGTTGCGAAGACGTGACTGTGTGAAGTAACTTGAATGAATATCATGCCTGACCACGGCTTTCATTCTAGTGAGGAGGAGTACTATTCATCGAAGAGAATGACGAAATAACGGTGGCGCCCGTCTCTCTGTTGTGGTTCGACGTGACTATGAAACAACGGCGTGTGGCCAAGCAAAATGTCTGGGGTGGACATCTTGTCTCGTGTGCAAGCGGGCCAGGCACAAGACCCTGACTGGCCTTCGTTCAGAGCAACAAATTTGCAGAAATGCAGTAAGTATTATTTTGTACTGTACCTTTTTGTCTAAACTCCTCATGATGTGCTAGCACACGCTTTTGATCTGCCCTCTGTTAGCATGCTTGACCACATTAGCTTGCGTGCAGTTGCTCAATTTAGCTAGCTCCATAATCTTCGTAGTGACACAAGCACATTTACAGTAGTGACCGAGTGCTTCAATACGCTACTGGTCACAAAACTTTGTCGTAATGCTTTGGGAAAGCATTGCATGCTGCCCAGAACGGCCGTGGTGCAGTCCTACTCTGGAGAGGTTCGACGGACAGCTTAGATCGCTTGTTTTTATGTGCAGCAAGTTCGCTTCGGCGCCTATCCGTGCAGCTTGTGTTTGTACCTTGAAATATTTTACCAATGGCCAGATTTTGGTGTGTTATGAGATTGAGATCTCGGCAGGGTTGTACTGAAGGAGCTGGCATTTCTTTAACAAACACGTCGCCTTCCAACGCGAGTAAAGAGGGAGGGTTTGTCTGCCACATGCTGTCATTTGCCGCAGGAAACAAGACGCCGTCGCGTCGTCTGCTACCAGAACCGAAGAAAGGTGAATCATCTGTTACGCACTGTATGCTGCGAGTGAAACGAAAGGAAACAAAGTTGCATTGGGAACTTCTGCTATTTAACAATTGACGGAATTGACGACCCGTACTTCGCTTGGAAGTGCCCATTCATTCTAAAGCGTCATATGCCTAGGCGCGAGGTATCATGTGACCGCAGAGCAGCCGCTTGCAGGCCCAGTTTCGTTTTCCATCCCAGGGCAAGTGTCTCTACGGGATTCTCTCCCATTCTTAGACGGCTGATAGTTAAAAAAAGGCCGTCCTGAAAGCCCAGGAAATGGCAGTTCCAACAAGGGTACAGCCACGCGCTAGGCCTAATAGCCACGGACCTATATATCAGATTTTTAAACTGGTGCTTATCGCAGCCAAGCGCAGCGCGCCTCGAGTGCGTAGCCGACGAATCAATATTGTTTTTATTTGCTTTGATTGTCAAAAAACATCATAAAACATTGTGGGAGCGTTCATTATTGACCATACAAGCGAAAACTGTGAAGTTACAAATATTGGGGCCGTGTCTACCTTTCAGAAAGGTTATTTGATTAACAAAAATGTTTTTAATAAATTGATGAATATGCGTACAAATTATAACATCTCTTAAATTTTTAAAACAATTTGAAACACTCACTGTGTCTGGCAACCGTTCCAAAGCTACCCAAACCCATCCGAAACACCTGAAGGTTCAGACGTTCTTCTGAAACTTCCCGAAACCCATGTTTCTGAAAATGTTTCTTCCCATCATCAGTGCATAATGTTGATCAGAAAAATGTGTAATGCTTTCTTATGCCTTGCTTATCTTGCAGCCTTCGACGCTCAGCTGCTAAGGCCGTGATTGACCTGCATATCCAGAATGGGCACCTACAGCAGCAGATAAGGGAAATGCAAGTCTGTTGGCAGGTGCTCAGGCACGTGGTGTCTTTCAAGCACCAGGGAGAGCAGACGAGGCCCGGGGAACAGGCGACACCCCAGGAACTGGCCAGGCCTCAACCACCCGAGCAGTACGTGATGCCTCTTAGCAACAAAGAACAGTTTTGTGCTGCAGAAGCTCAGCTGAAGAACTTCACCAACAAGACACTGCCGGTATTTATGTGTCCTCTTTTTCACAATAATGACATTTATAAGGCTGCGATTTTTACTTTGTGGTTTCACTTGGGTTATCTGAAGATTTATGCAAATCGGATGAAAAGTTGACTGAAGCCTTTTACTGTAATATTTCAAATGGACGCCCACCCAAATTGTGTTTTAAGCACAGTCGGTGGCAAATTAAAAATGAGTAAGCCCTTCATCGCGGGTCTTCTTTTATTTATAACAGCAGAGTGCACGCACAGCGAATGCACGATGAAAGGCTATTTATTGTAAGAGACGTCTTTAAACTGAACCCTGCGATAGAATTGTGTCAAGGTGAAGCAACGCCAGTTGCACGTTTTGCAAGTCAGCTTTAGTAGCCTGCGTATAGTTTCTGCCATTGTTAAACTGGGTTTCATAGAAGCTACTGAAGGGAGGAATGCTGGTCGGTGGCCACCGAAAATTAAGTGTTTGCGGGTCGTTATATTTTTGAACAGTTTTTTCCACCCGAAGGTCGTGTAGACAAGAGGCCTTCATGTGCATTCTCATTGAAAGGCATTTTAAGACTGTTTCAACTGCCGCTTCTTTAATTGTTCTTAAGTAAAACATTTCACAACAGGGGAAGTGAAATCACCCAACACATTTGCCTTTGGGTGCTTACAATATGTCGGTCTGCAAAGAATCATAAATCATGCTTATTTCCTACGACACCTCTGCCCGTTTTATCCTTAGAATTTAAATTACGCACCTGCAACAACTCTCGCCGTGAGTATGTGTGCGGAGCATGCACAAACTTGTGCTTTTTGTGTTTAACGCTTGCTTGGCACAAGGATCGAGATGCTGTAGTTTATATTGGGTTTCTTTTGGTTTTATTCCTGTGTTCACTTGAGGCTATAGTCAAGAGATCTATGTATTTAATTCGATAAATTCATTTCTGATTTTGGCATCTGCTACAGAAGTAAAGGTACATGCTTGAAAATAACTTTTAGCCTGGTCCAAAATCGCTTTTGAGCGTGCCCACCATATGTGTATGCCCAAAATAACTTGTAAAGGGTTTCTGAATAAATTGTAATTAATTCCATCTTTACATAATTAGTGCATTTCCCAAATGAGATGTTAACCTGTCCTAACGGAAGGTCGCCATAAGCGCCACTTCATTCAGGGGGTGTGAGTGCATGCGTAGCATGTGTCTCCAGGCATAGCATACGGTAGTCACACAAGCGATTATTACGTGTGGCGGGCTTGAGCTGAGTAAGTTGGTTCATCGGCCTACAGGGCCAGCACTGAGTGAGCACTAAACAAAAATATCGAAAGAAAACTACTCACACTGTGCTGCTGTTGCCATTTTGTGCGCCTATGAAGATGGTTTCGGTCAATTCCTGCTTTTTATGCCTTTTTCAATTCCACTCTTTGTAAAGTCGTAAAATTGGCGATACATTTGCAGGGTGACTAGCCGCGGCAGACTAAGCTTTAACAAATTCAAGATGCGCAGGCTCTTGAATGCACTGTTTTGAGAACCGCATACATTATTGAAATTACCGAGTGGATGCTGATGAGTAAAGATGATACATCAAAACGTTTGTGAACTTCGAACGATGCAACGAATGTGACTGAATAATGAGATTTAGCGGAGTATGGAGGGAAATGTTTTAATCTTTCTGGTTTTGTCTAAGACAGGTAAAGTTGTCATATATTCAAATATTTTTTATTCTCTTTTCAGTTAATATTGTAATATTTTGATGCACGTATTGTTTGGCTTGCTGCATTTACTTGGGCATTCACATTCTCTTACTTGAGTGATGTTCATACCATTATATCTGCATGTCAATAACTTTATGACATGTTGAGAACACATTTTGTATTTCTAGGAGAGCAGCTCGTGTTTCTAGGAGACAGCAAGACCCTGCAAAAGGTGGTGCGAGAGATGGTAGGACGGCCGTTCTCAAAGCAAGTCCAGGAGCGGTTCTCCCTCCTGGGCTACCGAGGAAAGTCAAGGTTCAAGGACACGATAATGCACAAGGCGGTCATCGGTAACGCATATTTATTACTAGCTATTAAATTGATGTTATCTCTCTTGGAGCTCAATAAACAACCAAAAGTTTTGAAATATGTTGAGAATTAAAGGGAAGCTGAAACACGTCTTGAAAACAAAAATGAGTTAGAGGTGACTTCTGGTGTATTTTTGTCCTGTGAATCTGAATATCGCTTTCGTTTCCCCGAAGGTGTAACTGGACACGAGAAAACACGAAAAACCTCAAACAAGTCGTGACGTCGTACTAGGATCTTTGGGGTGCCAAGCACGTGTCGCTCGTGTGGGCGGCGCGTGCAATTGCAAGCTTGTCAGTTGTATGTTTCCACACTAACGCCAGCCATGACGTCTATTTCTGACCTTTCTTAAAAATAGCAAGAGTTCACGTGCATAGGTTTGACAGGCGCTGAAGATGCACGAGAGCAGGGATTCCGAAAACTCCCAGTATGACGTCACGCCCCGTGAAGGAGGGGCTTCAGCTGTACTTTAAAAATTAATTTCTGCAGCCTCCGTGCATTAGATTGAAAAATTAACTCGATATTCGTAATCCTGCAGCCCAAATGAAGATGATATTGGTGATCGTCCTCAAATACAGAGCAGCTTCATTTTCCCTTTAAGTCTTGCAGTATGCAAAATTTAAGTCGTCCGTTCCTGTCTTTTTTTGTTAAATTCGACTTGCATTTCCTATTATGAATAACTCCTGTGTTAGCATTCTCGGAACCTTCACACTCAAAAGCAGCGTTTTAAAGTAAGTGTGAAAAGAGATTTTGTTGGTTTTGTCTTGTTATCCTGTAAGTTTCCAGGTTGAAAATCTAATGAAGACCATTTCGAGGCCTTGGTTTGTAGAGTGTCAGTTGGGGATGTTTCGCTCTCTTTTGAGCCACTCATCTCTGCGCCCCACCCCATCTCGCCTCCCGCCCCGTCTCGCCCCCCATTTAAGATTCATAGGATGTTGCATGAAATAGCCATATGCCTCTTAGAATCTGCACCTTAGCATGGAAGTCAAACCCAGAATCTCTACCTCTGTGCTGCTCTCTTTCTGTCACCTTTGTATCGCAGGCTAGGTGAGGGACCTATATTTACACAAAGGAAACACTCACAAACTGCAGTGTGTGAACAGCACCTTGTGTGTAGCTAGTATGCGAGATATTGGCTTCCCCTATCCCTCAATTAATCTGTGTGATCTGACAGGTGCCATACAAAGTCGCGCTCAAAGGTGCAGCGTGGACGCGATGGAGAAGCGGCTGCCGGGCAGGGAGGCGGGCAGGGGCAATAGAGTTAAAAAGACGGACACTCCACTGGTGGTTCCAACCGTCTTTGACGATGAGGGACACTCTGGCTGAGGAGCTAGCTGCTATGAATGCACGTGTCACAATAAAGAACGTCACGGTAAAACAATTTGTATGTTCCCTTCTTGTAGTACCCATAATATGCATCTGGGTGACAGATGAATGGGACATGTCGTCTCAACAAGTATACACTAATTGCCATGAGTATACTGTATACATGGAGAAAGTCAATTGTTCACACAGAATAGTTTCTTAAAATTGCACAAATACCAAACTGGCTTGTTTCGGTTCAAGTTCGAAAAACGTATTAAAAACGGTCAGCACCTATAAAAGTTATGAAACCCAATAAAATATTTCAGACTCAGAAGTTTAGCATTTCCACATTTAAGTGAATTTGATCTACTAAGAAGCTAGCTCTTCAAAATTTTAATGCAGTAGGATGTCATACCTGGGCTTAAAAGCCTGACACAGCTAGCATTCTAGTGGTTCTATGCTGTGTACACTGAATGAGAAATACGCTGGCGCTGATCCGCAATTGCGCTGGCACTGACCCGCAATTACGCTCCCACTGATCTGTTTTTACGCTGGGACTAATCCGCAATTGGACTCGCTCTGACCCGGAAATACGCTGGCACACTGATGGTTTCCTACTGTACCACCGGTTCCCTGCCGGGGATCTGTGTCGGGAGCTCACTGGGAACATCCCGTGTTCCCGACATCCTGTTTTCCCAATAAGCTCCTGGTACCGGCCGGATTTAGGCATTCGGCCCGGCTTATGTCGCTCCTTGGGGCGTTTCTAATACTGGCCGGTATTAGTATCAGGCAGGCCAATACCGCCCCATTCTCAACCCGACGTGGTGTGCTACTTGGGACATATACGTACTTCATTTGATTTTAATTTTTGTTAAAATACATATTCCTCTAATGCCGATGATCTGATACTATCCGACTATTTTATAAATTACGCCCTTTAAGTTTCTTGCAAGAAATTTTATCGATACTATTTAATCTACCTTGCTTACTATATAGAAAAAAAAATGTTTAGCCCTGATGTGTTATGGGATCTCTCAGCCATTCAGGCACCTCAGCCATTCAAACCCCTTTTACCTATCAAATCACTTAACCCTTCATACCAGTGCAGCCCTGCAAACCTTATGAGGACTCTGAGCCTCTCAGACCCCCAGAGCCTTTCAATCGCTTTGATGCCAAAGTGACCATTAACCCCACATTAAAAATGTAGTCTTTTAAAACATGATCGAAAGATTTTATACTCAGTTTTAAATGCATGTAGAAACTCAGCAAAAAAATTAAATATGACCCAACGTGTACTAAAACCCGAGCGCAAGAAACTGCAGACAGGAGTGGTTAGAACAAATAGCGGCAGCAAATTTCTGTGTCGCCAAAATTATATTTTGAGGTACTCACAATTTCGCTCGGTAGATTCCTGAGATCTACGCTATACCAACTTCTAAAACCAAACAGCCGCACCACAAACACTCTCTGTCAGTAACGCTTTCAGCGGAAGCCACGAACGCGAAACCAGCATCCAACTCTTTTCATGAAATCCCAAGCACAGTCATAAGACCCGTGCTTGACCCTTGTAGCATCGCGATTGTGTCCCTGGCGTCCTTTTAAAAAGTAAGAATAAACAAATATTTCCAGATGCGTAAGTAATTAAAAAAAAGGTTTGCTAAAAATAAAAAAAATAAGAGTGTCATTTCGCAGTAATTGGGACGGAAGTTCGACATATTGACGCGTGGTAAAATACTACCGAAAATGATAGATTACAATATGAAATTCGTGCAACACAGGACACTAAACACTGTACGCAAGGGAACGCAAAGGAATTTTACCATAGGTAGTTACGGAGATATGAAGGCGGGGTCTAAGAAGGGTAGTTATGGTGATGACATGCCTAATTAATTATATGACGAGGGGACAAGCATTACGATTCACAGTTTTTCTCGTTTTTACTGCGTATCTTCGTATACGTGGTTGGTGCGCGTTGCGGCGGAGTTTCTTTACGCGCGATTATTTTTGCGCTTGTAGTAGCCGGCCTGCTGAAATAGGGATGTGGGTCTTTCCTCATTGGAAAGACCGCGGCCAGTCACGTGCCCGCCGGAACACCTCCGTGGGCCCGAATTTGCCCGTAGCCCCGGAATTGGAGATCCCAGTGTTAGAGAATTATAAAACCCAAAGAGATTCAAGAGCAGGCTAATCTCTAGTAGCACTCTTAGGCTCATACTCGGAAAATGTCTTGTCGTGTAAACGTACTTCGTCGACCTCCATCGAAGACAGCACATATGTAACCATTATTTCATTCTTCGACCCATTAGGCTCGGGATGACAGCCAAACACATGGGTGTTAATTGAAATGCCAGACCTGTTACTGAAGTTGCTCTGGACGGAAGTTTTGGCGGAACTAGAATAGCCAGCTTTCACCGGGGTGACTAGAATTCCGACTTGTTCCAGTGAAACTAGAAGACCCGACTTGCTAGAATTAACTAAAGTGGCCTACTTATTCTATGTGAGCTAGAATGTCTGATTGGTATAGTGAAACTACAACGACGCACTAGCTTAAGGTAAAAGCAAAGTGCGGTGAAACTAAGACATAAGCAGCGCACTCTCAAACGGGGGAACGAATCAAATTACGACTATCATAGCACACAATTATAGAAACACAAGAACGTTTTGCTTGAACACATATGGATATAACGCAAAGTAATCTTTTTTGCACGCGCTTTGTGTTATTTGAAGACACTGTCGAGATCTGAACCATCTTTCACTCCTTATTCTCGACTGATTTTTCTTCAGCTTCTACTATGTTGAGGCTGCGCCTGCGAGGCAGCCGCATGCAAGGAGACCCAAATGTCAAAAACCTGTAAGTAAACAATATATTAGTGAGTTTACAATACAGTGATTTCTCCTCGCTCTTACAGTAAGAGACAAACTGGGGAAGAGTTTGCGTTCAATTGTTTTATATCATATCGCATTTCTTAAGGGTGCTTATCTAGGCCTTTTCTTTCAGAAAGTTGAAGTTAACCTGAAAGTGTAGGTCCGTGACGACAGAAATATTAAATACATTATTTTTTTTTTTACAAAAATTGCCCGCAGAGGCAAGCTAAAGTTTTTTCAAGCAACAATCTAAGGTACTCTGGAGACGCATGAACAGATTTAAATAGCTGCCTTTCATTGTGAGTTTGTGTATGCAAGTTCTTATTGGGCAATAACATAAAGATTGAGAGGTAAGTTGATTTCCAGAAAGCCTGTTACAGCACAATGAAGGTTCTAACTCGTCAGGATGCTATACTGCCGTAGACTTGAAAACGGCAGCTTTCTTGTGTCATGCAACATTATTGCGTCTAATATCTGAAGCATTAATGGGACACGTTTACCAAGGTGTAACTTCAAAAGCTATGAATGCATTGTTTCAGTAAGAAAAAGAATACAACTTTAGCCGCGCTTATTTTCTACGTTTGAAGCAAATGGACTTTACAATTTAGCGTACTTCTTAAAGTGCAAGATATTGGAAATAATTCTAGGGCAAAGGTAAGGCCACAATCACGTTTATCTCCTATTCAATCTTCAAATTTGAGATGATGTGCGCGCGACTTTAAGTTAAATTCGAATCACCACCGTGATGTTTTCGTAAGCCGGTGATGTTGTCTTCCCAAGGCAATAAATTCTAATTTCAGGTGTTTCATTTTATTTTTAACAAAAGTTAGTGCCAGGATTTTTTTCCATTATAGGAGTTTTTCACTCACTTTTTTATGCTCTTATCTCACATTAGATATAGAACTCACTGTAACTGTTTCTATTATCTTTGCGTTTGCTTATGATAAATAAATGTTTTCACTATTTGCGATAGCATTTCAATTATGTAAGCAACGATGTTAGAAGCAAAACCAATTATTACCAAGGTAAAAATCAAAAAGATTTAAAATACTCATTTTTCAATTATGGCGTGTCTGTTGATTTTTAGTAAACCCCACCTTGTTTTTTTTCCTTTATGCGGCAGTGAACTAACGCGACTGCCGCTTCGATAAAATTAGAGGGATAAAGCGAAGCCCTTGACAGCTGTCCTGAGGACAATATCACTTTCACAAAAATGTGTCACGTGGCTCTCTCTTACGTGCTGATGGGGTTACTGAGGCCGCAGTCTTTGCCGCTTGACAAGTTACGTTACAGGGGAGAGGGCGACGTAGGACCAGTTTTAGGTATGCGTTTTTCAGAGGCCTACTACTTTGGCGAGTTGCAGTCGCGGCATTGTTTCTACGTTGTAAAACAATTTCGTCTATACAAACCAATTTAAACTTCAACCCCAGATGAACTCGCAGTTTTAAATTGCGGCTCTTGAAACTAGGCCCTCGATGCTCAATATAAAATATTTCGCGCTTTGGAACTCCATCTCATCAAGTTAAAGTTTACTGCACAACGCCACCAAGAGACAAAATATTATGAAATATTTTCTTATGGTAATGGGCGATTTATTTATAAGAGCCCGTTATTTATAAGTGCTGTGTTTAGTTGACACTTTGACAAATCGTTTTATGGGCGACAGCGGTAATTTTGTTAAATTTGGCCGACCGTCTTTATTATCGCATTTGAACTTGCGTTGTTATGTGCAGCCTGGATCGCCTGGCGCATATATTACAAATGATGGGAGATCGCTGATTTCTTCAGAAGCACTCTGAAAACATGCTTGTGATAATAGTCCTGCTTCCGTCACATTCTCCACTGTTCTTAATGTTTCATATATGTGTGTTGCTGGGCGAGAAACCCATGCATTTGTAAATATTAAATAAATTGTTATTCTTCAGAGAAGTGTTACTTTTTTAATGTGTGTAGAATATGCTATGAGTAACTATAGAGCCATAATAAACATTTGGATTTGATTAAAAACAACTCCGCTTTCCGCTTTTCATGTTTATATTTCGTGTTTCATTTAAATGAACGTAACGTACAATAAAGTTCTCAAAATTGAAAAGGAATAAAAAAAAAAACATCCTACAAGAAATATATCACCTAATCGTCCAAACCTTACTCTATTCCTCGATTTTAATTTTCGGATCCGGATAGTTTGGTTTTGATTCGTGCTTGTTGTAAACGTTTTTCACCACTTTCCTGAATAATGTGAACATATGGCGGTGTAGGTTTCCCAAGAAAAACCCGAAGGCACAATATGAAATATATTGCAAAACGCATTTCGAAAGGGTACCACTGTTACATTTTCAAGCTGGGTTATTGCCCCCTAATGCCCCGTTCAGACTCGTTAATGTGCCATATTGGTCGGGATGGTTGGGTGAACTAGTCGTTGTGAGTTATCCGTTTACCTTGGCAAGCTGGTTAACGGCCAATTTAATCATGCATCTCAGCAAATATTATGGTACACACCAAACAAGTCAACCTCATAAGAAAGCCATCATGGCTTCCATTTTATTTTTGACGATCCAGGCACCATAGTCTTCTTCCTTTCTCGGTCATTAAGTTGGTATAAAAGTCGCTTGCGAACTGCCATCCTTCAAATAAACTGGCTCAAGACATACTCCTCCTAGGGCACAGGTTCATGGCTATAGTATTTGCATATGTCAAGTGGTTTGATGATAAATCAAACTGATAATCAGATGTGTGATGCAGTATTTGGATATGAGGTTGACTACACTAGACAGGTTGTGCTGGAAATTCACAAAGCTCGGGGCTAAACACTTCTTTCTATACAATAGTTCTCGTTTGAAGTTGGTCCAACGAGGTGTAGTGATGTTTTTGTTGGACAACGCTCTAAAAATCTTTTCAGCACAAAGTAAAGGAAGCTGTTAGTAGGCGGTTGGTACGCGTAAAGGAGGCGGGCTGTAAAGGTAACATTGTGGAGGGGGTCGCAAAGAGGTATTTGGAGAGATTCAAAGAATGGCTGAGGAAACAAAGGGTGAAACCCGACAGGGTAGTGAGCATACCATGTTTCCATTCTTATCCACACAACCTCTTGGCGCTGGCCGGAAGGTTCAGGGTTAGGATGGTTTTCTCTTTTAACTTTAAGTTGAACAGGCTTAAGCGTTTTGTGGGTGCAGCTTAGGGTTGTCAAAAACGGCACAAGGAAGCCGCCATTGATTTCTAGGTTGAAGTAGTGTATTATATATTAATGACCTGCGGGTTTTCATACGTGGGACAGACGAAAAGGGTGACTATATGACAGACTTCTTAAACACATGAGGGCTGTAAACAGATCTCGAAATTCTGAGACCGCTAAACGTGTGCGGGAGTGCAACAATTGTCTGCCCGATTGGAGAAAAACGGTGGTGTTAAGCAAAGTAAACGATTATGCAAAGAGAGTCTTTAAGGAGATAATCGAAATTGCGCCCGTAGGAAATTGTTTCAGTCAACCTTCAATAACACCAGATTAAGCAATTTATACAATTATGCAGTTGTAATATTTTTTTTAGCTTTTTTATCTTTGGTGATGGGGTTTCTCTTTGCCATATAAGGAGGCAGTGTGGGACCTGTGAACGGAATCCTGAGGGTGCGGTTTGGGTAGGTTGCTTTGTTTTGAATTGCTGCCTCGATTATTGTTGTGCACGAGGGGAGGTCTGTACCGCGGTCCAAGAACACAAAGACGAGTCCAAAATCTGGGAGACGTGTGTGTTGTGTTGCACGGGTGATGAGGTCGTTCTTTGAATTCAGGTCACGACACGTTGTACAGTGGTAGAATGTCGTAAAGGCCTGTGCAAATTCTGGGAGACATGTGTGTGCGAGATGATATATAAGTGGCTGGGTTAATAACCACCCATAGCAATTCTGAGACGTAGCAACAATGCTATTAAAGTTTGCTGCTGCTTTTAAGAAGCGTTGTGTTTGTCCTCTTTTTCGCCCGCCCTCTCCATTTTTTTTAATGTGTGTAACATAATCCAGACCGCCCTTTCACTTACTCTGTCTTAAAATTTCTCAAAAGGTTTAGTTGAGCTATTTTGTACATATTGTTGATGGGTAAGATTAATATTACAGAAACATACGCGTCTGTTTCTGTGAGCTCCAGATGAACCATTATCAACCTTCTCTTTATGAGTACAAGCGTCGTTCCAATCGTGTAAACTAGAAAATAATTGCCACTTTGGCGGTATCTCAGAGTGCTGACGTTGAACTGTGGAAGACAGAACATCGTTTCACGGGGAAATATATTTAAACTGAAACTGATATTTTAATGTTGGGGCTCCCGTTACACAAGTTTCGTCTTCATTGTGTTCATAGAGCTTTGGGAGTATAGGATAGATTTACAGCAGTTGCCTTCAGTAATTATACTAACTCAACAATGTAATTGTCCGTGATGTATGTTTTAATCTTGTTTTTTAAAACCACTTTTGATGTTAGTGATTATAAAGGCAAGACCAATGTAAGGATATGTTATTTGAACATTACTTTGAGCTATTCATCCACTAGTTGTCCCGTTGTTGTTCGCCGATTACGAAGCCCATCACACGGTCGGACCTAGATGTGTGATGTATAGGCGTGAGCTATATGAGTATGGAGACGCGTACTCTCAGTGCTCTTGATCACCGAATAACTGTGACCAAGGTGTCTTGCGCTGTGCTACAGCCGTATGTTCGCTCGCCGTGCAGTCTGCAACAACCTCAGCTCCGTAGCGCTGCTAATACTGAGCATTCAGCCGCATCTGGTTGCCGGCTTTAAGTGTGATGGGAAGCTTGTCAATATTTCAGCAATATATCTTTAAAGGGTAACTGCAAAGAAAAAAAAGTGTTTTTTTAAACAGCCTAATTGGGACAAGCATGTCACAAAACAAATGTTCCGCGAAAAAAATAATTTTTTTTAGCAATATTTACGCCACAGGACGTAATTAGTCGGAGCCAGAACCTCTCCACATTTGAAACTCCCGCTCTTTCGACCCCCGCGGAGGAGAAGTACGCCCCGCCCCTCACTCCTCACGCAGCGTCTCGACTTCCGGTGAGATCTGGCAACAACGCACTTAAAACCAGAAGCTGCGCTGGCTGCGCGGTCTGCGAACTCAGCGAAGATGTGACCAGAGAAGTGCCCCTGTGATGTTCGCGGAAGACGGAAAGTATCATTCGTAATCGTCGTGTGGGCTTTGAAAGCGAAGGGAGTCACAGGGTCCACGCGTGCGCTACCACACAAGCCAAGGTCACGACAGCGCTGCGTTGACTTCGGCGATCTCGTTCTGTTCGGTGCAACACGGCGAAGGCGACAAAGAACTGAAACGTTCGTGGTGTGCGTGGTGCGGTGCTTCGAAGTAGATAACACGGAGCGCAAATTGGTTGTTGTGGTGTTGATTTAATGGGTTCAGTCTCGTCGTCGTCAGCTGATCCAGTCAAACTGGTCCGGGAGGATGCAGCGAGCCTTTTTAATAGTGAATCTTCCTTCCTTCTGTTTCAAAATGTGGAAGATTCCCGACGCATACCGTGAGTAAAAAGCTGCGGGCGTTTTCAACAAAATTACGTCGTTTTAATTGAACAATGAACTCCGAATTGTCCTAAATCTGCCGTTTTTATGCTTCGTGTTGTTGGACTGCGTTTGCACAGCGACGTGTTGCGCTCATCGTGCGGTGTGAATAAATTTGGGCAAGATTTCGTACCTGCCCACAGATGCATGAACTGAGACCATTTTTTACGTAGTGAACACAGTGTTTTTTTTTATTATGTGTGTCTAGTCGCGGACGATCGATGCACCCAGTGCGAATCTCGACGGCCTCCGGAGCGATATGACGAGAACGTAACTGGACACGTTTGTCGCTACGCGAACGCTTCACTGCCTCCAGCCAAATAGCATTCATTTCGGGGCGACGTGGCTGCTGGAAGGCTCGCTGTCGGGATCACTCATCTCACTTCTCTGAAAAGTCGGCATTTGCACGCGTAAGCAAGCAAGCAAAAAGAAAACACGCTAAGCAAGCAAAGAGGAAAACGAAAGAACCGCGCTATGAAAGCCAAAACCCCGCGTCGCTTCCTATCACTAACACCTGCGACAGCTGCTAGACACACACTACTTCACTTCAAGAAGCCTCACTCAAGCACCTGGGTCAGCACGAAACACTGATCACTTCGGCGAAACGAGGCAAGACAGGCGGGAGCAGAGACTTCGGCGGCCATGAAAGAATGGCGAAGCTTTTGTTTGTTATGGCAGTTATGGTATGAATCCAAACGGAAGTGCCCGTTTTGTAAACCTTTTGTAAAGAATAGTAACTTTCCTCACATGGGTTATTCTTTAAACGTAAAAATATGCCGCTCAAAAGGAAATTGCAACATATAACAAAGGTTTAACAACCAAGATCTAAGCTGTCAATCAAACTCTTAGCCAATGAGAACCTATTGGGATTGACGTCACATAATCACAACTTCCTGGCGCGCGATTTAAAACGGACGAAATTGCCGCAAACTAAAATCAGTCTCACGCAATAAATATTTCTGTAAAAATTTTTTTTTCTCGCGGAAAAATTGTTTTTTGACATGGTTGTCCCAATTAGGCTATTTAAAAAAAAACTTTTTTTTCTTTGCAGTTACCCTTTAACGGGAGCAACGGTGAGACGCTGCACAAATGCTGATGTGGTACCCATAACTACTGAGCACTAATAAAGGGGGGGGGGGGGATGCTGTGCATTGATTTTATGAATTGTGTAAAACAAACACAATATCTGATCAATTATTTTGATATCTTGCTTTATATTCACCATTGAATCATTATTTTGCACGGCATTTAGTTATTTTAGATAATTAGCAGTTCTTTTAGCGTAACGATTATGGCACCCGAAAAAATCAGACCCGTTATACATGAAATGAGAATGTGCTGACTTCCGTCTCTATTTTTGAAAAAGTTATGATCGAAGTAATATTGCATTGATTTTATAGTGACCTGCATTGACCGAGGTTAATATTCCTTTACAGTGCACAAATAATGACGAATGCAAAAAACCACCGTGCGCCTATTGTAACAACGGCTATTGGGGCGACAGTCTGTGTAAATAACTTACCACGAAGAAAGTGTTCGCATATTTGAAAGCAGAAATAAAATATTGCGAACCTAATTTCACATGTTTCATATTTTTAATAAGTGCCTTAATGAAATATCCTAGAAGCCAAGCTTGGATATTTGAACAGGTGTCCTTGTTTCTTGGAGGCTACTCCTGGCTCCTAGTGGGCAAATGTAGTCGAAAGAGCTGCTACCTTACACGCTACTTGTACTCCAATTACCTCAAAACCATGCCCTTGAGATATAATACCAATTTATCTCCATAGTAGTATTCTATTCTTATTGAAAATTACTTGCGTCGCCATTTTTTGCTTTGCTTAGACTAATATTTTATTTAAATTAACATCAAATGAATATTTTAAAAATAATTTCATACATTGGTAAGACGCATTACATTCTAACTGACTTCAAAGCCTCAATTGTTCAACCTTGCGATTAAATATTGCTAATTTTTAAAACAGCAACGATGCCCTAGTTGAATTTGAGCAAGAGCGGGTTATTAATGTGTTTTAAACGGTAATGTTCCTAATAAGGTTACGCTACATCTCATGCAAAGCAGAGCTTACGGGAGTGAGTAGCACACGTCAAGTCAGCAAGAAGACTGAGCACTCCTAAGATGAATAAACGGAAGTTATAATTTTGATCCTCATAAACACTTGACGCAGCACCATACAAATCGTCAATTGTTCAATTACTTTTTTTCAATTTCTTACAAATGTAATAAAATTGCTACCCTCTAAGTGTGCGAGGGTGGAGTAGTCTTCGCCTATTAAAACTCTGTGTACTCCCCTTTTCGGAGCACTTGCAGCGAAAGCTCGCGCTGCAGAACCCAGGATCCTGGGTTCAATCGCCGCCCCTGCCCGTTTCGATCTGGATGAGCATCGTACCGGCGCGCGGTTTTGTATCACCACGGCGTGGTGATACACCAGGTTAGCGGTTGTACCGCACTGGCTAAATAGCTAATCTACAGCTGAGACACCAGACGCGCGCTGAGGCAGACTAACTTCCGGCTGCATAAACATACAAGCAACAATTTGCTTTGCTTTGCCCTTTTTTTCTTTGATTTCTTATTTAGTGGTTTCACTGCTCCGAATTGGTGGTTTTATGTATTATTAAAAAAAGTCCTACAAATCACGTTAAAGCTTGATTTGATATCTGTTCAAAAATTAATAAAAAGAAGCGGCATGCACATCTCGAATTTTCTTCACAGCCGCTGAATTCTTCACATTACGTGAACATCATGCGGAATTGAAGCGGTCACTGAATTAAATAGTTGAGACGTGGAGTGTTCATAGTGAGAGCTGCTTATCATTGAGAAAAGAAAACAGTCTTTTTAATAACGTAAACTATAGTACGCCACGCCAAACGCTCAACATTTCCTTTGCGATTGGGACGAGTACCTAGATGGTTCTGATTCAAAAGTTACTAGATGTTTTCGGGAACTTTCAATTAGGAAATGTTTGAATAAAAACCACTTTATTAGATAGAGCTGAACAGTGTCAGCCAATAAAAAAAGTATAAATGTTTTATTAACGTTTTCGAAATTGTTTACTCATTTTGAAGGAGTTAATTTCAAAAGCTTTTCAACATATCGAAACTACCAGCTGAGCATTCAGGCGGAGACTGCACGTTAAGGAATGTTTCTTAAAATTTGCTAAAAAAAATTGTTTTTTTTTTCAAAATGCCCGACACTTTTATTTAGGATGTTTATATTTTATATTAATTTATGTGCTTTGAGTAGAACACAAGCCACTTTGTTGTCCTAACTTGTCGCAATTTTACCAGAAGTGCGTACCTGTCAAGAGGATTGACTTTGATAAAGGTGAATACGGCTGAGGAGAAAGGTTCGTAGAGTCCAGAGGTGAAATATATGTTATGAGTGTGCTTGCTCGTTTAACTTAATTAGTGAACGCAGTGACCTTAATGGTAAAAATTACAATATAATACTGAGTATGATAAATATTCTTACGAGTTAGTCATGAGCCACAGAGCGTGCACTGATTTTGTAAAACAAGTGCTCTCCAAACCTTTTGTTATATGGCCGAATTATGAATACGTGTCAGTTTCGAGGTACGGAAAAAATTGAGTACAGTGGTGTCTCGTTAATATGGACTGCTCTGTTCCCGTAAAAAACCGTCCATAATGTGAGTTGTCCATAATAACGAGACAAAAATGCATGTTTTTTCCTAGTTTGTCCCCGAAAGTGGTGTCCATATAGCGGGGTATCCATATTAACAAGGTATCCATATTATAGAAAACAAAATAAATAAATATAATTATGAATCAGACACAAAAAATGAACTTTACTGTTAAGCCCGTATCACACAGTCCCGTTTGTCTGCCTACGATACTTTATGTTACTGGAGCTTAGGTCTGCATACGTAGACGGTCACCTGAGCGTCCGTGCTTCGTCTGAAGAGTGATTGTTACGGTGATTTATAACGTAAAGTAAGAAAGTTCTCCTGAGTCAATGGGCAGTTAGTATTTAAAAAACAAACACCTTAAGAGGAAGAATGCAAATTCTTCAATTTCAAACTTAAAATTGAGTTCTTAATGACATTCGACAACAGTTGTGATAAACAAACATCTACAGGCCTAAATCAAAGCGCATGCGAAATTTGGCACATTCCCGCAATGAAAAATACGAATGAAAATGGTACAACTCATGCTCACAATATGCGGTCATTTTGTCACAGGACACAAAGCAAAATGTTTATAAAAACGCAAAAAACTTTAAAAATAGTTATAGAGACATGAAGCAATGAACCAAAAAAGATGCCTCGTGATGACACCGTTTAATTAAAGATAAGATGAGAGGGCCCGCGTTACGATGCTATTTACCTCTTCATTTTTGTCATCTTCGTTTGCGCATTTGGAGCGCGTCACGGCAACGTTGTTTTAAGCGCACTTCTTTTTGAGCCGGTAGCATTTTTGATGCTGTAGAAAGTATACGCAGTACAAGGTTCTTCTGTAGTAAGAACGGTGCCCTGAGGTGGTTACAAAGAGAAATCATTGGCGAAGTCCTCGGCCACATTCTCTACGCTCGTACTCCTACCCAAGGCGAGAGACTCAGAAGGCGTGCGGGGAATTCGTTGTACGATAGGGATAGTACTACCTCCCAGATTCTCTTAGCTTGGCAGTGAGCAATGAGTGGGAACAGGAAATTTCGCCACGCGTTTTGCTTCAGTTTCAGTGTCTGACTGCAGAGCGCTGCGCTGATTTTGTTGTAGTTCCCTCTGTCCTCTTTTATTAATGCGAAAGCATAAACTATCCCATGGATCGGAACCGGCGGTGTCTGTACCCGAAAAAAAGCGCAAAAGTAATGTCCATTCTCTAATTGGCTGAGCAAAACGGGATTTAGATACCCGTTGGCGCCCACTTCGCGAGAGCGCGCGCTCGGCCGCCGCTCTCGTGGCAGGCGTTGCCGTAAGGGGTTGGAGGGGGGGGGGGGGGGGGGGGTTGAAGCGCGGAAACGACTCCCAGTTTCCTCGATTGCCTTTGGTTCCATTTGCTGGCGAGCATCGACGAGGCTTCAATTGGCCGGTGCGCCATGGCCTCGGAGATCCCAAAGCGCGAGCGCGCGCTAGTACGAGCAGACGACAAAGGGAGCGCACGAGCGGTTTGCATGCTTTCGTATTCACAATTCATTAGAAATGCTTAAGTGTACCTCGAGCTTTCTTTTTTTTTTAGCGAAGACACCGTTGATTTTCCTTTTTTGTGCTGCTCTTAGCTTTACGAATGTCAGGTCCGGTGTTGATGTTGTGCCCAGGGGCGTAGACTTTCCATTTTCCAGGTAAGGGGGGGGGGGGGGGGGGGCAGGCTGAGAAGTTTTCCGGGGGGGGGGGGGGGCAGGCTGAGAAGTTTTCCGGGGGGGGGGGGGCGGGTGCTGCGCGTTACCTTTTCGCCGGAACTGGAGATTCAAGCTAACGAAAGCACGCTGGGATTCCATTTCCCGTGTATTCTGTCAATATTGGCAACGTGGGCGTTATTTTGTTTACATGCCACTACTAGAAGCTCGTTGCATGGCACGTAAACAGCGTCTCGGTAAGGATCATGGCCCGAGCCCGGGGGGGGGGGGGGGGGGGCACGAGCCTCGATGCCCCCCAAAGTCTACGCATTTGGTTGTGGCTAATGATAGGGTTTTTTAAAACGTAGCTCTTATGCGCCCGTTTCCGGTTTGAGGGGCGTCGGCGTCGGCGTCGGCGTCGCCGTCGGCGTCGCTGTCGCCGTAACCGCGCGGTGCATTATGGGACACGTGACGTCACTGAGGACGTCATCAGTGACGTCACTGATGACGTCATCCGCATCCGCATCGTCATCGTCATCATCACTGATGACGTCATTGGGGTCGTCATCGTCACGTGACCCCCCAGGTCACGTGACCTCCCACCCCCCCAGTACCCTTCCCTCCACCTCCTCAAGAGCTGCGCAATAATTCGGCGTTACAGGGAGGTGTAAACGGCTTTCACTTTTTTGATTGCTTCTTTGAGGCTAGAGATTGTGCCTTCGGTAAATTAACCTGGTAATGGGAGCATCGAGAGTTTTGACGTAACTGGTCCGATATGATAACCTTGTAGGCGTCTTGTTCAGTGTTTTTTTCTATAATAAAGGATACACCCATAGGTTAGTGGCCAGCTGTCATGTTCTTTCTCCCAACTTGCCTTAATTTCCGGAGTGGCCAATGTGAGGTCAATCGGAGAAGTAAAGCAACTGATGCGGAAACCCGAAGGAAAAATCCATCAATGTAACGCTGTCTGGCAGTCGATGTTTTCTAGTGGACACCTGTCTGTGCCTGATTGTACGTCAAGCACGTCTGATTGGCCAACAAGTTACTCTGACCGACAGTCAAACTCCAGTCAGACTCCGCTTGTCGGCTTTCTGATGGTTTCCTGGTGGCAGTCGGCCGCCGCGAAATGCCGTCAAGATTTCTTGGTGGCGATTCTGATTGGACATCGATTGTCTCTGACTGTACGTCAAAAAGCTTTGACGGGCAGACAGACGTACGGTCAATGGACGTAAAGTTCGTTCGAAAACCAATATTTCGTCAAATCTATGAATACGAAAAATAATATATGCACGAGAAAACGATTTCGGGGCGTGAAACCATAAAACCGCTGATGTTAGAGATATGACACGCAACCGACCGACAACACTGATCAGAAGCCCGCCGAACGCCGAACTGGCCGAACGCGCCACTTACTCCTTTACTTTCGCTTCGCCGAGCTTCCATGAATGATCGCTCTCGACTCGTTTTGTTTGCCCGCTTGCTCCAACCTGTCGATCCTGCCCGAGCTCTACAACGTGTTACGTTTTAGTAGAATTTCTCCTCGAAAAGACCCAGTGTTTCGGGAGTTCCGACTATGTAAGGAAGTTTAGCGGTGTAGTTGAAGACGACAAGGTGTACCAGCTCTACTGGGCCGGAGACGCGCGAACAAAAGGAGGGTTCTACGACGCGAAAGTACTCTACGTGGTAGGTGAGTAGAACTGAAGTACGGCGATTGATGTACGAGTGCTTTGCATAACATGCTGAAGGCTTAACTGCATATGGAGCCGAAGCATTCCTTAGAGGCTGTGTCTACAGTGCCATCCGACGCTCCACTCGCTCCTACAAGTGCAGTCCGAAAGAGAGTCAGACTGCGCGTGTATCGATGGTGGGGTACCGTCCGACGGCACTCTTGCAGAGCGTTCGACTGCCGTCCGACGGTACTCTGCTCACGCGTTCAAGCGCCGCCCGAAAGTCTCGTATAAAACGAGTTCTCAAAATGAGTTTTTTGAAGCTGCAGCGTAGCTTAGTGGTAAGACGTCTGCCTCATGAGCAAGCGGTCCCGGGTTCGATCCCCCGTGCGGGGTTGCTTTTTTTTTTTTTTTTTTGAATCTTTTGAGCATTTTGTTTTGTCGACGCATTTGGCGATATTTACATTTCTTTTTTACGATTAACATTGGGAAAACCGAATGTTGTCGACGAAATTTCGCTGAATAAAATGGTCAGACGTCATCTGATGGACCATCAGGGCACGTTCCACCAGGGCTGCTGACTGGCAGTCAGCGTCCCAAATTACGTACCTTGATGGAATTTTCATTAGGGAAACGTTATGCGAACAATCATTCATTACAATGACGTGATTGTCTTATACAGCACGGATAACCATTCTTCCTGTTTTTAGTTTTGGTTGCAGTCGGATGCCTGGTGTGACTTAAAATCACCCATTAGCAGCAATTGTTCTTTGTAACTTCCTTTAAGGTAGCTAAAGTTATTCTTTCATTGAAGTCGACTTTTGGATGAGCGTACCCCGATATCACAGTGGTGGGGTGATTGACAAGCTTTGCTCTTACACCAGTGAGGTCACTACCGTTCGAACATTAGTTAGTTTGGTTTATGAGAGCCCATGGTAACAATGCGTGCATTTAGATATCTGCTCGCACTTGACTTTTCAATTTGCATGCTATTTTGGTAACCCGTTTATAATGTCGAAGGCGTGCTTGAGATAGCATAATTCTTTCGCTGGTCGCTCGAATCACTTGCGGAGTTTGCTTAAGGTGAAGCTGCATATCTACAAACTTGTTTCATAGCCCATGGGCATTCCATTGAAGAATGCTTGGTAGTGCGGCGATTTTATTGCACCTGCAAGTTGACTGCTTTTTCGCCACGTCTGTTTAATATCCTTTCATGGTAATCCGTTGATCACTCATGCGTGCTTCTCAAAAGTGTCTAAAGAAACCCTTTGCCGAAGTCCATGCGATGTATCACTTTCATTGCCCAATGCTACGTAAGATTTTTTTACGTCTTAGATTACGTCACGCATGATGCCTGCCATTTTGTTTTTTGTCTCGTGATATTTATATGTGCCATGCGTTCCCGCCAACAACCACCTTCTCATTGTGCACAGGCAGTCGTACAAAATAACTTTTTATAAATTGTTTTCGCCGAATAGAGCCAGCTGCAAGTCATCGTCTAAGAGATCGAGCGCCATTGTTGTCGGAAAGCTCTGTTCCTTTAGCAGACGAGCATTTTAGAAGTTTGCAGTGCTAGTGGCGCCCCGCCGTAGGGCGCAGGATTTGTGACAGGGTAGCGCATTCATCGAGTAAAAAAACGAGACCAACTATGGTAAGTTTACATAGTTTTAGGTTCTCTATATTTTCAGGATGCAAATTTTATTTACTTCCGTTTCTTCGGTATGTAAACACGCAACCGAATTTGTACATTCACAGTGAGGCCGATGCAGGTTTCCATTGCCAGGGGCGCAACCTGTACCAATCGTCTGCAAATACGGTTCCCTCAAAGCCGTTTTAAGGCACACGATCTGTCCACACACCTAATCGAAATTTTGGATCGTTTCTGTTTATTGATCGTAGTTTGTTCCCGTTTACTAAAGCTCTCTCTTATTAATAGAGCGATAATACCACAAAAAATACCAAAAATAACGCATCTAAACTTTGGGCCCGGCCGGTATGCCTCTGCTTCTAGTCGTCACCCGAGGGTCCCGTGGATACGTTGAGCGGGTTGTTCACTAACGCTAACGATGCCCGTTGAGACAAAGCCTGTTGGAATCTTGGCGACGTGTGTCACAGCAGAGCTCAGCAGGTGTCTCCTCGAATCGAGTACCGAAATGACTCGAAGGACGAGGTTGAGGTCGAGCTCTCTCGAGCACCCCGGAATAGCGGGGTGCTCGAATTGTATTGACTATAATTATGTAGTCAATACAACGAAGATATATGGCGTGAATTTTTGCGTAAGTCCACACAAAGGTCACCTCAAACTTGCCCATAAACATATCAGCGTAATTTGGGGACATTCTCGACCCCATGGCTGCGCCTTGAGTTTGCAAATAATGCTCATCATCAATCACAAAGTTATTGCAGTCTAAAATTAATCCCAATAAGCGCAGACTACAGCTACTGTCTGCGAGAGACGAAGGGTAGAGAGAGAGGAAGTCCTCAATGGCTGCCAGGCCCTCATTATGTGGAATGTTAGTGTACAAAGAGCTCACATCGATAGTAACTAAAATGCTTTCCTGTGATATTAAGCCGGATCCGTTCATATGGTCGGTAAGATTAAGAAAGTGTGTGGTATCCTTTACGTAAGATTGTAGCATGGTGTATATGTTTAATTGCGTGGTCTACAAATTCTGAAATTCGCTCGGTTGTTTTGCCTATCCCTGATATAATGGGCCTCCCTGAATTGTTGGGCTTGTGAACCTTGATGAGCATATAGAAGACACCTGAATGAGCGCTTTTTGACTGAAGGTAGTTATATTGATCGCCGTTACTTTTATCCGAATTACGCAGATTTTCGCGTGTTCTGTTAATTATAATACCAAACCGCTGTGTAGGATCGTCATGTAGAAGTAGATAAAAATTTGGGCTTTCAAGCTGAATCAATGTCTCCCACATGTAGTCGGCCCATTTCATAACCACAACACCACCACCCTTATCCGCAGGTCGAATAATGACGTCCTCCCTAGACTTTAAATTATTAAGGACCTGTTGTTCCCGTCTAGACAAATTACCCCTCTGTGTGGTTGCTTTTGCAAGCGAATCAAAAATATCATTCCGTATAGCTTGCACATAATTATCTATTTACACGCTGGTCTTGCTTGAGTCTGAGGTCCAGTGTGACTTTAACTTGAAATTCAGTATTGTGCTATCAAGATCCCTAGTTTCATTGCCTCCCTATTTTTCATTAAAATATGTTTGTAGGTGTAACCGCCGGGAAAACTGCTGTACATCATCTAAAAGTTCAAAGTAGTTTGCTGCATGTGGGGTGGGTACAATACTTAAGCATCTAGACAAAACTGAACCCTCTTTAGAGGTCAGAGGAGTATCAGATAAGTTAATTACTGCACAATCACTTGTTTCAATAAGAATACCCTATTGAAAAAAACAGTATGATTCTGAACCCGGCATACCCGAATTTGAACGGGGCAAAATGAAAATCGAACTGATTAAACGGGCGATATAGGAAAACAAACTGGCCGAATTGGAAAATTAACGAGCCAAAGTGGCACATAAACCTGCCAAACAGGCAGCCGAACTTGCCAAACAGGAAGCCAAACTTGCCAAACAGGCAACCGAACTCTCTAAAAAGGGAGCCAAACCTGCGAAACAGGCAACCAAACTTGGTAAACAGGAAGCGAAACTTGCCAAACAGGCAACCGAACTTGCTAAACAGGAAACAAAACTTGTCAAACAGGCAACCGATCTTGACAAACAGGTAGCCGAACTTGGAAAACAGACACCTGAACTTGCCAAACAGGCTAAACTGAGAGCTAGACAGGTGAAAGTGATAGCAGAACTGGTCCTACTGGTATTCAAACTGTTCAAAATGGTGACTGAACTGGTTACACTGATAATTAAACTGTTCTTCAAACTTGCGAGCTTCAAATTGTGGTGGAACTGTTCAAACTGGTAGCTAACTGTTCAAACTTGTGGTCGAACTGTTCAAATTGGTAATTGAACTCCTCTAACAGGCAGTCGAACTGTTCGAAATGTTGTATATACCGAAGAAAGGTTAGGGGTTATATAATCTGCCTAGCAGCTTACTTTGGACAATTACATCGTAAATGTAATTGAATTATAGTTACAACGTTTGCCGCCTTTCGCTCCAGCCTCCCAGACCTGTGGTCTAAGTAAAGAAAGAAACAAACTACCCTTGTCCGAAATGAGGTAATTACAATAAAAACTACTACTGGAGAAAAAGTAATTCATTGCAACTTAAATTACTTTTAGAAAGTAATGCAATTATTTCACAATTACTTTTCCTTGAGCTACCCGACATCAATAACTTTCATAAAACAGCATAGCATTTTCTTTGCTCTGAAATGCAATTGTCGGGTGTTTTTTTGGGGGCATTTGTTTTGCCATGGTTTTAATTCATACGATAGAATGTCAAATTGCAAGTAGAATACGAATAATTGATTTTTAAACGAAACTACTTAGGATTGTTAGTGCTTGTATCACTAACAATAAGTATACCTTAAGGCTTAATAATGCACACCCTGCCGATGCAAAATTACTATATCCACGCCGACCGTCGAGCAGTGTACGTGTACAATCGGAGCAACGTCAATAATACGTTATTCCTTTTTTTAACCTTAACTAAGCGATTTATTCGTATCCGTTAAGTTCGCAGCGATTGGCACTTCATGCAGTTGCACCGTACGATAACGCGGATGTCACAGTGCACTTTATTTGGCTACACATTTGGCGTAAACAATCGTATTGCGCTGTCCCGGTGATTTAGTGCGCAAGAAGAACCCTCACTGTATCACTGGTTACTCAAATGCTACAAACAAAACTGAGCTCGTTATACACGTTCGCCTATTTCGGCGGATTAACCGCGAAATAGGCGAACGTGCATCACGCAGTAGTGATCACACGAACACACTGTTTTACGATACTCATCCAGTTCGAAATGGCCAGGGGCGGGCAGGAGGTTGAGGCTCAGAAAAACCTTGAAGCGACCTGGCAAACTACCTCCCCACCCCTTGCACGCTGGTAGTAATCCGATCGAACGCCGCCCGAGTGACGCTGGCATATAGTAAGTTAAGTTTGTAATTGTCCTGGAGGTTTATTTTCTGGGACGGAGGAATTGCCTCGCAAAAAGCACAGCAGCCGACACAACTCGAGGTCGAGGAGCGTTCTACCATACAAGTGACGTCGGAAGAGGAAAAACGGAAGAGGGAAGAGGGGAGGTGGGAGGGCCTCAGCCCCCCTTCTCCCCTTCCAGATATTTCGGACTGTTAAAGAAAACAATACGGGGAAAGACGGCGTGGTCGAGCTTATTTTAATCTGAAATTATTTATGCCTATGTAGAGCTACTGTCGCTCTTCACTGCATAAAAGATAGCGTAGATGGTCATTGTTAGAAACTCGTTGTCAGAAGGCACTACTCGTCATATGCTTAGTGGTTCGGAAGTTCAAAGCTATGTCTTTACGACCTAAATGACTGTGCCAATGGTAAAAAAAAAAATGATTAATAAATGCGGGGATAAAAAGCTGGAGCAAGAAAAAACTATCAAGAACTCGCTGGATGTGTTGTATTCTTGCATATTCAGAGGTTCAGAACTTCGAAACAACTTTCTCCTACCAAAATGTGTACAGGCTAAAAGAAACACGTCCCAGGAACGTGAAGCGAAAAAAAAATGTTTTCTTTTAATGACGTGCTGAACTTGAACAATATTAGCAATCTTCTCCCATGAGTTAATTTATTCCTTAACGTGAAAAACAATAAATACATTATTTTGTATTCTGCAGATGGCAATGATATGTACTGTCTGTGGTGTTAATTTAAATGCGATACCTCAAACAACTTAGACGAAAATAAATACCAGTTTAGGGCATAATTGCATGTAGATACATGTTTGGACATTTATTCGAAACTCACCTTGAATAAGAATAGTCATATCTTAAGACGACACTTATCTAGGCTATACATAGATCATTCTTAAAAAGTTTAACATCTCTACCATAAATAGCCTCGGCTACATCGCGCTTCAAATCTGGCATAAACGATAATCGTCAAAAACCCGTCGTCCTTCCTCGCTCCTTCGGGAATTTATTTCTTTAAAACTAAGCATGCCAGAACATTGAAATAAAAGACATTGTCTTTTGTAAAGAACGGAACACCGCAAGTAAAAGTTCGAAAAAAAAAATTACAAATGTACCTCACTACTTGAATTCAAATGAAACCGTCCGCCGGTCTTTCGAAGTTCGACGAGCGTCGAACTTTTACCCTAAAAGTTCGAAGTTCGTCAAACTTCTGACTTTTCAGGATTCGAAAGTTCAAAACTTTTGGAATTCTATTGATAAATAAGTTCGAAAGTTCAAAAATTATCGATTTCTTTAGCATAGGAAATTCGAAAGTTCGAACAGCTTCGAACTTTTGAATGCAAGAAATTCGAAAGTACGAAAATCATCGAATTTTTTGGTCAGTCAAGTTCGGAAGTTCGACAAGCATCGAATTTTGCAGTGTGATAAGTTCGAAAGTTCGAAAAGGATCGAACTTTTAGCGTAATAAGTTCGACGGTTCGAAAAGCGTCGAACTTCTTAGCTTAACAAGTTCGAAAATTCGACTTCCGTCGAATTTTACGATATAGAAAATTCGAAAATGCGAAATCTTTCGAACCTTTCGAATCGCTTGATTCGATCATCGAAACTTCTATTCGAAAAAAGTTCGCGGCATCCCTAGTTGAAATAGTTTCGGTTTCGGAATTTACACTTCAAAAGAAAACATAAAGTTTAGATAAAACATAAGATAGACTAAATCTTCGTTACTTTTTAGAGCGCAGCTCTTAGGCGCCCGTTTCCGTGTTGAGCGCCGTCGCCGTCGCCGTCGGCGTCGCCGTCGGCGTCGGCGTAACCACGTGACCCCACCAAGGTCACGTGACCCCCACATGGTCACGTGACCCCCCAGGTCACTTGACCCCCAGATCATGTGACCCCCAGATCACGTGACCCCCCAAGGTCATGTGTCCAGGTCACGTGACCCCCCACGTCACGTGTCCAGGTCACGTGTCCTCTCTCCTCCCCAGATCACGTGACCCCCTTGAGGGGAGGAGGAGAAAGGGGGGAGCAGGGAGGATGAGCAGGGGGGACGAATCCGAATTTTTGATTACTCTGAAAAATGATTTTAAAAGACTTTTATCTCTTGACCCTCGGCCGGCTTCGAACCGGAGCCCTTTCGTTCAGTAGCCCCACTTGATACCTCTCCGCCAAAATTAAATAATTGGAAAACCCTGCAGCAGGAACAATGAAATAACAAAAATAAACTAAAAGCTGATAAAGCTCCTTCATGTCTTAAATGTACCGCACGGTGCGTCGATGCACGAGGCACGTGCGACGTGCAGACTTTGGAAATATCAAGGCGGCACAGCGCAGATTCAAGATTTCAAATGCCATGTTCTTCCCAGAATTGGCGCACGGCA
The DNA here is from genome assembly GCA_013358835.2 of Ixodes persulcatus. NCBI lineage: Eukaryota > Metazoa > Arthropoda > Arachnida > Ixodida > Ixodidae > Ixodes > Ixodes persulcatus. Next base: position 26,739 of record JABSTQ010010318.1, on the reverse strand, counting down.
CGTGTCACGAGCATTTCTGCAACAATCAGTGCCGCCACTTTTCTCAGGATAGAGGGGCTTTACCAGCTGCTGCTGAACGTGCTGCCCAAGCCGAGGCTCACCGCCACCGGCGCCAAGATCCAGCATGACTGATATCACAAGGACGACGACGACGAGACGTAGTCAGGCAGTTCTTTTCGCAAAATGAGCGAGTCAGATGAAGCAGCTACTGCTAAACGCACTGCCCGAGCAGAGGCTCAGCGCCGCCGGCGCCAAGATACTGCAGTTCGTGCCGCCGAAGCTGAAGCTAAACGGCACCGTCGACAAGACCCGGAAGTGCGCGACGCCGAAGCAGAGGCTCATCGTCGCCGCTGAGAGCAGCCAGAAGTAATGCGGCTTCAGATGCCTTTGAGGTGAATAAAATGAAGTGAAATTAAATGAATACCTCTGCATCATTTATCCGATTGTTACTGTAGTTAATTTTATCTGGTCCCATTACTTCAATAATTGCCATTTCACATGGATTCTTGTTTTATACAACTCCCATGTCGTTCAGAGACAACTACACCACCCAGTTTATCGCTTAAAAAAAGAACACATCTGTGTCAAGATATCACTTTCTTGTATTTCACTACGAGAATTGTAGGTTATAATAATTTTCCTGCCTTCTAAAATTGGTGCTTTAAATCACTCGGCGTTCACAGCTCTCATGTTAGCTCATAAAAAATAAATAGTGCGAAAACCCGCGTTTCTACGATGTAAAACCTACGCGCGAAGGCTTCAGCTCAGCTTATAGTGCGGCGCACGTCAGCCTGCTCCCGTGACTTCACTCGAGGCGTGTTCTGGCCTTCTCCTCTAGGTGGCGTTGCTTGAGCGCCAAGGAGGACAGCAGTAGGAGGGAGGTGGAGGAGGAGGGGGAGGAAAGAGGAGGAGAAGGAGGCAAGGGGAGGAGGTTGAAGGATGAGGAGCACGTGAAGGAGAAGGAGGGGTGGAGGAGGAAGATGAGGGCAGGAGGAGTAGCAGGAAGGATCACGAGGGAGGAAGAGGGAGCAGGGGTAAACACTCCCCTCAGTACCCTTCCCTCCTCCTCCTTAAGAGTTGCGCTCCAATTCTGCGTTACAGGGAGTTGTAAACGGCTTTTATTTTTTACAACATTGTTATAGTGACATTATTATTAGTAATATAATATTATTTTGCTTGGTTTCAATAAAAACAAAAAGAATCCTTTGAAGATGGCGGAAGACCATCGCTATCGCAATCAGCTTCCGTTTGGCTGACCTGGGGCAATTGGGGTTCGAGTGGCTTCAAAAATCGCTTCCTTTATTACGCTCTAGCCGCTTTAGCAGGTATTTTAGATATCTTCCTTACGAATACCATGTTCAAGAATGTCCAGCAATGACTCAGAGCTGGGAGACGCTGCGTCTTACCAACGCCCGTAAGTTGCGGACGCTGCTGCAAGCGCCGGTGAGTAACTTTCTTTTGTTTCTGCGAAGTCCGCCGCTGTTACAAACTTAGTCGTGTACCATGTGCTTGTTAAGCTATGCTTGATTCGAACAATGCTTTTGGCTGACGTTATTTTGTTATTTGAAAAGAGCGTACCTTCTTCAAATCCTATGGCTCGCTCCGCAGAGCGAGACAGTTTCGCGTGCGGCGGAACTGAGCCTGTTCTTGGCGCCGTCCGACGACATTCGTCCGACGACGCTTTTGCGGAGCGTTCAAGAGCAGTCTGACGGCAGTTTAAGCAATCGCAGGTCATGCGGGCGGCTGTCGCAGGTCAGGACAGCCGCCCGCCACCGATTCGTTTCGTAAAGCGGAAGCGAGAAAAACGTTACAAGAGCGAGCAGCATGATTTCTTGCCAATGCTTACGCCTGTGCCGTAGAGACGCGCGGTCTCTTCGCGTATGCCGAAGCGACACGCTTTCGAAGTTTACCATTGTGTGATGTAAATAAAGTGAGTTTGGATGTCACGTTTTATAGTGGCGGCGAAAGCCGCTACAAAAAGAGTACCTAGAAAAGGCAAAATGGTTGTGACAGTTTATGGTCTGTGTTTTCAGTATGGTGAAACTGGATTTACTGGGCATATGATAAAACCAGCCATACTGGTCACACAGGTACACTGAATGTACCGATTTCACTGGCTAAACCGGTACAACCGGTGTACCTGTGTGTCCAGTAAGGCTGGTTTTATCATATGCCCAGTAAATCCAGTGTTACCAGTGCATCCAGTATACCCATGTTCAATAATCCAGTTTGATACTGGTCCAGTATTCCCAGTAAAACTACCAGTATTCCCAGTATATGATTTAATAATACAGTTTGATACCGGCCCAGTATTTCCAGTAAAACTACCCAGTTTGCCCGTCCAATAATCCGGTTTGATACTGGCCCAGTAAGCCGAGTATGGAATTTTTTTCAATAGGGTACCAGTCACATGTGACGCATTGTTCAGGAAGGCAATATATTATCGTTGTTAACCTTTGACAAAGAAAGGCCACCGACCACGGTGCGCTTTTTTTGCCTTGGCAATCTGCTACTCATCAAGCTTTTTAACTGCAAATACGTTAAGGTCACTAATCTCCTCCTTGGTTAGTTCGGCAACGACAGTTTTTAGTTCAAGAACAAGATGCTTGATTACAGTTACGCTCTCCTTAATTAGAATCTTTAAAAGTTGCCTGGAAGTGGCCTCGAGAGTGGTGTCGCAGTTCTTGGTATTATCCGAATTTCTAAAGTTAAACGACGGTTGAATAGAGAGCGCTAGTCCCTTTGGTATTACATTCTGGTCAAAGCAGTCCTCTTAGAAAGAATAATGTGAAACCTACCTTAATTTCTTGTCTCTAAGTTTTCGCACACGAAGAAACAAAGGGGTAAAAGTTCTGGGAACCCATCGTGTTCCTTCCAACCACATCGTGCGCTGCTGACGAAATGTGACGATAATATCGAAGGGGCGTCACCGAAGTGGACAATCTCGTGCCCACAGCGGCGCTGCCTGAGGATGACGAGGCTAGAAAAGGGGACGAAGAGCCGACGGTTAGGGCTCTCGGCTGTGCGAGACAAACGAGGACGGCGGCCTGGCTTCTTGAGCGCGGGGCTCTTACTGCCGCCGCTAGCCGGCGACCCGCCCGGAGCTGCGCCCCCCCGCCCCCCCCCCCCCCCCCCCCCCATGGAAGACGACTGCCTGGCTTCTGGACCGCGGGGCTTGGATTGCCGCCGCAAGCCGGTGACCTTCCCGGAGCCCCTGGATGACAGTGCCGCGTCGAAACCAACACGGCCCCTTGCCCGGAACCGTAGCTGCAATGGACGACGTTTGCGTGCCGCCAGACCATCGGGAAGCAGACCCAGGACAACGTTTGCGCGCTGCCCTCGGACTGCCCGGACATGGACGTGAGGCTTGCCTCGTAAACATTGTTGGGTTAATAAACAGTTAACCCAGAGCGCGTGTTGTGTCCACCCGAGGAAGGGGCGTTAAAGAACCGCCCACAAAGTCTGGCCCCCATATTGTCACCGAGCGAACTTGTGCGACTTGTTATGCCGAATTCGGTGAGATCGGCGGGGGCTGTCGTGTTGAGGTGGTGGATTCCATGAAGTACTTGGCTTGTGAGGCACAGGGGGAAGGTCAGTGGGCGTTGTGTGGACTGAACCCAGACAGCACACAGTATTGGGCCAACATTGGGTTTAAGGTGGCAAAGAATGGCCCAACAATGGCCCAGCTGAGCCCAATGTTTCCCCATATTGGAATCACACTGGTCAATAATGGACTATCAAAGCCAATGGTTTTCCAATATTGGCAATACGTTGGCATTGGCTGGTCAACATTGGACTGTCAAAGCCAATAGCTTTCCGATATTGGATATACGCCGGCATAAGCTGTCCAATATTGGATTGTCGGAGCCATTGGCTTTCTGATATTGGCTATACGCCGGCATAAGCTGTCCAATATTGGACTGTCAAAGCCGATAGCTTTCCAATATTGTATATACACCGACATAAGCTATCAGATATTGAAATGTTGGAGCCAATGGATCTTCAATATTGTATATACGCCTGCATAACTTGTACAATATTGGACTGTCAGATCCAATGGCTTTCCGATATTGAATATATGCTGGCCTAAGTTGGTTAATATTAAACCATGAAATTTTCTTAGCCGACTTAATGGTGCTTTATGACAAAAAAACCATAAGCCTCTGACCTTCCACTCTGCATTAGCCGGCTATAGAGGGATGTGCGTCTTTCGAGCTATAGAATCGCAACCATCCCACCTTTTTTTAGGTGGCTCAATGGTGTTTTATATCGCCTAGGCCAGTGGTCTCAAACACATTTGAGTGTGGGGGACAGACGGCCAACACCCGAAAGGTCGAGGGCCAACGAGAGGTGGAGGGGGGGGGGGGGGTGTTTAAATTTGGCAACTTTTGCCTTCCTGACGATTTTGAAAAGAACACTCTGAACGAATACCTGTCTTTAAATGGTGGTATTATTTTAAGACGAGAATCCCGAGCTCGTAGCGCTTTATCTTTGGCAGTTGCTCCTGCTGATCGAGAGTTCGCGCAGCCGAGATCCATCATTCAAAGAAAACCTCGTGCTTGCAGCCTAATAGCAAAATCGTTGTACATTACAGAAAGCTGGGAAGCAAAAAATAAAGACGAAAACAAAGGGCAAATTAACATACATAATTATAAACTGTGGGAATACGCTAAAAAAGCATAGCTACTTTTTGAGCGAAAATGAATCGACGGGAAGAGATCACTGTGGCGCAAGCCATTTCTAGCGCTCGAGACTTGAGAACCGGAACTCGTAGCCGGTTGCCTGCTGGCCGCGTCTTGGGCTGCATACGGCCTGCGTGTTTGAGACCCCTGGCCCAGGCTATAGATCCGCGACATTTTTTTTTTTTTTTTTGCACTGCAGAGGTAGGAAAGTGGAAGAGAGTCATTCATGCGGTCATTTGGGGCAAGAATTTTATTTAGCCAGCTTCATGTGGCGTACGTCGCCGGCGCTTTATAACCGCGATCAAAAAAGCGTCCTTAGCTGCCTATAGGACTACTACAGTTTTTCCGGCTGCTCTCCCTTCGCATTGCATATCCTCGGCGTTGACGTCATCTTAACCTTCCGTTTTTTAGGTTTAATTATTTCTGGTTCTTCCAGAGTATTTTGTAAGTATATGCATTTGGTAGCGTTAACGTGTTCTGTTTTCTCCGTGTCCCAGCCTTGTTTGTATTTCTTTCTGCGTGCTGTATTTTTTATACTTAATGTTTCTGTGCATACTGCGTCGTTCTAGACGAAGTATGCACAGAAACATTAAGTCACTCTGCGGAAATCTGAGACTAGGACTCTCGAGCACCGACCAATATATTACTGAAGTTGCAAGACGCTACTTTGTCTATCAAATTATCCATCAAATGTTTGCAATGAACGTCCTTTGCAGGAAACTCGGCTCACGTCGCTCCTTGCACAACTCAGTAACTACCGTTTTATCATTCGTTGCCTTCAAGACATAGATGATGATACTTTAAAGACAAACCATAATGTAGCACCTGATACTGTAATGTGGATAAATTAAGAAACATTTATGGTGAATAAAAAAAACAGTAAGAGTACGCCGGTTTTAGGTGTTTCATGATGATTATATAATCACCAGTTTGCCTGCACACTCACTGTACTTTCACTTTTTGAACATGTCGTAAATTTTAAAGTGAAAATACGACAAAGCAGTCGTGAACATGAAAACAGAGCAGAGGGGTTGGAAAACAGAGTGGGGCGTTATCAAGATACACGCATATCACGATTATATTGTAAAAATAGATTTTGTATTGATATATTTGTATAGCGATAAGCTTTTGTGTCTATTTTGTATTCCTGTACATATATGCATTTTGGACAACTTCCTGGAATCAAGATATTATCAGGAACAGATGAATAAATTTCCATTTTCAAAAGTCGTTTCTTTAATTTGGAATCAGAAACGTAAATGTTGAAATTCTCCCGTAAGTGCACGTCTCTTGGCTCGCAACTATCGCGCGATTAATGTAAACTTTTTTTGTTGTTCCTAATATACACTTGCTTGTGCACCTAACCAGTTCCACAGAGTATGAGGACGTCTGAAATCGGTTCTTGACAAAATGAATTTCATTATCTACATTTATATTACTGTATTTCTGTGCTTGTGTTCTATAATCTTGTTATATGATGTTACAAACACTTTTTTGATACGTATCGTGGTACCTTTAAATAAATTTATTTCAGTAACAGTATTTTAGGCCTTTTTGCCATGGATGTCGCTACGTATAATTGGAAATACGTTTAGGGTAGCTCTGCCCATACCTGGTGAAATAAAACGAATAGTTACATGTAACGATATTGCTCTCGGAAGTAATTAGAGTGCTCCTGTGAACATGACCTCAAAACAGGTGTGAAATTCCTGGAAGAATATGCCATACTGACTTGTACGACTGTAAAGAAGCTGCAGAGGTATTGTTGAAGTCTTGGAGCTTTGAAATTTCATATAAAGTATACACATTGTCGTAGGGCTGCTTGAATTTGATTGAAAATACGTTTCACATCTTCAAAATATCAAAACTTCCGGAAGCTTTTTATCTTATATTATATTTACTTGAATATTTTTGCTATGTAGTATTTGGACAGTTATATATTATACACTCAAACACTTTTCGTAGATTGAGTGCTACGTTCCAAACAAAATATTCATGAAAAAAATGGCGGCGGCCGTTGTCTCCAAAGAAGCATAACACATAACATTCTGAATTTAGGAGAATATGTTTCAAATGTTTTGAAAACATCATATAGACGTTCCAGAAGTGAAGAGCCTACAATTTTATTAATTTAGAAGAAACTGAATTGTTGTGTCATGTGACTAAGGAGGGGGACTGTGAAAGGTGGCAAACGGAAGGAGAGGGGAGAGAACCGCCCAAATGGAGGGTGGAAAGATGTAGAGGGTTGAAATAGAGAAAGAGAGGAAGAGGAGGTGGAGGAGATGGGAGGCAGATATTAAGCGGAAGTGGGCACGGAAGGAAAGTGAGGAGGGGAATGCGAATTGCGCGGGAGCAGGAAGGTTGTAGATATTGATAGGCGAAGGGAATTGCTTTATCTCCTGATGCATATTTTCCTGCTAAATTTAGCATCGAAATTGAAGTAGCTAGTGTGTCACTCGACAAAAAGAGAGGGAGTGGACAGAAAGAAGAAAGCTGGGGACAGGGAATTGGTGTGTAACGTGATGTATATTTCCCAGCTAAAGTAAGCGGAAAGTTGAATTGTGGTATATTTTATATGACATTACGTAACGTAACGTCGATTTACCCCGCTAAGGTTAGCAGGGAAAAAATTGGTGTTCAAGCGAAGTGACGTAATTTCTCTGCTATATTTACCGGGAAAACGTAAGATAGGTACACCTCAAATGACGACCATTTCCCCGCTAATACTAGCAGGGAAACTACGTGGTTTTGCTTATATATCAAGACTAAATTTCTGCTACATTTATGCTATATTTAGCAGGAATCCCGAGTTGAGATACAGGACATGTTAAGTCGATTTTCCCACTTGGGGTATAGGCAACGTAACGTCAGCTCATATGGAGTCACGTTCCCCGCTAAATTATACGGAAAATCCAAGAACGGACCGACGGACGGACAATATTTGGCATTGAGGTTCTGTTGAAAATCAGTTCATTCTTTAAAGCGCCGTTAATCATCACTCTCTGGATTTGCTACGATACCTCCTGTAAACTGATAACATCAATAGGGTTTGATTACCGCTGCTTTAGGACTGCTTTTTTGAAGGATGCGTTAACCCTCATAATCTTCTTCATGTGATACTTTCAAACTTGCAGCACAAGTGAAACTATGAAATTGGAGACAAAAATATGTGCTGTAAATGCTGCATCTACTGTAGGTTGTAGAAAAACAAGAAAATATATCTAACCTTGCTCTTTGTATTTAATGTCAGAGCACACATGTATGAAAACACTGACATATGTCTATTTTAACCGTCTAGCAAAAGTGAAATTGGAAAAGAAGAATGAGTTTTAACACGCATTCAAAGTTTAGCTTGCGTCCTATATAAAAAATAGATGTAAAAAAATATAAAATAATAAAAACATTATCAATATTGTTTATGTATAGGGTGGTCCAAGCCGCCAGGGTCGTTCTAAAATGGACCTTAAAGTTGACGCCTGCACGTAGCAATCTAAACTTTTAGCTAAAGGTGTAATGCACAAGTCGGTTTCTTTTTTTGTAAAATTACAAAGCGTAGCTCTGTTTTTGTAAAAAATGAGGCAAAGAAACTTGCCAGGGTCTACGGCGGGCAGCAACGCAGACGACAGAGGTTCAGTAACGGGGTGTGTTTGGCGTTCGTCTTGAAAGATGGCGCTACCTCCTTATCGCGGAGGCTCGCGACCACCGTAGTTAATTAAATTGAATATGATCTTTTTGAAATGTGCCTTCGGTTAAAAAACAAATGCGAACAATAAAAGCAAAACTTAAAGTACAAAGACGTGTCTGCTTAACGGCGGCGTTTTTGCTGCCAACGGATTTCGTCTGCCTGTCGTCTGCTATATTTTGCTGGTCGGCTACACCTTCAGACACTGCTTCCGACGCCATCTATCAATACGAACGCCAAACACACCCCGCTACTGGACTGGACTTGGTCGTCTAGGTCGCCGCCGCCGTAGAGCCTGGCAAGTTTCTTGGCCCTATTTTTTACTAAAAAGGAACTAAGCTTTGTAATTTTTCCAGAAAAAAACTGATGACGAACAGTTTAGATGGCTACGCGCAGGCGTCGATTTTTACGGTTCATTTTAGATCAAGCCTGGTGACTTTAACCACCCTATCAAATGGCGGTTTATCAAGGCGGAATTGTATTGTTGCAGCACTTACGTCTATATTCAATTAGACGTCAACATCTATATTTTGCCTTGATATTGAGCTCCCAGATGTAGCCAGCGTTCTTCAGCTCAGTTTAGCCAGTACAGTGTAGAAAACAACATTAAACTGAATACAAAACTGATTAAAACTAGAACAAGAAATTAGGCCACGCAAGCCTTTCTGTACAATCTTGAAATTATTACAAACGTTCGCTCTTCCAAAAGCACTTTCATTTGTATGAGTTGAGAGTCGCCTAAATAGTTTTAAAGAAATACTGTAAACGACTTAATTTTCGCTGGCTCAAATTTTCGCGAATCGGGCCAAAGCTGAAAATTTGAACTTATTCGCGGCTTCTAATTTTCGCGAATCGAGTGTAGCTCCCGTAGCGTTCACATATTGCCCGAATGGTTCGCGGGATGTATTTTTCGCGTTTGTAGGCGATTCGCGAAATTCGCAAAAATTAGGTGCTCGCGAAAATTTAGTCGTTTACAGTATGTTATTTCAGAGAATTAGAACACTGCGAATAAATAGCAATATCTTCCTCATGCAAAATGCTAGAAAGAAATATAAACGTTTAACTCGCATCCAAAAGTATTTCCTAGGCGTTCATGTCTCACCACTCCTCGCCTTGCTAATTTCTGATATGCTGATTCAGGAGCGTTCAGATGATTACTTTGGTCCCAGTAGGGGACCTGGTCCACACTTTCCAGCTCCCAGGCCTTATAATGTATCGAAATGCTTAAAGTGTTGCACACTCTCTGGCCACTACTTTGGGGAAATCAAAGAGCTGATGTGCAATACTGGGGTACTGGCAGAGGCACTACATTGTGATGTGGCTTCTGTGCCGCTGATGTAGGGTTTCATGTGCTCTGTGGGATGTGAAATCCTCGACGTGTCGGTTGCAGTAGCGTCTTTGCTCTTTAATGCGTAAATTTGGCTCTTTCGTAAGGTCTTATGAATGTAAGGGGCTCTGGGATGGGGATTACGAAATGCGAATTTTAGTTTAGGGTTTACGTAAGCGAGCACTCTCGCGAACTCTTTCCCTGTATGCACTCGTGCCCTGGGCACTTAGGTTGGACAATTACATTTACGTTTACATTCACGTAAGCGACGCATCCGCATCTAATTTGTGGAGGCAATTGCCTCCATTATTCACACGCCGATACGCAACTTACGTGACTATTTAAAATGTGCTTGTAAATGTCCAACCTAAGTGCCCCTGTATCTTCTCTAGAGTTACCGGGGTGTTGATGTGATTGGTCATGCTGTCGGATAGAATAAAGGTAATGTAAGATACCCGGCTAATCTTTTTTTCCTCCTCAAGTTGTGTATGGCACTATGGATGCCTCTTCTAACTACGACGTCCCGTTCGGCGGCGTGGTCTCCGATAGCTTCTGCTATGACTACGATTTGTAAACGGGTGGCCGATGTATGTCGTTCTGGCTCTACGTAGTACATTTCATGACCAATAAAACTCCAGTAATTTTAGTAAAAATGTATGGCGAATTTTAAGACTATTGTTTGTATATGTGAAACGCTCTAGCATTACAACCATTTTGAGATATTCTGAGATTTCAGGCTCCATACGACTACGTTCTCGGTGCTCTGAATCACATAGTTTCACACGTAGGATGTGTGGACTCGATAGTTGTTACTAGAATCAACCAATACTACCGCTAATCGGGATGAAAATCTTGGCGATCTTCCAGAGCCTTCTATACTCTCGATCTCCACTCCATCAGTGCGCACAGGTGGCATAGGCTTTCCTATCCTATCTCCCCTTCTCAGCTAGTCCTCTGGTCACCTGATCTACCCGTTAACCAATCAGCGTCGAGTATTACACTCCTCCTTTCACACCCGTTAGACTTCAACATCTAAATGTCGTTATACAACTCATTGTATCTTGCGCGCCTCGGCGCCTATTATTTTAAAAAAATGCAGTACACACACAGTGAAGAAATTGAGCGGAAATTGAGACGGAATAAACGGAACAAGAATTTGGGCAACGCAAGCCTATCTGGTATACTTCTGAAACTACTACATGTTTCGCGTTATAAAACACTTGACGGAATATTTACACGAGCTGAGAGCTACATATATATTTTAAAATATGCTATATTTCGTTAGATCACTGTGAAAAGAGATCTCTAATTTTCCGCTTGCAAAAATCTAGAGGTAGAGCGAACACTTTGCTTGACGCGAGAATACGTCCTGTGCCTTCATGTCTCACCAGTCAACGCCCAGCAAGTTTCTGCTATACTGAACCAAGGAGGTGTCCAGTGGATTACTTTGGTCCTGGCCAGGAGCGGGATCCACATTATGCTGCTCCCGGCCCTCAGCAAGCCTCGAAGTGCTTCTATTGTTACAGAATTTCAATCCACTTCCTCAGGAGAGTCCCAATGCTGATGTGACTCAGTGGGTTACTGTCTGGGGGTACTACAATCTGTTGTGAATTTTGCGCCACTAAAGTGCGGTTTAATATGCTCAGTCAGGGAATTTCCAATCATCGCTCCTTGGGCTACAGTGGTGTTTGCTGTTCAATATAAAATTGGTCTCCTTGGTAAGGTCCTATGATATTTGGTGTATATAGAATGAGGGTATGGGATGCGAAGGAGAGATTAAAGTTAACTCGGGCGAGCTCTTTTCCTTTATTTACCTATGCATTAGTATACCCAATGTAATTTCCGTGATGCTGATGTGGTCTATAATGTCGAGTAGAATAGACGTAATGCGCGCTTCCAAGAGTTTTGTTTTTCTTCTGATGTTGCGTATGGGCGCATGGCTGTATGTTCTAACTATAACGTCCCCTTCGACTGCTTTGTCCATGATAGCCTCAGATATCAATATGATTTCTAGAGTGATGTAAAATATGCAACCTGTCTGGCTCTATGGTGTATATCTCAAAGCCAATAAAGGCGATGAATTAAAAAAAAAAAAATGCTGACCTATCGAATAAATGAGCGAAAGACAGCGTTACTATGTTTAAAGGGAAGATGAGGCACTTCTGCATTTAAGAAAAAGCACTTGAATTGCGTTCATTTGGCCTTTAGAATAACAGATATCACAATTATGTTTCAATGCGACGCGCCGGAGAGCCATGAGAGCAATTTCAAAATAGGGCTGAAGCCCCGCCTCCCTAGCCTTGGGCAGCCAAAAGATCCGTCGATGACGTCACGTACAGCGACTGTGTTTTGCGTTTCGTCGCGTTTAACAATACTTGCGCAGCAACTGGTTTGGATATTCGGGTTCACGGGGTAAAAATACATCAGAATTCACTTCTAACTCATTTTTTTCAAGAACCTCCGTAGCTTCTTTTTAAATGATCAGAGCTAACTTTACCGATTGGTATTGTAGTTAAATATAATGCGTGAACCCGCTATTTGCATTTCGCTGAAAAAAGCACTACACTTGTCCTCAGCGTTATTGTTGTTGTGTTATTATTATTTCAAAGCAAACGTATATCTCATCATGATAAATTTACGTTGGTGCTTGAAACATGAGTGAAGTTCACAACGCAAGGATTGCAGGTTCTGTGAACAGCAGATAATCTAAAAACCTTAGCCGGAGTCTCCAACTAGAGCAGTAATAAATGTCATTAAACACATTTAATTTATAATTGCCCATTCTGGTGTGTTTTTAAAATTCATTAACGTGCAATAGAGTGCACTATCAAGTACAAATAAAACGCAAACAGCGGTACGGGTTGGAAAAAATAATTCTGTGTTAACTGCAGGAAACTAGGAACTGATAAAACGAGGAAGCATTTAAACCAAATGTGCAAGCAAGCTGGACAGGAATAACGATAATAATATGCGGGGAAAGGAAACGAAGGAAACAAAGTAAAACACTCATATTCAAACACAGCTAAGTTACTAGTGCACAAATAAAAAAAAGTCAGCAAGGCCCTGGTATCGAAGCAGGGACCTCTCTATTTTCAATATAGCGCTGTATCAACTGAACTAACCAGGAGATAGCTAACTTGGTAGAACTGACGAGAAGAGTTCCAGTGTAGAGGGAGACGTACCCCTACTGAAAAATCCGGAATAACTTTTCACTATCCGGATTATGGAACCGGAAATTTGTTTCTGGAAATCCGAAATCCAGATTACAGACAAAGGAACAGTTTCTGAAAACCAAAATTCCAGATAGAGTCCAGATAGAATCCAGATAGATTTCCGGTTCCATAATCCGGATAGCGAAAAGTTATACCGGATTTTTGGTAGGGGTACCAGGTTCGAAACCAGGATTAGGTGATTTTGTTTTCAGTCGCGCACCAGAGACTTATTTTGTTGCGAGATTTGCGTTTGTCCTTCGTCACGCCTTGCTACCATTTTCTATGGATTATTATTGTTGGACTCATAATACTACGGAATGAAAAGAGCACTGGCAGGGTGCACGAATACTCTGATTTGCGCACGCTCAAACCCCTCTCTTCATCCGTTGATATATCAGTTTCAAGTTGAATCTGAGTTGCGCGAAAGGTATTAATTGCCATCGCTTCGTTTTTCGAATTTTATTCGTACCCTATAGTACAAAACAACACGCAGGTGAGGGTAACCAAAACAAGACTTGTAATATTTTATATTGAACGGGGAAGTTGAACCAATAACGCACATTATAATTTTAAATTGTTATAAACACTGATCTTATGACAGAAAACAGGAAAGATTAACTCGCATCACAATAGAACAGCATCGAGCGAAATTTCAAAGAATAGGTACCAAACGTGATGCCGGAAACCTTCTGTGTAGTAATGATTAGCAGGTGCTACATGCAATATGATTGTAGTGTTCACGAAACAAACGGTCCGTACAATCTAGTGATTGGTCTAACGCAGTGCTTTTCAACCACTGATGGTGGTGGACCCCTTGTGGATCGGCAGTGATGAAGAAGGACCCTGTTCGTGGTGAGGGGAAAGTAAATGTTTGGGTAATATTGATCATTTAATAAGTGGTTATAACTAACGGCTAGTGAGAAGTAATCTTCGCTCATTGACATACACAGGGGAAAATCCCCCCCCCCCCCACAAAAAAAGTGTCTTCCCTATTTGAATAAAAAACACCTCTTTTATTTGCGGGATTCCCTGGTGAGGAAGGGTATCACAAAACCCTAAAATTTCTTTAAACTTCAATGGGTCTACGGATCCCCATTTGAGAACCACTGTTCTAGCGCATCCTGTGAGTGAGTGTAAACGCATATTTGTGTTTTAAGTGTGAATAGAGCGTTCGTTACAGTTTATCTTCCGTCAATACCAGAAAAAGATAAATGAAAATTGAATGACTTCAGTTTGTATAGTTCATAAAACTACTGGCCGCAGAATAGTGCTGGCAAATGTGCAGATGGTTAAACAATAGGAAAACAGATTCAAAACCAAACAAGCAACACTAGGTTTTCAGTGACCGAAGCTGAATTATTCCAGGATTGGTAAAGTATAACAAATATGTATAATTATCGACTTTATATTACACCGTATGAAAGAATCCGATGGAGTAGAGGAGATATAAATGGTGTTGCTTGACATTTTAAGGATGCAAACTCAATTGTATAAACAAATCAGTGATCTGAGTGTACCAAGACATTTTATAAAGTGTATTTAGGTCGTGAATGTACAATTTCACATCTGCATGTTCCCCGAGGGAAAAAAAACACGACATGCTTCTTATTTTATATGCGCGGTTGGAAAACAGAAGCAAAGCGTCGCGTTGACGCTGCTCATTCTATATGATACAACATGGAAGAACTGTTTGACGGGTTTTTATAAATTGACACCCTAAAGCAGACTCAGAAAATTTGAGCTTTTGCGGCACGATCTGCGAGTAGCAGCTTGAATGGTTCATGAAACGAATGTTGGGCTGGGATAAATCGATTTAGATTGGGATTTCACTGATAGCACATCTTTCTGTGGGCCAAAAGAAAGAAGGTAGAAAGTCAAACGCCTGACTTTTTGTACGAAAATTTGAAAACACAGCGCTCTATTTCGTACCTCCTTCTCTTTGAAAGCTCTCTGCCTTTACACTGTGATACATCCGCGGTTTCCCAAAGCGCGTCACCGGGTCCAAACGCACGTCACACGAAACCGGACCTCACTTATTCCCTTCACCCCTAAGCTGACATTGCGGTGGAAGCTACGCGCTTGCCGGACCAAGCAACTGCCTCCCTTTCATCACCTGACCTCATTCTCTGCGCGTGAGTATGCGCGAGAGAGCGTGATCACGTGGCAAAAGTGTGGCTGTCACAACAAGCACGTAGCTTCCATAGCACTGTCAGCTTGGGGGTGAATGGGGTGGGGAAAGCAACTTTTGTCTGAATTTTGAGCAACGGGCTAATCATTTAGGTGGAGAATGGCTGTGTCGGGGAACACAAACAAAAGTCCGAGCAAATGGGGACTCCCCCCTTTCAATCCTCTTGAACTGTATGGTAGACTGCATGATTTATGAATTGAGGAGGAAAGCTAAACAGGAAAAGTTTATAAAAGCGTTTCATGACCACTTTAAACTAAACTATTTGTATCCCTTTTCTCCCGTTGCATAAAAATACCAGGTTGTTTTTTTTTTCTTGTATTTTGTTCAAAAAGTGTTTACTCACAATATAAAAGTAAGATAAAACAACACCTCCAGTCGTGTTTTTGAGAAATGTGAATGCACACATTTCATCGGCTTATTTGTATATTAAATGTTTACGCCTGAGTAGCAGTCGAAAACGCTCTGTATATATTTTAAAAGGGCAACAAAGTAACCTCAAAGATAATTAGAGCGTAAACAAAATATAAAATTGCACGAGTAATTGCTTATTTATTCAGCGGTTTTATTTACGCTCGTATGACAATGATGACTGTTAACGTTCGAGAAAAATGGTGAACGAGCAACTTATCTTCAGATGGAACATCGCAGCAAGAAAATTTCGTGCCTCCGTACATTTGACAATTCTCACTTCCTCTTATATAGCTAATAGGGTCCTTTGTGTTTGGTTTATATTTATTTGGGAAATTGGAGGGGGGGGGGGAATAAATAACGGGCGATTTTTTTCTACGTAGGTAAGCGGCGAGAAATCTGGTTTTACAAAAACCAATGTCTAGCCATTCACCACTTTTTGTTCCTATTTGGAAATAAATATGCATACTTAACAATATAGAGGTTATTTTACTCTTAGTGTATTGAATATTTGTTATTCAACCAAATTATTGATGTAGAGAAGACAGCATACTAACATGAGAGCATTCCAACAACTCACTTCGTTTTTCGATGTTTCATAAAGCTGCGTTGTTTATTTAATCATATCTCTAAAACCAAGGGTAGTCCTTCTTTTGGACATATCGGACTTGATAGAAGGGCCTGTCAACGTCATAGTTTTTTATGCATACCAGTGTCGCTGGTATCTGCTGCTCCTGTCGAATTAAGCTTGCTCGATTTTTTTATTACCCTAGTCAAATTGAAAAGAGAATCAATCACATTTGATAACTCGCAATGAATAACTACAATTTTAGACACTCGGTATTTCACGTTATGTCAAGAACGTCGACATCTTCTTCCACATTTCTTAAGGTCTGTAGCTAGCATATTTTCTGAAAACTCCTTGTTTTATAATAAACATTTTAGGAGCGGAGTAGTTAGAGATAGCGATGTTTATATTCTAATTTCGGGTAAACATGGGGTATAAGCCAATCTAATGCAACATATCTCGGGCTTAACAATCCGCAAATTATAGGACTTTACCCGAAACTCCGTTTGTCCTATTTCTTCATACACCCCAATATGCAGGAACATTAAGAGCACATTTTAACTTTATTGGAAGTGATATAACATAATCCCAGGATGAGCAATTGACTCCGAATAATGAGCACCGTTAGTGCTCCCTTTATTCACGCGTTGCCATGTCACAGACAAAAATTAGCATCGACAGCCTAAAAAAGCACTTGAACGAAACAAACGGTTTCTCAGAATAGGTAAACCAAAATGTATTTTTACGGTGGAAGCACTCTTTCTACTCGCAGACTTTTTCCAATATTTATCTTAACTCTGCATAGGAAGGGTGTCTTGTTAGCAAACTTGCGTAACAAAATAGTTCAACGTATAACCCGCTTCATTTAATTCAATTGTCGTTTCTCAAATTCATAACAAAACTCTGCTTCGAAGATGGCATATATTTAACAGTAATTAAATACAGCCATATTTTCTTTGAGCAATTTTTGCATAGGGTCTTTCGGATTTAAAACCTTGCAATCCTTTTTTCCCTCGCATTCAATTTATAAAGAAGGTAATTAAAATGACAAAAGGACAAAAATAAATGCAAATATAAATTAGCAGCTACCTTTATCTCAAGACTTGAAAGCATAAAATGCCGTATATAAGTTATGATTGTTTAAGATTATTCCAAACACATTAAACTGTCACCTGGAAAAGAGAAGAAACATTTTTTTTTTCGAATTCGTAGATATTTTGAAGAGGAAAACAAAATTGGTGTATAGGCTTGTTCAGACTCTTGCTACCGAGTACGACCGAGAGAGACCAGATCTATTAAAACTTCTTAAAATTTCATTTCTGGCGCCATCTATGCGGTGATCGTGGAACTGCATTTCACAAGAGCGACGGTTTCGCGGCATTTCCGAGGTCGAATGTGCGTAATACCTATGAGAAAGGCTCGTTTATAACGTTTCCAAAAGTTTTTCGAGCCAAGAAAGAAAGGATAATGCGCGAGAGAAATAGAAAATATGCCGGACCGTCAAGTTTACACTGCAACCCGATAGATGGCGCCACTGTGTCCTCTCGTTTTCAGAGGTTGAAGAGGTCGCAAGGAACCAAGATTTAAGAGGTCGCAAGAGTGTGAACGGGCCTTATATGTCTCTTGACGTCAATTCACGTGACAAAAACTTTCTGCTATATTTCGCGAATAAAATGAATTGGTGCATATGTCACGTGACGCCAGGTTATATGGATATCTTATATCAGGTTAAATTTAGCGGAAAAACTGTATTGGTGTATAGGCCACGTCAGATCAGGCCACGTGACCTGAATTGATTCGCTAAATTTAACGGAGAAACGAAATTGTTGCTTACGTCACGTGACGCAGGCCCACATGACGTAAACACCAATTCCGCAATTGACGTCAAGTGAAAAAACACCAATTTTGTTTTCCTGCTAAATTTGGCAGGAAAGGCGTCGGAAAACCTTTCTGGGTGGGGACTATCGTTAAGAGCATTGTAAGCGTTAATATAATACGGCAATGGTTTATTGCATGTGTATAATGTCTAAGTAAACGCGAATTCGCTCCCAGAGAAATCTTTTATTCCAGCTGCCTAATATGTCCGCCTATTGTATTTTTTTTAGTTTAAACTTTCCCCAAATCAAGTTATGGCTTCGTAAGTGTTTTTTAACATGGTCTAACCTAGGTCAACCGCGGTTGGTTATTCGTACCATTTTTTTTTTAAATCTGAGGCAGGTCCAGACATGTGCAGGTAATCACTTGACTATAGCGCTTGGACGATTCGAGTGTGTCTAGTTTGTTTAGATCACATACATGTTTCAAAAGTGATGACCTGTTCTTGATTTCGGTGTCGTGCCCGACCCATTGCGTTTTTTGTGCCATAGGCTTCGTACCTATGTTTATTCCTTGCACATGCGCCTCCTGCTTCTCGTAAGCGGTGATATTGAGTGCAATCCGGGTCCAATGACTAATGAACAGGCGGAACAGTTGGCTTCCGTTTTCGCTATTGCCCAGCAGCTGCAAATGGGGCAAAGGAACGTAATCGATCAATTAAAGACAACAAAAAAGATCTGCAAAGTACAAATAAATCGGTTACCAAGCTGTCCGCTAGAGTTACAGTTATTGAAACGCAAGCGTCCGCTAGCGCTTCAACACTAAAAGATTTGCCTGGAGGGATTGTGACATCTGAGACAGTGTTATCTGGTGTGACGGGGCGCCTTTCTGTTCTTGAGGCTCGTTGCGAAGATGCCGAAAATAGACAAAGGCGTAACAACTTGATTATTCATGGCTTACCTGATACAGATAGTGAAACGTGGGCGGTCACCGAACAAGGGGTCCTAAAAATCTGTTCAGAGAAGCTTGGCCTTAGTTTAGATCAAAGCTGGATTGAACGTGCCCACAGATTGGGTCGTTTTGGTCCGAACAAAAACCGCCCAGTAATAGTAAAAATGTTATCTACTAAGCACAAGGACTTGATCCTTAATGATGCCCGCAAGTTAAAAGGTACGGGATACTCCGTAAATGAGGATTTTTCCCTAGCAGTGCGTGAGGCACGACCAATGTTGCTCACTTTTGCGAAAGCTCAACGTGAAAGATTTAAGCTTCGTTATAATAAACTTTCCATTGGTAACAACGGTTTCGTTGATGATCCTGTGAGCAAAACTGTTGTGCCTGAGATTGATTAACTATGCGTAGCACCTTTACGTATCTCCGAAGAACCCATTTCGGTTTTATTTACTAACATAAGAAGCCTCATGCACAAGCGCGATGAATTACAAAGTTTTATTGATTCCACCAGTGCTGATATGATTTTTATCACAGAAACATGGCTACATGATACTATTGATGACAGAGAACTTTTTGATTGCGTTCCCTCTTTTAACATTTATCGTTGCGATAGGATTGGTCGGCGCGGAGGAGGCGTCTTGATAGGATACAGAAAGACCATCGCATCTGCATTAGTTAACATAGCCACTAACCTTGAAATGCTTTTTATATATATAAATACTAAAGAGTCGCGCCATCTTCTCGGAGTGTGCTACCGCCCACTGAATTACAATGCCTCTTTCGTTGATGCGCTGCATGATGCGCTTGCCGGGCTCGTTGCCAATTATCCCAATGCATCCTTCACACTTTGCGGTGACTTTAATTTTCCTACCATTGACTGGAATAGTCCTCCTCTGCTACAAAGATCTGAACCGGGACGGTTTCTTTAGTAGTGCCTTGATATTCCCCTCTTAACCAACTCATTAAAAGTCCTACCAGAATTACCACGGATTGTAGCGCTATTTAAGACCTTCTTTTGACTGCCCTCCCCGACATGTTTTCAGATATATGATGCCTCGATGGCCTAAGCGACCATAAGCTCGTCCACCTTCCTGTCATGTTCCCAGTGCCTACTAATGTCACTTCGCGAAAAGTTATCAGAAATTACGCAAAAGGTAACTATGATGCAATTAATGCTAATCTGACAGCGTTCGCTCAAGATTTTCTTTTCGATTTTTCTTCTCGTACAGTTGAACACAATTGGCTACTGTTTAAAAATATATTGCTTGACCTAGTTGAAAAATTTGTACCCATCATCAGTATAAAAACAAATCATTCTGCGCCCTTGTTTAACCGGGACCTGAAGCTAATACTAAATAAAAAAGAAGCGTCGCTTCAGGAAAGCCAATCGAAGCCGCTCCGATTCTGAGTGGGCGAGTTATAAGGAGTGCCATCGTTTGAACAAGTGGAAGAGTAGGGAAGCTCGTAGAAAATATTTTACTCAAGATTTGCCGTCACTTCTCCTGAATAACCCAAGAAAAGTTTGGAAGGTGGTTGATCCAAAAGCCTATGCCGCACTTCACTTAACTGATAACTGGAACATTGTATCTGAGGAAGGGTGTGCTTCGCTGTTGAATACGACTTTTGGTGCCGTGTTTACTCAGGAATCACTGGGGGCAATCCCTTCCTTTCCTTCGTATTTAAGCAATAACATGCCTAACATAAACATCACACCGGACGGTGTTCTTAACCTTATTAACACCTCAAAACTTTCTACATCCGCTGGTGAAGACTGCATTAGCTCAAAATTATTGAAGTGTACTAAGGAGATTAGCTGTGTCATACTATCTGAAATATTTTCCCAGTCATTGCTAGAGGGTAGGCTGCCCAAGGATCGGAAAATCGGGCGGGTCGTTCCTGTCTTCAAGGGTGGTGATAAATCACCTGCTAATGACTACAGGAAAATATCCATTACCATTGTGTCATGTAAATTACTTGAACATATAATCTATACTAACCTTGTTACTTTTCTTGAGAACAATCATTTCTTTTCACCTCATCAACATGGTTTTAGAAAAGAACTGTCTTGTGAGACAGTCCTGAGCTAGTTTCTTACATCATATTCACACAAACTTGGACAGCAATGAGGTTACTGATGCTATTTTTCTCGACTTTTCCCATCAGCGTTGCCATCTTTGGTTGCCGTTTCCATCAGCGTTTGCCGTTTCCCATCAGCGTTTGCTCTCGAAATTATCTGCACTAAATATTGACCCGCATGTCTTAAAATTGATTTAAGACTTTTTACATAACAGGACCCAGTACGCTATCGCTAGCAACCATCGTTCAAATCCTGTTCCCGTCACCTCCGGTATTCCTCAGGGTAGTGTGCTGGGCCCGCTTCTCTTTTCTATCTATATTAACGATTTGCCTAACTCGTTGACCTCAAAAATTCGTCTTTTCACCGATGACTGCGTTATTTATTGTCGCATCAGTAACCCATCAGATTCTACTGTCGTTTAAGACGACTTACTAATCATAATGTAAAAACAGCCGGACCTAATGAATAATTTATCTTTGAGGATTTTATGTAGAAAAGGCTGGTTCTTTTCAAAACGAAACGCTTCATATAAAGTCCATAAGATTGGTTGGCTAATTAGTAATTATATAAAGCAATCAAATTAACAAAATATGCAATTGCGATTCAGTACTGGGCCAAGGAAATGCTTTATTGATATTTCTACACAGTATCAAGCGGTACACAACACTCACGCCAGCGATATAATCCTATAACAACCAGCCGAGTTTTTCAGTGATGCGTCAAAATTCATGACTATATGCTTACGCGTATTATAACAACCCAAAAGAAACCGTTGTTCGAGCTTAGTGGCAGATTACTTTATAAAGCTTTTAATTAAAAGGGTGATTGTAAACATAGGAACAAAGATTAAACACAGAAGGTCACGGTACATTAATTGCGTTGCATACCTCCAGGCGACGATAATATTCACAAAAGAAGACTACGATTCTTGTGACCATGCATTTTGGCAATGTTAAATGGCCCCTATTCGGCTACTTAAGTTCCCTGATCTGAGATATCTAGAAATAACGATTACAAAAATACTGATTCGATTCACGCATGTAACTAGAGAAATAATATATAAAATATTCCTCTGCGCAAATATACTGCAGAATATTTTTTTTGTAGTTTTTGACGTAAGGTGTTATATATTACTGTAATTAATAAATTACATTTTGTAATACAGACGTGACGTCTTATCCCTTCATTTTATTGTAATAAAATATGCTTTGGAAGGAAAGCAAAATATTATACCTTATTTCATTTGGGTTAAATTGATTGAAATTGAAATTGACAAACGATGGCACTCCTTATAACTCGCCCAGTCAGAATCGGAGCGGCTTCGCTTGGCTTTCCTGAAGCGACGCTTTTTTTTTTTATTTAGTATTAGCTTCAGGTCCCGGTTGTTTTTACATTATGTCCGGCTGTTTTTAGGTCCGGCTGGTCCTAGCCCAACTCTCGACATTAACGACTTACTAAATATCAGCTCATAGTGTACTAACTGGCTCATTATTTTAAACTCTTCTAAATGCAAACACGTGCGTTTCATTCGTCCTAATAATTCTTGTTTGTGCCCCAGTCAATATCACATTCAAAATACCCCGTTGGAATTAGTCCAATCTTACAAATACCTAGGAGTTCACCTAACCTCCGATCTATCATGGAACATGCATATTAATTACATTCTTCAAAAGCTAACCGTAGTCTCGGTTATTTAAAACGTAACCTTAATTCTGCCCCATCTTTTCTTAAACGAATAACATACGTCACGCTTGTTCGACCGATCCTGGAATACGCTAGCAGCATTTGGAACCCTCATTATCATTACTTAGCCGCATCACTGGAAGTACTCCAAAACCGAGCCGTTCGTTTCATTTGTTTCTGATTACTCACGTCATACCAGTGTAACTAACCTTAAAATTCGTGCTGACCTTCATTCACTTGAGGTACGCCGCAGGGTATCAAAGCTATGTCTTCTGCATAAAATTTACTACTCGCCATCACTTCACTCATCACTTCTCTCTCAACCGTTTTATGTTTCAGCCCACATTGATAGCTCATGTAAGATTAAACTTATTTCTTGTAAGTCATCCTTGTTTTTCTGCTCGTTTTTGCCATCCGCCATTGCTGACTGGAACGACTTGCCCGATAACATTGTTTGTCAACGTAATCAAGTTCTTTTTCGCCAAGATTTAACTACTTTTTGGGGCCCTTGATGCATGTCTATTTAAGTGTGGTTGATTTTGTTGTTTTTGTGCTCTGTACTTTTTATATATTCTCCTTTGTAACCCCTCCCCCCTCCCCACCCCCTTTACATAATGCCCCTTCAGGGTGTGTAAGGTATTTAAATAAATAAATAAATAAATAAAAGTTCGAAATCGTGTGTTGTTACTTTATGCGCTTAATAAAAATACTCAAATTAATGTTTATCTATCTTCAATGACTGAATGTTCAGTTACTTGTTTTTTCCTCCAGTGTGAACAAATCTCTGCCAGCGCCAAGTACGAAAAACATGATTTGATATATTTAGTTTAAAATATACAGATATGGTACCAATCAAGCTCTGCCCAACTACATGTTCAATAATATTATGTTCTAGCTAGGTCAAATTCAGGAAGAAACTGCCTTATTTTACGGGATGTTTATATCCAGTTTCCGGCACCATTTCGTATAAGTTCTCAGACTACAAGTTCTATGACTCAACTAAAGTGCGTGTTAGAATAACAACACACATGTAAAGGTTCCACAACCGCGTCAGAAGTGCGTGTGCCACGCCATATCTATTGTTTGTACACTTTTTCTCGTTTTACATCTATATTTTCTAATAACCCCTTGTTCAGTACTATGAGCAGCAATTCTATCAACTTTGTGAAATAAAGTTTTAATGCGAGACTTAGATGCTAACTTGTCACGGCGAAAGAAACAGTGTTTGCAGCAATGGCCTATGTGGTTAAACTCCCAATATTCCTAAACTTGAAGTAAAAAGCTTGTTTTCTATTCGACTGACATTTTGCATCTTTAACAAGAGTACAGACTGAAGCGCATTTTTCTAGGTGTCGTTTCCTTCGAATTCTGCTCTTCACGCCTCGGTTAAAATGCATCCGTGTTTGGGGAGCTGGGCTGCTTGACATTAGAATCTTGAAGTCTGCTGATCTTTTTATAGTGTTTGTCAGAAATGTATAGTCGTGGTATGAGTCGTGGTACGTCTTACATAGGCTAGTATGTTTTTTTTCGTGAATTTACTGACTATTTTGTAACTGCTTCGAAGAAAGTTAATTATATTATTGTATTGTTGTTGAGATGTGTAATCTGCTCCGAGCGTTTTAATATTTACTCAAAGAACGTTTTGAGGTCTGGTATGCAATCGTTTCAAGATATCACCTTATTAAACTAGACAAGCGTATGTGTTATATATTTATAACTTATTGATTTAAAATCCTTCATCATTGATTTATCTTAAGCGGAATGTCGAAATCTATATATGTGATTTTATGTTAATACGTGTTTTCAAACTTTACAGTAAACCACCTACTAGTTTAATATTTCTAATTGAATGACTCCTTAGGGATTCAGCAGTTCAAATATGCCAAACTTTCCATCATTAAAAAAGCACGATAAAATTTAAAATTTTGTCAAATAATTCTAACTTTTAAAGTGACTGGAAAAAATGGTACTATAACTAGAAAGTCAGTGAATTTATTCTGCACTATTAAACTAAAGTCTTCCTTAATGTCTCATCAATGCTGGAATTTCAAGAAGTGTTCGCATACCAAATAGTTGGACTTTCCCGAATTACAATGTGAGTTCAATATGTTGACCAGTTATTGCCAAAGACGTGCGAACAGAGTTCCACATCTGACTTTCTCAAAGGACTGTAAGTGCGGCTTCACGCAGTAAAGTTTTTGTCAATGCCTCCTGCCTACACGTTGCTGCTGAAGAATATAAAAATCAAATAAAAAAACCATAAAAAATACAACTTTTATTGTTCCGTTTGAACACCCCTAAAGTGTTACAATAGTTGCTATTGGTATTAGCAACTTATGGCTCCAACTCAATCTGTGGGTCATTAGCATACTAGAAAAAGCAAATGAAATATATATACCCTTGTTATTCTCCGTATTAAACTGTTATCAAGATTCGACACACAATTTTCTGCGATTTGGAACCAACACCTGAGGGTGCTCTTGGACGTGCGGCAGGCAACCGCGTGTGATCCGTTCTCACGCGACTTTCACAGAGTGGCAAATCAATTCGTCTTCGGTGGGTTTTCTCGCCGCGCACGACAGGCTGCCGCGCGTCTAACGGCGCCCTCTGCGTTCACCACAGAATAAAAAAAACCTAGGTTAAAGCAAAGTTGTCCCTGTTTTTGGTAGGCAACTCTAAGGCGAAAGAATCTAATCCTGGACTTTCTTGGAATTCATCAGTGCTGTAATATAAATTAGGTTCCGAAAATATATCAAGTAGATAATTTAAAAGGAAACTGTGAAATTTTAGAATATGTAACAAGCCGTGTTAATCAAGTTTGGTTTACAATGAACAACACCAATAATATTAGGAGGAGGTTTTGTTGTATGCAGGGTTGTTTAGGATCCACAAAGTGCACGATTGCAATGCAGAAGGCAGAATTCAAAGCAGGTGCATTATATCATTGTTCGTTTTAAAAAAATCGTTTCACCATAAATCCAAGAGAAGTCTAAAGTGATGAACATAAACGCAGGGACACACACTAAAGCCAACTAGCATGACCCATTCACTAAGCTTCATTGGATTAGCGCGTGAGAGCACATGTTTATAACTATGACAGGTGCCCTGGCGGCCGGCTCTTTATATTTCTTGGCTGGCCCTCTCACCAAGTAACATCGAATCAATTTAACCCAAAATGAAATAAGGTATACTGTTTTGCTTTCCTTCCAAAGCATATTTTATTACAATAAAATGAAGGAATAAGACGTCACGTCTGTATTACAAAATGTAATTTATTAATTACAGTAATATATAACACCTTACGTCAAAAACTACAAAAAAACTATTCTGCAGTATATTTGCGCAGATTAATATTTTATATATTATTTCTCTAGTTACATGCGTGAATCGAATCAGTATTTTTGTAATCGTTATTTCTAGATATCTCAGATCAGGGAACTTAAATAGCCGTATAGGGGCCATTTAACATTGCCAAAATGCATGGTCACAAGAATCGTAGTCTTCTTTTGTTAATATTATCATCGCCTGGAGGTATGCAACGCAATTAATGTACCGTGACCTTCTTTGTTTAGTCTTTGTTCCTATGTTTACAATCACCCTATTAATTAAAAGCTTTATAAAGTAATCTGCCACTAAGCTCGAACAACGGTTTCTTTTGGGTTGTTATAATACGCGTAAGCATATAGTCATGAATATCGACGCATCACTGAAAAACTCGGCTGGTTGTTATAGGATTATATCGCTGGCGTGAGTGTTGTGTACCGCTTGATACTGTGTAGAAATATCAATAAAGCATTTCCTTGGCCCAGTACTGAATCGCAATTGCATATTTTGTTAATTTGATTGCTTTATATAATTACTAATTAACCAACCAATCTTATGGACTTTATATGAAGCGTTTCGTTTTGAAAAGAACCAGCCTTTTCTACATAAAATCCTCAAAGATAAATTAATCTGGTCTGTACACGTGAGTTATGATGCCATGAAGACAGGGGGCTCATTACAGAGATAACTAAAACGATTTAAAGAAATGTGTTCATTAGCTTTTTACCTAATAACAAAACAGCAATTGATTCTGGCTAGGAACCTGCTGAAGATGATAAGAAAACTATGTTTATTGTAAAAATAAATAATAATTTGCTG
>JABSTQ010010317.1:922500-995249 GCA_013358835.2 Ixodes persulcatus | reverse complement strand
CTCATGCGGCATTGGATTGGCTCTGATGGCTCGTAGCATCCTCCGCAGTTCATCGTAAGGAGAAACGTGAAGATGTCCGCGCTCCCCCTTCGCTCCGTTCACATCGTAAAACCGACTGCGTAAGGAGTAGAGAGTAGAGCGAGCGGGCCCCAAGAGGAAGAGGGGGGGGGGGGGGGGGGGCTACTTTGGCGTTTTGAGGAGGTTTCGATCCCCCAAACCACCCCCGTCTACGCCAATGCTCTGTTTTGTATATGTGCCTTTGGGTTTTTCTTCTCCTTTGCCCGTAGCATGTTGCGGTCATGGGAGAGGAGAAGAGGGGGGTCAAAATCGGGGCCAGGCGTCCTCTTTTGGACAATGCAGTTCTGCGAAACTCTGTTCGCGACCATGTCAACGACGATACTCCCCCGGGCCATAACTCACGCGGGCGAGGCGTGTCGGACCGTCCTCGTTGGCACCATCGTGTTCACACACGTGAAACCGTCGAATATCTGTGACAGGGGGGCACACTTTGCTGTTGCTGGCTCTCTCTTCCTCGCCCAGTTGCTCGAAAGGGCCACATTCCACACCCAATCCCACTTTTATATAACCGTGGGCTGATATGGGTCAGGAGTGAAAATGGACATCAGGAGCTTTTTTTAAACGGAAAGCTGACAGTGATAATGACAATCCATCTTGTGCAACGAAGAAGCACGTGACCTCAGTGCTGTGTCATTACCTGCAATCTATCGATGTACCTGCTGTCTCCGTCACTCCTGAGCATTCTCCGGCTTTAAAGAGCCAGCTGAACATTGGCTTTGCCCTCGACTCTCACAGGTATGTCAGACTCGTCTTTAGCTGTAGGAGTATTCATGCAAAGCTGAGCTTGATCATATATAACAACCAATATAAAGATAAGAGGGCTAAAGTTTTACCCCAGTTCTGAAATCAGACAGAGCGAGCATGGCAAGCTAAGGGAACCCGCGTCGAGGAAATACGGAAAGTTAGAATGGCAACTAACCCTCCAGCGGTAGCCCTGCCGTGCTAGCTTTCCAACACAGCTAACGCAGCTTTCAGGTGTCTTCCACGAACCACAATCCGGAAATGCTTCGAATTAATATTACGAGCGAAGACAATTTTGTGCAGAAAATTAAAGTTGTAAATTGGAACATAGGCCAACTTGGGGTAGCTTTTAAAAACTTGTATAAACGTCAAATATTGTTAAATATGGAAATAGGGTATTGTTCTTTGCTGCGACAATTTATTATGTGAGCGCGTGACTTACGTGCACTGCCTTGCTATTTTATTGTGTACGGTACATATATAATGCCAATACTCAACTAAGTGGACTGTTTTGTTGTTTTGCCGCGTCGTAGACTAAATTCCTTTTTTTTTTTTTTTTCACTGTGCCTGTACATAACGATGAAAAAAATTTACTTTGAAATTACTGATGCATTGAACTTTTTAAAATAATTGTTTCATAAAAACTATGCGCATCTTGCAAGCTGTATTCAGCTCTTTCGTATTCAACCTCCCCCCCCCCTCCCCATTTCCCCCTTGACGCACACGCCCAAAAAGGGCTGTCAGTTTGCCCCCCCCCCAAGACAAAATCCTGCCGACGCCCATGGTGTCGATCACACCGCTCTCGCGGCCTGAGCTACCATTTCAAACAATCTTCATAGATTGCATCGGGCCGCTTGACCCTCCTTCGGCAAGGGGTCACCGGTACGCGCTTTGCATAGTCGACCTGTGTACGAGGTGGGCCGAGGTGGCCTGTCTGAGATCATTGACGGCGCAAGCCACGTGTGACGCATTGATGGGTGTGTTCACCAGATTCGGAATGCCACAACTAATCTGCTCGGATCAGGGCACAAACTTTGTGGCAAAATTGACGCGACTGCTAACAGAGCGGCTGGGGGTGGAGATGCGGTTCTCGACTCCAGATCACCCCCAGAGCAACGGTCTAGTTGAGAGGCGGAATGGGGCTTTCAAGGCCATGCTGCGTCATGTAATTCAAGATTACAGAGGGCAGTGGGACAAGTACGTTCCATGTCTACCGTGGGCGTATCATGAGGTACCCCAATGAACGACAGGCGCGTCACTGTTCGAAATGATGTTCGGCAGAAGTCCATGGGGGGGGGGGGGGATGGGCTGATATGGGTCAGGAGTGAAAATGGACATCAGAAGCTTTTTTTAAACGGAAAGCTGACAGTGATAATGACAATCCATCTTGTGCAACGAAGAAGCACGTGACCTCAGTGCTGTGTCATTACCTGCAATCTATCGATGTACCTGCTGTCTCCGTCACTCCTGAGCATTCTCCGGCTTTAAAGAGCCAGCTGAACATTGGCTTTGCCCTCGACTCTCACAGGTATGTCAGACTCGTCTTTAACTGTGGGAGTATTCATGCAAAGCTGAGCTTGATCATATATATAACAACCAATATAAAGATAAGAGGGCTAAAGTTTTACCCCAGTTCTGAAATCAGACAGAGAGAGCATGGCAAGCTAAGGGAACCCGCGTCGAGGAAATACGGAAAGTTAGAATGGCAACTAACCCTCCAGCGGTAGCCCTGCCGTGCTAGCTTTCCAACACAGCTAACGCAGCTTTCAGGTGTCTTCCACGAACCACAATCCGGAAAATGCTGAGCGACCCAGCGAGGTGACAAGGGATGCTGACCACGCGCCCGGGAAAGTGGGGACCGTTTCCCGGAATTTCGGGGGCGCGCGGGAAAGAGAAGGGCAGTCTACGCTGAACATCGGAAGGGGCAAGACGCCATCAGGACACCGAGAGGTCTGGCGTAGCTCCTAAGATCTGTAAACCAGTCCGAACGTATATATGTAAATAAATCACATATATCTATTCCTATCCTTCACCTGGGTGTTCCTCTGCCACTACATCTCCGTTGGCCAAGGCGGAATTGGGGTTGCCATCATCACATCGGCGGCAGCCTAACAAAAAACATCAACCTCTCTCAACGACACCAAAGAGAGAGAGAGAGAGAGGAGAGAACATTAACTGGAACTCTGTAGATAAAAAATGGGCGGCAGTAGAAAGGCGAGGGTAAAATAGTAACGGTCACAAGTAATTTTAGTTTACTTCCAAAAGTCATCGGAGTACTGGTGCGATTAGTTCCTAATAAATGTATCCAAGTGATTACGAAGTGGCTCTCAAAAGCAATCGATTACAAGTAATCTGATTACTTGTAATTAGTACCGTGTAACGTGACAGGACAGTCGTACAAGAAAGAAACGCGCATCAGGCAGTGTCTCCAGACTGTCTTTTGTACGACGTAGTAGCAGCTCGAGCGCGGCTTCACGACCTATGAGAGGCGTGATGGTGCCGTTTAAAACTTGGGATATCTTTAGTGTTCGTGGAACGTAGAAAAATCACGGAACGTCACTCTGACGCGTGAGTCCCTTTTCAAAAGTCCGTGCCGTCGCCGGTGCGCCGTTGCTCGATCACGTGATCTGAGCGTGTATTGGACACGAGTGCTGCGTCAGCGTTCGGCCAGGACTTGGGATCCAATCACGCGCTTCGTGTCCCAAGAAATGACGACCACCAATGTT
The DNA here is from genome assembly GCA_013358835.2 of Ixodes persulcatus. Classification (NCBI taxonomy): domain Eukaryota; kingdom Metazoa; phylum Arthropoda; class Arachnida; order Ixodida; family Ixodidae; genus Ixodes; species Ixodes persulcatus. Next base: position 991,704 of record JABSTQ010010317.1, on the reverse strand, counting down.
GCTCGATGGACTTTTGAAAGAGAGTCCATTCTAGTTTCGCAAAACGACGCACTTAAGGTCGCAGATTCTCTTTTCGTATCTGGAAAGCCTCAGAAAGAATCTTTATTCCGAAGTCGAGCGTCCGCAATCTGGGAAACGCGATTGTCACAGCGCGGTATCACCGCCGCTGAACGGTCCCACATCCCGTTGTGGGCCTCCAAAACAAATAAGAGAATAATGATTTCTTTTTTCTTTTATGGACTTCACATATATGTTAGTCTTCCTTCAAATTGACAGCGCAGTAAAATGAATCAGTTTTGACAATCGGTTTCTGTTAGTGTGACCTTTAAATGTAATCATTATAGCGCCACTCTCGAAAGCAAGGTTTCTGGATCTTCGTGGTACCTCCCGCTCCCGCTCATTTCCATCCCCGTGCTTGTTGCAGAGCAAATTTAGAGTTAATTTATACATTTTTAGATAATTTAGATAATTTTGAGTATTCAGAGAATCGAAAGAATTTAGAAAAAAAGAAAATAAATTAGAATAGGGCGCTTCAACGCTAGGGGATCTCAAAACAACTTGGGGCGCAGCACTGCGCATGCCCGCAACGTCTGTGCGACGGCCCGAGCTGCTCAGTGCACCCAAAGCGTCGGGACTCCCTGTTCTAAAACTCTACTCCAGTATCTATTCACCTGGGTATAAATATCTGCCACGCGTGCGGTGCAACAGTGCGCGATCCCATTCAAGCACCATTTCGTTTTGCGTCTCACTTTGCGTCTTTGTTTTTGTTTGCTTGCTTTGGTTGTTTTACTACAGCGCACGCCCGAAGCGGGGTAAAAGTAAATCGACTCGTCGTTTTACCCCTCAAGGGGGCTTTGAGACTCGTCGGCGCGATGTTTATCGGCTCCACAAAGCTCTCGCAAGCAGGGGGGGACGCCCTCCAGCTGTGGAGATGGGTCGGAAAACGCGAAAATTGGACGGCGTCTTCCCCCTTCTCCCGTCCTGCAAAGTCCTCCCCCGTTCCTGACCTTCCTTTCCACTACTCGTTATACTTGGTCTCACCTTACGATGGCCTGCAGCGGAAGGTGCGCGAGCCATCGGAGCCAATCAAAACGCAGGGTGAGTGTCACGTGCCCTTTCTACGGAGCCAAGGGGTGCGCGGGGCGCCAGGCCACGTGGCACGCTTGCGGTCTCGCATTGGCTGCGATGGCTCGTAGTGTCCGCTGCGGCGGTCCACCGTGAAGTAAAACGGAGAAGAGTACAAACGGTGGCCCGGGGGTGGATGGGAAAGAGGGGGGGGAGGGGGGGGGAGCCTCGACTGGCGGGGCGCAGAAGCCCACAAAAGTGGAGGCGCCCGGCGGCAGCAAATTCTTCCTCTCTGCAAAGCATCTCGCTGATTGTTCTTTGCCGTAGAGTTCCCCGAAGTGGAGAAACCCCCCGACCCCATCGCTCCGTGAAGTGGGGGAACCCAAAAAGCATGAACAAGTCGTCCCCCCTCCATTTCCAATGAACGGTGTGTAAGTAAAGAGAGGTCTGCTTTTTTCTTTCTATTTTTTTCAATATTGGTTCCATTATTTTACCCTCTTCGAGCGCTGAGCATTTGGGGGGAGGCTACCTCCCTAAACTGCCTAAACTGCAAAGGGTAGCTCACTGCTACCTACCCTGACCAATGCCTCCGCACGTGCGGATGACACTCAAATACACGAATGTGTTGACATGCCTGGACAATAGTTTTGCTATGAACGTGTTGCCAATTTTTACACTTATCGGACCATTTCGTTGTACTTCGTAATTGCGCTTTCATTTTATCATTCGCGTACTCTTCGTTTTTCCGTCCCTTCAGAATAAGTTGACAGTTCGTAGAGCTCCACCCTTTCAAATGCACCTATTCTTTTCTTTTTCTATTGGCATTGTGTACAATATGTCAAAACGTTTTCGCTGAGAAAGCTTATTTGTGCGTATTTTCTATAATGTCGTATTCTGTTGTTGTTGTTGTTGTTGTTGTTGTTGTTTTTTGTACTGTGAGTGTTTGTGTTGTTCTAGAATACTACCCGTTATATTTATCATTTTGAGTGTTTATGTTATGTCTTTAAGGCTCCTGTTTCATTCTTTGATCTACAGGCTAAAAAAGAAAAACTGTCTGTCTTGTAATGACCCTAAGAAGAACCGACACTCCGACAGTTTTGGAAATAACTAAATAAAAAATAGATTTAAGGGCTCGACTCCAGCTCTGACTACGTTTTCGCTTTTGTTTAAGATTCTTTTTAGCGCTCTCTCTCTCTCTCTCTCGCTCTCTCTCTCTCTCGTCTGTCTCTCCTTGTCTGGGTTTCTTTCTTGCGCACGTGCTCTTCCGGAAGAATCGGAGTGAGATCCACCCTGTGGAGCGCAAAATGCCTCCGTGGGAGGCCTCCGAACTTTGATGTGCCCTTCTGTCAACTTCCGTCTCTCGTCCGCGTGAGCTTTCGTTCCCCTCGCGGAGTATTGGGTTGCGCCACGGGGCCCTCGAGTTCGCATCGCGTTTCTCGGCGACGCCGAAAGACATCGCCGGAACAGAACGCGGACGACGCCACACCGCGGTGTTAGTATTACATATGGTTTTCATGTATATATTGCGTCATGCGCCAACCCAAGACCGCAGTTTTGGGCTCCGCGTACGCGCTGTGTGGAACGCGCAACGCTAGCGCAAACGCACAGTACTTGCGTTCGCTCGTCCACTGTCACTGTTGTTTCGCACACGCGTGCGAGAGTGCAACCGTACACCAGCCGGACGAAGACAAAACACTAACAAACCGCAGCGTCATCGAGGCCATCTAGAAAGTTACGATCGCGAACCGACCGATGTTTTGAAACGTGTTGATGTGTCTGCGTACTGCACAGCGCGAATAACTTCAGTGGCACGGGAGCGACCGCTTCTTGGTTTTTGGAAGTGTCTCTCTGCTTGAGTTCTGGTGCCAACGAGGGATTCTATAACGATACGCTCTTGCGCCCGTATACCTTTTCTGACACTGCACATCTTGTGAGATGAAGGAGAGATGGTGGATTCATGTTCTTATATTTCCAAAGTGAAGAGTATTGAAACTACGCCTGATACTTTATCCACTTAAACTAGGATCATAGTTATAATGATAGAAAATTAAAAAAAGAACTAATTATTTAAAAATTTGTTTTTTTCTGAATATGTTGCGACAGACGAAGAAACAGTTGAAGTTTGCGTTTCTTTTTTTTATCCTTTAGCCTTTATCATATGCCCACGCGACAGCTCAAAATCTCGAAAATACGCTACCACTGCCATAACGAAAAAAAAAATGAATAAAAGATTACAAATCAGGAGCGAAAGAAACTGACTTCAATTTTAAAGAGCGAACTTTTCTGCTTGTGACAGCCGGAGTAACCTGTCCATTCTATCGTATCATGGCCGGGAAGCGTTTACGAACATTCAGCCGTCCACTAGGAACGCTGCTCCAGAGAAACGTAGTTCTAACGCCAAATGCGAAACAAGAGTGTCCACGCTTGTCCATCGAGTAGACTTTTTATCTCCGCGGGCTCTCGAGCTCCGGAAATACCGATTGGCCAGCTCACCGTGTAAACAGAGCGCGTGGGGCCCGCCAGTCGGCTGGGAAATTTGCCCTGTGAGCAAACAGGGGAGCGGCACAAGCCGAGATAACAGTAGACGGCGTCACGGCACCGACGACGACGAAACCCGTAGGCGTGCGAGTTCCAGTGTTGTTGACTTGGCGACTTTAGGGTCCGTTCACACACTTTCAACTGCTTACGACCGTGTGCTTTGTGATCTCTTACGACGAGGTAACACACTGGCGCTGTCAATCGGATAGCCGAGGAACACATGGGATTTTCGTAATTTCATATTTTTCGCACATTATACTACACGTACGTAGCCAAAATTTTGTTTCGGGGCGGTGCCGCCCATGACAAAATGCTGTTTAAGGGAGAAGGGGAAGAGGAGGTCCCAGCAAAATGGAAAATATCGGAGAGAAAAGGGCAAACCCCATGCCCCTCCCCTCCCCCCTCCCCCTTGGGTATACGTGCCTGTACTACAATCTTTCTTTTTATTTATTTTTTTGCTCGGAAAGCTTTTGACAATGTTATAAACGCACATTTTTCGTAGATTGTACGTAGATCTGATTTTGCAAATACTACAAAAACCATCGCTGTGAAATGCAGTTCCAGGGTCGCATTGTAGATCACACAGAGGATCAAAGAACTCGGTAGTAAGCAACGGAAATGCGTGATCGCTAACTTTAGTGATATTTTTTTTATTATTATTATTGTCATAACAACGTTGTTGTTGTTTTCTTCTCTCTTTTGAGTGATAGGGACGTATTTAAAGAGCGAGATAGACGTGTTACGAGTGGCATGGTGCAGCGCTCTGCAACAAATTACAATAAGTGCTGCATGGGGTGTATTAAGCGAAAATAAGTTTTTTTTTTTTACTTTATGAAATAATAATAATAATAATAATAATAATAATAGTTTTATTTGCACAAAATCATTCACATACATTAATTACTGCCTCACGAAAGCACTTGCGTGCTTGTGTGTGAGAACAGGCAGTCCATAAAAGAAAAGCAAATCAAACAGAAAAAAACAGAGAAAAACAAACAAGCGTAAAATAAACACATCTCAATTTTGACACCACCTCCTTCATGCGTTGACACATTATCGATACTTATAAACCCTATGAAATAAACTCGTCGAAACGCTTTCTCGTGCGCCTAGACCAGCACAAAATGTCTCGGCGCAGTTTCCAGATTTGTTTTTTAGAAATGCAGGAAAAAGTCACATTATCATCATCACCATCATCGTTTTGGCGACTTTTCGCTGAAAATAGTTGCTTTAAAACAACGTCCTATTGACGTCGTCAATAGAAAAAAAAAAAAAACGCTGCATAGAATTACAGCGTCTCGGCCACTGTAAAGACCCTTGATACTTTCTTTTACCAGTAACGACAACCTAAATCCTTATATTAGTATAGTAATTCTAGTAATGTGGTGTACGGCAATGTACATAACTGTTTTGTGCCCCCACCGCAAGGACTGCTAGGCCCTCCTGAAGCCATTCCATGTTCCTAATTAACGGAACCCTGAACAGCTGCTACTTGTCCAAACTTTTTCATCAACCTCTTTCTCTCTCTCTCTCTCTGTCTCTCCCCCCCCCCTTTTTTTATTTTTTTTAACGCCTTAGCACCTAAAGAGAGAAAACCTCGCTGAGCCACTGAGCCATCCAGAGGTTTTCGCCCGGGCCGTTCCCCCCAAAGCTGACAGTGCTGTGGAAGCTACGTGCTTCTCGGACCAGTCACATCCATCTATCTTTTGCCACGTGATCCCGCTCCCGGCCGTACCCCCGCACTGTCAGCTTTGGGGTGAACGGTACACGAAGCTCAACCAAGGCTCTGCGTGGAAAAACAAATGTACGAATGAAAGGGCATCCTGAGCTTCGTGAGTTATCGGGCGAATCGGGCTTGTCACGTGATTATGAATCGGGGTCTTCCCGTTTCTTCTGAAAAACCTGGCGTAATTTAAGACGGAAAGTAATTTCCCAAGCTTGTCATTTCGGGAGGGGAGGAGGAGGAGAGAAGAAAAAAAAAAGGGGGGGGGGGGGGGGAGGGGGCTCCTGTTAAGGGTGTAAATTGCAGCAGAGTGTCGGCCATCTTTCTCTCCTGTAAACTGAGAGCCGAAAAGTTGATTACTTCCATGTTCTGTGAACCCTGCGGATGGACTATTTTTTTTTTCGCTTTGCTTGGCAGGTAACAATTAATAAAGGAGTCATTTGTTATCATTCGTGTACGCTTAGAACCATAAATACATGTGAAGATTTCGGGCGACGTTTAGCACCCTGGTAGCAGGCGCGGTCAAAATGGAGATAATTACGCCTGGCTTGTCTGCCTCAAGGTGTTCGGGAAGAGAGGGAAGGGGCGGGGGGCTTGATTTTAAAACTAAAATTCCGCAATTACGTAGCGATAAAACGAAAGATACAGAAGTGTGCCAAGTGAGAAACAGAGCGGAACAGGACAACAGAAAAATAAAGCATCGTCTTCCAACGAAACGCTTGTCCTTAAAAAAAAAAGAAATTAAATAAAAGTAAGCAGTGACAAAAGTTTAAAGACAACCGCTTTTCTTGCAAACATGTTCTTCTTTGTGCCCATTGCCCCGTATCGTACACGTCTCGAGTTTTCGAAATGATGGACCATCATTCGGAGGGAGCCTTCCCTCCAACGTACAAAAGACCTTCCGGACACGGAAGAACGGGCACTCGTATAGTCTGCGCCGACTACAACCGGCGATGGCAAGCGAGACACGGCGTGCGTCACTGGCGTTAAAAAAAGAAAGAAAAAAAGAATAGAAGTGCTTTCTCACGCCGTGTGAGAGGTCGTTCTCCCGCCGCCATAAACCAAACGGCTAGCTCCTCGATGCGACGCAGAACATGTTGTTTGTGGAGCCGGTCTTTGAAGACCTGCGTCAATATCGCTTGTTTTCAAAAGTTCAGCTGATGTGATCTTGGTAATAGAGAACTTTTGATTTAGAGGGGAGGGCACGCTTCGGGTTCCTCGAGTAACTCCCCCGAATTGCATGAGGCGTCGCACTCCACATGCGCAGAACTTCTGCGCACACTCTGCGCAACGTCCCCAGGCTGTTGGGGAACCCAGAGCTTTGGTGGCCCCCCATTCTAAAACTCTCTAATAACTATTTTGAAGCCATGCAAGAAAAAAAAAATAATAGAGTCACTGGTTCTGATGATTGGTTTAAATCTATGCTGTGAGAAACCCAGGAAAGCGAGATGAGAGCGTGCGATGCGATTATGTCATGCCAGAGCGCCAAGCTCTTGATTGGAGGAATTAGTGGGTACATATAAAGGCTAGCTGTCTTTGTCTCAATACGTTGACTTGATGGATGAACTCTATACGTGGCTTGTAATGATGTCGTATCAGTGGCCATTCGGGTTGCCGTGCTGCTGCGCGCGTAGATTCAGGAGAACACATTTCGCACGATCCATTAGACGTTTTGCAAAATATCCCGAAAGGCCGCGCGCGCGAAGTCCTGTACACTCTTCTTTGCCCCTGCAGCATTTACCACGTGACATTGGAGAGAGAGAGAGGGAGAGATGGTAGCGCAGTTGTACGCCTGGCTTCGCCCGCTCGCCTGGGTCGCCTCAGTCGTCTGCTACAGTCCAATCTTTACCTACCAGTTTCGACGTTCCTTTCGGCGCCGCGGACGGCACCACACGTTTTGCAACACGTATATTTGGTCTGCTCGACAGGGACAAGTAGAAAGGACCGTCAGCATGGTGCAGTTACATCACGTGTTCACCATGACTATTGTATACAGCCAGGTTCGTGTTATATAGTATGGCAAGTGCTCTATATCCACCAATGCCTGATGCACGACTGGACCTCTCCCTCACTACCTTAGCTTGAAAATGGTTTAGCGGGATGTGTGTCATTGCCTCCCAGAAACCGAAAAGTTAGTCCCCGTTGTATCCTAGCTCCTAAGCTTGTCAATTATTTTTTTTTTTATTAAGACACCTTTGTTTACAGATCGGCACCTCTTCAATGTCGACAAGAAACATCATCTCCTCTATTTTTTCAGTGAACTCCGGCATTGCTTTAGTATACGCGTTCCACAGAGTCCAGTTCAAAGAAATGAGCCCGAGTTGAAGTTGCGTGGATGCAAAAGGGAAACGAAGGAAAGACACGAAATACAAAACACTGAAGGCGTTCATCAAATTCCAACTTCAAAGACATCCTATTTATCGAGCGATTTACTTGAAATTCAAATTTCGTACTTTCGCGGAACCGCACATTGCAAACGTTTTGAAAGCTCCTCGAAGCGGACTTGAACTACAGTATACAAGTGTTCCACACGTAGTCGAAGTGTTAAGTATGCAAAGTACTCTTTTTCCGCATTAACAGAAGGAAATGAATGCCATGTTGAGGAGACATCCCAACTTGAGATCGCTTAAAAGAGATTCTGCGTTAGGTCTACCTTTAAAGGAACTTCCGGTTGGTTAAGTCATCCCAAACATCTATTTCACCTACTGGCGACTTTCGTGAACTTGCCGAGAAAGGTTTGACACGCGACTGGATGATGTTCACAGAGCCCCCTGGTCAATACACGATGGAGATTGCTCCCAAAGACGCGTTGAAGACCGCCGACCACAAATGCCTTTGTGCGAGTCGGTTCGGTTACCTTCTGATAAGAGCTCGCGAGAGCCTGACTCTAGGGTGAGTCCTCGACAGAGACCTTTCCCTCGCTCTTTGACAACCTTCGGCGACGTTATCAGCCACTTGGCCCAACACCTACAAGGTTTCGCCGCGAAATAAACGAGCAGCTGCAAATCGACCAATGGGACTGCCTACTTTTAAGCAGAGCTGGGCAGTATCGCAACACAAATGTATCGCGATAGTATCGTAGCGATACTTTCGAGTATCTCTATCTCTGTATCGAGATACATTCGAAAAATGTATCTGTATCTCAGTAGTCAAATACATCTACGATGTATCGCTTGTATGGCGATACTTTGCCAGACTAAGGTATCTCGTTACATTTGTTGTCCTTTTTAAGATAAAAACATCTGTTCGGTGCTAATTACTTCGTAATTTATAATATGAACCCGCCCTATAACATGATCTATCTCAGTCACCGACATTAAAAACAAACAAAAAAAAAACTGGTTTAAAAAGGTTGCGGGCAAGAATAACAAAATCAGCTCTTCTCTCAAAGCCCTCCACTTTTTTCAAATTAACAGAGAGAACGCTATGAAGGACTTGAGTGAAGAAAAGTACGGTCCCGTTGTCCAATCTCCCTACACTATGGGTGGCTCAGAAGTTTATAACACGACATTTTGAGATGCGCCCTCACGGCCAAACAGGGTTCATTTCGGTCAGACGCCTTTTGTCAATCATGGTACACAGTCCTGAACGTTCTGTAACTATGAGTTCAACGGGGGTGACATGTTTCCTTTAGCGGCATTAATAATAAATAAAGAGTTCGAGGTGAGGGGCACAGCATAAAATGGCACAAAAAAGGAGCATGAGCATAAATTACCATTCATATTCGCCACGAACTACACCCTCCCCACCTAGCACCGTCCGGGAACAAATGTCTATACGCGTAGCTGTATCTGGAATACTTTTTCATCGGCTTTGCAGAAGTATCTCAGGGATATCTCGCTACATAAAAGACAAATGTATCTCAGTATCTGTATTTTGGGCCTAAAAGTAAAAACTCATGCACCTCATTATTCGTATTCCCGAACTCTTTTTGGATATCTCTCTCACACTGCTTATACATCATACAAAAGACAGTCTGTGTACAGACTCGAACGCGAGATCCTTACTTCGAATGCCGCATGGCAATGAGTTCAAGGAGGAAAATTGGCACGCTGCATTCGAATCACGTATGTTGCGGTGACTCGTGTTTGCGGACTGTCTTTTGTAGGATGTACGAGCAATGCGCCCCGGGCTTTACAGAGAATGACGGCTTCGTTTCTGTGTCGTGTGAGTCGTGGGGAGGTGAGGGCGTCTGTCGAAAGAGTCCGCAGCAGGAGGTCAAGTCGAGTGGACTAGAGGATGTCGACTCGGGCCTGATAGATTGTGCCAACCGACAATAATAAGAAAAAAAAAACCTGTATCCTCCTCTCTCTCTCTCTCTCTCCACTTTTTTCTGCACTTTCTTTAGCTTCTTGCCAGGCCTTTCGTTGATGTTGAGAGTCGTCGTTTCTTCATTGTGGTTGCCGCAGATGGGACGATGGCAACCCGATTTGCGCCTCGTCCAACGGATATGTAGCGGCAGAGGGACAACCGGTCGAGGTTACGAACGGAGGCATGCAGTTTGTTTACATACACGAGAAGCTGGTTTACAGGCGGTAATTTTGGGCTGCTCCGCGTGTACAGCGTGTCTCCAAAAAAAAAAAATTCCGGTGGTATTTTTTTTTTTACATCAAAATTAAATAACGCATAGCCGAATGTTCAGTCTCCTTTCAAATGTATAGCGTTCGCGGTCCGGACCAGATGCTGACGTTTCAGAACCGACCGTTATCTTACTGAAAAGGTTACGAGTGATCTTGTGAAACTTTCAATGGAACAAAAGGGCCCGTTCCACGTATTTAGCGCTATTCGTTCCCATGTATTCGTGGGCGCTGTCGGCCGCCATTTCCCACTGAGATATTTAAGAAAATTGCTTATACAGTCATATATCGTTAATATGGAACCCGTTAATATGGATACCCCGCTATATGGACACCACTTTCGGGGACAAACTGGGAAAAAGCATGCATTTTTGTCTCGCTATTATGGACAACTCACATTATGGACGATTTTTTACGGGAACAAGGGTGTCCATATTAACGAGACATCACTGTATACCATTTATGACGGCTCGTTCTGAAACTGTGGCACCTGGTCCGGGCAGCTGGAGCTACATATGGGCCGTTCGGCGATGCGTAATCTTTTTAGACTAAAAAAAAAAACTGTAATTTTTTTTCTCTTCTTATGTTTTGTTTACTTTTTTTAACGCCAGGGGGAAAAGGGGGGGGGGTTGTTCCCCGCCCCCTTTTCCTGTTCTGACACCACTGCAGGATGAACCAAACTTTACAAAAAATAAATTCGGATTCACTCCTCTGCAATTCACTCTCTCATACCTGACTTATAATGACCATAAAAAAAATAAACGGATACTGTGTTGGGACGCTCACCTAAACCATATATTATTTTTAACTTAAAAATATAATTTACTAAAGCAGAACGGACGTGTCCTCATTTGAGGACAACATGCATCCCAGTGGTCAGGTAGTCTAATTTTGTGTATGTTGCGCAGTAGATTTCTGTAATCAAAGTCATTAGTGTGGTCGGGCTAGAACACGTTAACACTGTTTTATTGGCTTTTTTCTGTATTACAATAACAAACAAAATCCTGCGGCACTGGAAATTGAACGTGAACATCTCACAATGCATGAAACCCTTCGAAGCACTCGGGGCAAAGTGGGACATCGCAACGCGCACAGGTGCATCGCCCGTCTCACCACCATCACAGACGACATCATCTGCAACCTGCCATTATTTATCACTGCTGACATCAAGGCCGTCTTCTGAGTCAAAACAGCTATGTCTAAGATTGCGTTAATTTCGTCGCTTTTAAGTGAAAACTTCTGTCTAGACTTCTTCATCTCACCGAAAATAATCCAGAGCGACATAAAACTCGCAAGCGTACGAAGTCAACGGGTTTTGCGGGCAAAAGTCGAAAGCGCGTGAAGCCAATGAGAGCAATGCTGCTGCCTGGTCTCCTCATTTGAGGACATATATAGTAAGCGTCAACGAAACGAATGGGGAGAAATAATTTCTAAATTTTCATTTCTAATAATGCACTCGTGGCTAAAGCAACGTGAAAATTGCGTTCGTTTAAATGTTTGGGCAAAACTTTGTCAGTAAAAAGGTTGTTTACGTTTACGAAGTGCTGCTTGGCGTTGCTACGAGTGGAGGCGAAGTCGTAAGTAGTATACCATCTTGGTGACAGCCGGCAAATTCTGCCACCTATCGGTCACATGGAAAAGCTTTTCATGTCCACACTTGAGGACACCATGCCACAAAGAATGGTGCGAGGCTATTTGCTCTAATGTATAAAAAAAACATGTCCTCACATGTGGACGCGATGCATAAGAGTGTTAAACCCGCACGCTCTACACACTCCCGAGCGCGGCACATCTTTCACACACGTTCGCACTACACCCGGAGCACGACGACATCTCGGACCCCACCCCGTCTCATTGTTTTGCGAGTTACGAGAATCGGCGGAAAAAAACACGTTTGTCCCGCGGCTTCACACACGGCGTGTCTCCGACGCAGCCACGGACGAGACACGTGCGGCAGTCCGCGTGGCCAACCGCGGGACGGACACAGCTGGGGCGCAGACAGCCACCGCGCGCACTCGCACCGGTCAGACAATCCTATCGAAGAGGTCGCTGGCGGCTAACGAGAAGGAACACGACCGCTAAAACCGAAGTCGCACTGCCCATACATCATATGCAATAGACACGGTGTCGCTGCGGACACCCCTCAAGTATGTTCGAAGAACGTGTGCTTCGTGCATACTGTACATGTTTCGAAAATATCTGCATTCAATGTGATGCGACAGGAAGAAACACGCTTCAGATGGTGTCTACAGACTGTCTTTTGTACGACGTATTATCAGTGTGTCGAGGCTTTAGGTCGGACTAGACGGAATAGCTAGTCACCGACGGGATACGAAGGGCAAGAAGCACGACGGAAGGCGCCGAACGCGTGCCGGGGGCATCCGAAAGGGAGTCTCTGCGTTTCCTGCCCAATCACAGTGACTGTATTAGCCCATAAGGTGGCAAAGCCTCAGGAAAAAAAGAAGAGGACAGTGAATCCCAAACGACGTGATCCTCATGGCTCTCGACAACTTGAAATGGAACCGCCTGGTAACCTCACAAATTGCAGACCGCGTTCCGCTAAATCTCCTAAGCCGGAGTCACACTGCTTATACATCCATACAAAAGACAGTCCGCATATGGCATACTTGGGTAGTAATTTAATTACAGTAATTGAATTACTTTAATTTAATTACCTTTCTTGGTAATTTGTAATTGTAATTAATTAATTTCGGCTACAAGGAATTGTCATTTTAATTTAATTACTTTCTAGCGTCAGTAATTGCAGAATTTCAGGCACAATTACAATTACTTTTGCAAAACTTTGCGGACGCCGACGGAACCTCTCCGAAAGCGTCAGCGCCCGCACAAGCGGCGTAGCTCTCGGTGAAACACTCGCACGAAGACACGCACTCGCACACACGCACAAGATAAATAGCGTTGCATTGTTTGTTGTTTTGTTGCTTACACTGCGGGCTGAAAGGAAATCATCTTTGGAGCCTACCTCAACGGCGCCGTGTTGCGCCATCTGCTGTGCAAGCAGAAAACACTAGCGTAAACATGCCAAAATATTGAGAAAAAAAAAATAGCTTCAGCTTTTAGTCCGAGCTTGGGAATTTTAATTGTCTATGATTGTTTTTATTTCTTTTTTTTTGACAGTTTTTACGTTCCTCTTCCAGACTGTCGCATATTTGTATTTGTGTATTATTTTCAAGTTTATGTCCTGTTGGTTTAACTTCGGATATTATTTGCATAAGCATTTTGAAGACTGACCTCGCACCTGTGAATATTGTCACCAATGGTTCGGGAGACCCGATTCGGTTCTTATATATTTCTAAGCCATTATAATTTCAACTCAATGTAAATACTTTACAATACCATGAATACAATTGGGTTGTTTGGATGTTTATACAGCCTAGAACTTGGTCTGCCTCAACGGGCGACGAGTCTCCCAGCTGTAAGATGAGCAATTTATCCAGTGCAGTACAACCGCTAGCCTGGGGTCCTTAACAATACCATGATGTTTGTATATGAATGCGGTCGTATTAGCACGTGTGAATTTTCGTTTTATATTAACATTTGTAAAATATTCATATATGACTAGTTGTCGCATTTTTATTTGCCGGGCTAACAAAAATCTGTGAACCCAATTTTTTCTTTGGCGATCTGGCGTCTTCCAGCATATGAACTAATTTATTATTATTTATTAGAAATATAAGAACGTAGAACTTTATTGCCCCAAACTGTCAAGTTCTATCATGAATTTAATAAAATTCATAAAAGGAAAGTACAATACGTGGCATTTATGCAGCGATGGTTAAGCCTCCTCAAACATGGGGCAAGGAATGAACAAATACGTTGCATTCTATACAACTCGTTTATAGTTATATGGCCCAAGTCAGGCCGCTCTAAGAAAATAAGTATTTGTAAAGTAATTGCATTACTTTTGAAAAGTAATTTGTAATTGTAGTCAATTACTTTTCACGCGGTAGTAATTGTAATTGTAGTTAATTACTTTTCACGTGGTAGTAATTGTAATTGTAGTTGAAATACTTTTGAAGCAAAGTAATTGTAATTGTAATTAAATTACGTTTTGAAAGTAATGTACCCATGTATGGCATAAGGATTCGAATGCCGCGTGGCAATGCGTTCAAAGACAAACTTGGCAGGCGGCACTGGAACCACGGATGTTGCGGTGACTCGTGTTTGCAGGCAATGTTTTGTATGATGTTTGAGCAAAGCGACCGCCGCTTCCTGTCCAATCATCGTCATATCACGACGGTCTGCAACACCCGATGCGGGACGCCGAAACCGTGCGTGGTGGAGTCATCACACAGCGACGGTTAAGTTTCGGCCCTAAATACGAGGAGGATAGTCCTACACTGAAGATGCTCAGAGTCGCGAGAACGAGGCGAAATAACGATATCGCACGCAGTGCTCTTTTTTTTTTTTTTTTTACCCTTTTTTTCGGAGTGGAGAAAACGCCGTGTGAGCTCCTACTGATAGCAGTGGACTGGGGGGTGCGTCCCGGCGTTTGTGGCGAGTTTGCTCGGAAGGCTCCGAGGATGCGATTAAAAAGGAATATTTTCTCGTTACAAAACTGATCAAAATAAATCTATTTCGCTCAAAGTGTCAAACTCGAACTTGAAGGGGTATTCGGAGTAGCTTAAGCTAACAATCCTTGTACCGGAATTACGGTTTTCCTCGATTAATTTAGGGGCAGTAACGCCTCGATTCGGCTCGAGGTCTCGCGACTGTGACTTGCGATCATGAATGTGACATGACTGCGAGTGTGACATTTTTGTAACCACGAATTCTCGCTGACTGTCACTGTGCACTAAAGCCGCGGTCGCACTGCCAGTACATCATACAAACCAGTCTGCATAAACTCTCTGAGGTGTGTATGAGACGTCGCATGTTGCAATGTATGTGGAAGTTAGCGCCGAAACCTCCGTCCTGCCTCTCTCTGGTCCCTCCTCTTCCCTCGCTGACAATCCTTTATATTTTTTTTCCCATTCCCCAGCAGAGTAGCCCGTCGAGGGTACTCCTTGGCTTATCTCTATGTTCTCGTAGTTTCCTGTCACATATAATAATAACAATAAAAAAGAACACAATCGAACGTCGACTCCAACTCACCAAGTTCGTATAGGTCTCACACGATCAGCGCAGGTTCGAGAGGCTCGCCAAATACACCGGCACTTTCCCAAGAGACCAGATCGACGACGTATCCCGTGCATGCGGCGTCTATCCAGCGATGAACGGCTCCGAGCAGCCACACGGCGCGAGAAACAGTCGCGGTATCATGCCTATCGTCGACTCGACAGCGGCTGCAGCAGCGCGGTGCCGGCGGAGATGCAGTGTCCAAAGTCCGCACCGTTTCATCGGCCGCGCCGCCGCCACAACGCGCGCCGGCGAGCGCTTGATGATGATGATGATGATGGAGACGGCTCGCCCTCGAGTCGTCGTACGTCGCACCTGTCGGCAAGCCGCGCAGCCATCGAGGCAGGTACTTCGCGTGGGAAAGCAGAGGAAGGGAAAGCGCCGAAGTCTGTGGAACTGTGTCGCCGTCTGGCGTACGCCCATTCAACTCTACCTGTTGAACTGCACTCTTTGGTCGAGCTGCGCAGATGCGGGGTTTTAAGGTGCCTCGATGTAAGAGAGGGACCCACTCAGAGCATGGAGAGCGTTTGCAATCTAATGGCGGACTCCTCCGGCCTCCCAAGGCGGCCAGTCCCACTGGTCGTACATCGTACACGGTACAACAGACACGGTCCGCGGACATGATGACAGAATTATTTGCGGACACGCACCTCAAGCATCTTCGAATTATGTTTCTTTCGCACATGCATGTGCTACGAACATCTTAGGAGATCATTTTTGTATGAACGATGTGGAATGATCATCATGCAAGGAAGAAACATGTCTCATACAGTGTTTCAGATCATACAGTGTTTCAGACCGTGTTTTGTATGACCTCTTGGGGAGTTTTAGGAAACAGTTTTAGGGAACGGTACGAACTGCGCATGCGCTACCGCAGGAGACTCACGCATGCGCAGTTTGTCTACCGGAGGGCCCATGGTACCGTATCGGACGGACAGAAACGGTTCTCTAAAACTCTCCATTACGATGGACGGTGGACCGCAACGGAAGCCATACCAGCCATCGCAGTCGATCCAATGCCGCGTGAGTGTCACGTGACCCTAGGAATAAGGGGCGCAGCGACGCCTGGGGCGTGTGGTCACGTGACGCGTTCACGGCACTGGATTGGCTGGGATGGTTCGCAAGTTCCGTTGCGGTCCATCGTAAGGAGAAACGGCGTAGGTGGGAGTTTCGGTAGATTGTTGTTGCATTCCGATAACGATATCTACAGATACCTGCGTAACGTACGGCGCAACGGTTACTGCGCAGTACCGAGGATCGTTACCGGAGTGCGAAAACGATCCGCTAAAAAGACCTCTTGGCTATAGAGAACCCAAGCACCAAGGAACGTGCAAGAGTGTACAGCGTGTCCCAAACAAGAAATTTACTGTACTTTTCATTGCAGAAATAAACTAAGCATACTCATTCTCCGCCCAAATGTTAGCGCTAGCGGTCCGAACCCAATGTCAAAGTTTCAGAATTAACTGAGATCTCATTCGAAAGTCATAAGTGATTTTCTGAAAATTTCAATGGGAAAATGGAGCACGTTATCGCTAACTGGCGCCATTCAGCTTCGTGCATTCGAGAGCTCCATCCGCAACCATTTTTCCACTAAAAATTTAAAACAAAATAGCTTACAACTTTTCAATTAAATAAGAGTTAGTTCTCAAGCTTCGACGTCTGGTTCGGACAGCTAGCGTTACTTTGGGGCCGAGAATAATGGTTCGGCGATGCATAGTTTAGTTTTACGGTATTAAAAAAAAAAAAAAATACTCTTTTTATTTATTTCATTTTTTTTTTTTTTTTTTTTTTTGGGGGGGGGACTTTGTAGTTGCACGGGCTGCGCGTCCTGATGTCTGCATGCATGAGTAACGAGCGATCATCAACGCCTAACTTCGATTATTTACTTCTTATCTTTCATAAAGATAAGGCGGGCGCGTGCAGCGCGTGTACCTACTTTCCCAGCGTTCCTCTTCGTGCCTGCGTAATTTGGAGAGAAAAACAAAGCGTTTATTGGCTCGCCTCGCGTTCAATTGCGTCCGCCGGAATAGATTCGTATCACAGCCCCCAAGTTACCACAGCATCTATAATGAGTGGGGGAATTGAATTGGTGTATAACTATGTACCAATTCAAGGTTTTCGCCAAATTTAGCGGGGACATTACGTGTGAAACTTTAGCACTTTTCTCATTTGCTGATCACTTTTTTTTTACAAAACCAGCCGGGGGTTGCACTGCTCGTACACGTCAAACAAAAGACAGTCTGCAAACACGAGTCACCTCAATATCTGTGGTTCGAATGCCCAAGTGTTCTCCTTGATCTCATTGCCATGCGGCACTCGCAGCACGGACATCGCGCTGGCTCGCGTTCGAATCTCTTTGCAGACTGCCTTTTGTAAGAAATGCCCGAGTTTCACTAGAGCGACAAACAGAAACAAAAGACACCGACAAGCCTCAAACGATAGCTCAAACACATGCAGCATGCACGCCATGGTGCCTTTCGTATAGACCAACACGCGGCCCTGACGTCACGCAGCTTCGGTGGCGCTGTCGACGGCACTGCGCATGCGCAGACGATTCACTTCACGCGAATTTGGTTTCTGCGCACGCGCAGTGCCCACACCTGGTGTGGGCAAACGCGGGCTTGTTTGTAAACAGCGTGTGGGTCTATAGGCTTGCAGTCTCGGTGCTCGTGAAGTGAGGAGGAGCAGTGTGCAAGCCTGCCAAAGGTACCTTCGCGTGTGTGATGTTTGTGTTTGAGGCTTGTCAATGTCTGTTGTGTCTGTTTATCGCACTAGTGTATAGTGGTTCTCGGGCGCAAGCAATCCCTTAGCAAAAAGAAGCCTTACTTGAAACATAGTTCACATATATTGAATACGAATATTAGTTTTGTATTCATTCTGTATTATTTTGTCCACATTCTAAATACGCGCGGAAGGTATTCAAAATATATCCTAAATTTTAATCAGAAAAGATTTTAGATGTACTTTTACCTACCACAAATATAATTCCTTCGCCCTCAAGATGTCATTTGTGTATTAAAAACCGTCTACACGAAATGTTTTTTTTTATTATTATTTTATTTTGTTAGTAAATAGGGTCCCTGTGGTATTTGAAGGTACTAACATACATCCCACTACTACACATTAGAAATGAACACAAACACAAACACCATGACGCACTGAACACCTTTGAATCACAGTCCCGTTGACTGCTCCAGAGCCTTATATAGCCTACATATTGAGGGTATTCATTTGGCCGGTGACCACCTCTGCACTTATTAAGGTTCCAATTATTCAATCTTCTCCTCGGGAGTCTGTCAAAGGGAAAACAGTGTTTTAAAGTTCGTGGACGATATCTCTTACTAAAGCATTGGTACAACTAATAATAATTCGGCGCAGTCGCTAAAACAATATCCACAAAAACGGCTCCTAGAAGAAATGTTATTGATTCTCTGGATAGCACCACTCAGGACGAAGCGAGTCAAACGGTTTCTTCACTTTAAAATAGTTATTTTGCTTTTCTTTACTTGTTGACTATTTAATATGGTCATTAACGTCACTATATTAAAGTCACTACTGACATCACGAACAATGGTGAGTATACACATTCAGTGAACTAACATTGTGTTAACACAACCACGCCAAACATATCTGCTCACAGCACTTGCTAAAGCTTTGCAGCATCAGCAAGTGTTGTGGTTGTATAGGGGCCCGAACCCTGTCTGTGATTGGTGTGCAAGAAACTCATCAGGTGTGTTCTTGATACAAAAAAGAAAACAATAACATAAACTGGGCTAATTTATCATTGCGATACTGCACAACTCAATTGAGAGACTAATCAAATGTTGTATTTAGGCACTTCAGTGTACTCCAGATCTGCTTGAAGTGAACTTCTGATAGGCGAGCTTTTCAATACTTCGGTAGTTTAAGTCAAACTACCAAAGTATTGCAGTCAAAAGATACTTAGAGTATAACACAACAGTATTTACGATTTCCAGGTATTTTAAGAGTATTCTCCACATACTTTTGATCGCTGCATTTTTATTAGGATTGGAGTATATTTTTGCATGTAATCAATTAATATTTAAAAAAATCTATGTGAAAGGTATTTTGTGCCTACTAATTTAGTATTTACATATTTCATAACGCATGAAGAGTACTTGAAATGAAGTTTAAATAAATGTATTTTAAAATGATTTTCTGAAATACATTTTAGTACTAAGTAAAAAAAAAAAGAAGTGTATATTTTCGGTATAGTTTTTGTGTACTTACAATTATAAACTGTACTTGATATACACTCAAACTAGAATGTGGTATATTTCAAACGTCTTAGTTTTCGCTAAGGGATGTGACCCCGGCTTAGAATCACCGACATGAGGAGAACGGCTGGGCAATCCCTATCGGATGCCCAGCTTCCGATAGGGATTGCGCTCGC
The DNA here is from genome assembly GCA_013358835.2 of Ixodes persulcatus. NCBI lineage: Eukaryota > Metazoa > Arthropoda > Arachnida > Ixodida > Ixodidae > Ixodes > Ixodes persulcatus. Next base: position 972,248 of record JABSTQ010010317.1, on the reverse strand, counting down.
GCAATCGTAGCCTGCGGCCGCGCTTTGACTGCGCGAACACCCTCGAAGCTCACGAGATGCCGGGGCGTTATGAGGGAGTTTTCGTAGACCGCGTTTCCCAGTCCGCTAAACCCTCCGCAATGAAGAAGCCGCTACTGCGCGTCGATGGCCTTGTCTGTAGAGTTCCGCGTATCGTAGCGGGTTGCGGAGAGCGTTGCGGGACGGCGAAAACCATAAAGGAACAACCGGAAGACCCATTCTACCGTTCTTATACCACAGTCTTCATTAATATAAGGTACTTACTTGTTTGAAAACTTCGGCAGTTTAAGCCCTAGAATTTTCTGTCCCACGAGCGGCGCCCATCCATGTAGGAGTAATAAAATATAATAAAAAACACAATATAAAAAAACATTTTCAAGAAGATTTTTTTCTTCTTTTAGTAGATATATAGCTTTTTTATGTGGAGCTTCAATTATTCTCAAATAATATTACCCTTATGTCTCAAGTGAAGATGGCGTTTCCAATCGTCCATCCTTTCGACGAGTCCATATAGACCCTTTACACAAAACAGCGCCATCTGTTGAACGCAGCGGCAATCAGCGTCAGCCGCCATCTTGCAGGGTTGGCGGCGGCAGCGCCGATACCAGTTGACATCGCGTGACTGGCGTGCGGCGCGTGCATTTTCGACCACGTGTGTGATGCCTACCTACTGCTGCGTGCCCCTCTGTAAACAGAGTGGGTATTTGGACTCGTCCGGAACAAGGGTACGTACTTATCGATGTTCACGTTATGTTTTGGCGGGTTTAGACACGATCGCGCGGCCAACAAAAGTAAAAGCCAGCACTGAGTATCGTGCCTTGCATCCCCTGTTCCTAAGTGCAGTTTGCAGCATTCGTAGTTGATTCCCTTGTTTCAGCTAGGGAGGAGACTACACAGTATCACTGACTGATACTTTCCACACTCCGTGGGTGATGTGGTGATGCAATGCTGCTCAAGGGTGTAGCTTTCTTGCTATCCCACAGCTGCGTGCGAAGCTTTACATCCGCGCATGTCTGTGATTTTATTTCATGTACGAGCGAAGCCAATGCTGCAAGAAGCCGACGCTGTGAACATTGCACACATACTCACGCGGTGAAAGCCTTTTAGAAAAGTGTTTGTAGCGTGGACTTCGCTCTCGGTCTGTTCTCTACACCTTTAAGCGCGAAACACATGCGCGTCAAAACTGTCCGATCCGACGTGCGAACTGCCGGAACGAAAGAGCAATTACATTTCGCAATCGCGAGTAGTAGTACACTGTTAGTCAGTACGACTAGCGTAGCGCAATGTACTTATTTGAGGCAGCAACAAAGAAAGTGAACGTCTGTGTTCGGCCTGCCAGCCCCCGTAAAAATATTTTTTTCGTGGTACAAGATACGCACAGCCAACGATCGGCGAGAACCTCAGCGATATCTGTTCGACGATCGCTGGCCAGTTGCTTTTCTCAGCGAGTGACACCTATGCGAATCAAAGCCTGTCGAATTTTGCAATATCGAAGGTGCTCTTACCTTTTTCTCGCGTAGTTTGCCTTCACGGACGACGAGATGACAAACCCCTCCACAAGGAAATTGTAACTTCTCTCGAAACAACGCACCGATTCCGATCGACTCTCGTAGAAACGTTCCATTTCGTTGTCTTTCACAGCTGGAAGTTGGGAGATGTCGGTTACCCAACCGGTCATGGGGAAAACCCCGCTTGTAGCCATGCAGGAGCGAGGTAAATAAGAAAGTGTCGTTGGAGAGAGCAGCACTTACAGCCGCACGCGCGTCCGGGCGTCCGGAACAACCCTGCAAGATGGTGTCGGCCGCCCAATGTTGCGGCACTCGTTTAGCGGATTTTCATCGTTGCCAGATATTTTGAAAGGGGTCTATAGGGTCTTTGCAGAACAGATAGACGCATCCAGCGCCCACTCCGGACCTACGTCCATCCGTTTAGGCTCTCCGAGCGATTCGATTGGTTGGCTCCTATCGTTGGCAGCGCACCTCTGTTGTTTAGAAAAAAAAACTCCAAAGAAACGTTCCGAAAAATCACAGGGGACCTTGCAACGATGGCTGTTCGGATATACGCCCGTGCCGGATCGATCATTAAAAGCTCAGGGTCCCTAATCTGCACACATAAAAAAAAAGAGAACGGAATAGAAGGTCATATAACACATGCTGTTTTGCTGTCCTTCTGCCTTTTCGGCGTTCTGAAATCACGAACTACTAAACCAACGTCAACTTCTTCTTCGCTTCTTGGATAATTTCACGTGCCCTACATCTGAAAGTCAAAATACGTAAACTAAACGCTGGGGGGCGCCACATATTTCCGGAAAGGTCTATTTGCCTCTACGTAAAACCATCCCACAGCGTGAAGAAACGATTCGAGACCAGGTAATCCAAGCTGCGTGCTTATACTGCCACTAACTGAAGCCCCAAACAGATCATATACGCAGTAACACACGCAGGAAAACATGACGCCGCATCGTAAAAATATGCGTCATGTTTATTATTGCACTCGCGAACGTATCTGCACAAGGGTCCCGGTAACGCTCCCTATACTCGTTGTCAAACCAAAAACAAAACAAAAGAAGTGACGTTTTGCGTATCATTCAAGCGCTGCGCGAAGTAGTTCCTACAATATTTGATCGTTAAAGGAAGAAACGATGTTTTTGGCGTTTGAAATGTGTACGTCTCGAAAAAATAGCGTAAAGCTAAGATAAGATGCGCCAGCATATATATATCTTGATACAACGCATGGAGGCAGCGAATTAGTAACGCTCCGCGAGGGGACGGTCTTTTTTTTTTTTTTTTTACTGTTCTTGGGGTGAAGACGAGTATAGGAAATGCTGGTCCAAGCCGTCGTTCCTCGCCACGTGTGCGACTGCAGAACTCGTGTCTTGTACCATATTACACGTACATCGCATTCTTCGTACTTCCTTCTTTTGTGCTTCCAACGTAGAGGACTCCTCAGTCAGCCTCGCGGCCTCCCGCTGCGAGAAGACGAGAGGCAGGGAAGCCATGGCGGCGTTCCGCAGGCTGCAGGCAGCGAAGCCCCAAGAGTGGCCGCATCCAAAGTTTCCGCCGGCCTCCAACCGTCCTTACCCTGAAAAAAATAAGAAAAAAAAACTGAGAAGCAAGAAACGAGCGAAACTCTTACCAGCCACAAGGTCGTGAGGGTAGGATGGAACAACAACTAAAAATAAAATGAATGAAAGTGTCAAGACCTATACAATTCAGTTACACGGACGTGAACATTACCGCACGCGTGGCGGAGTTAGCAGATCACGCAGCAGACACGCGGAGGCACGGTGTTCCAAACCCCACCGGCCCAGTTCTTTATTTTAATAACCATATTGCTCTTCTAGAATCTTCCGTTGTCGGGAATAGGGTAGATCCTTTTTCGAAAGTGCGCGCCCTCTACTGGCTGCTGCTCCAATTATCCGAACCCGTCATTGTTTGCGCGCGTACTCTGAGCAGGTATTGGACACGAGGGTGACGTCATAGGTTCGGGGTGAACTCGGCTCAGCTGGTATCGAAAACGGGTGCTGCGCGTCAGCATTCGGTGAGGGCTCGGGATCCAATCACACGCTTCCGGTAAAAAAATAAAGAAAACAAATGGCGACTGCCGATGTTTACTTGATGGACTCAAAAAGGGACTGTTATCGCGGGTTCTGGTATAGAATTTAGACCCTTCAGTACTTTCCAAACGAGCATTTGTGAAGACCGATGCAGTAAACTGTATCATTACTTTCTATGGGACAGTTCCAACATACATTTTTTTGTTTGTTGCTGTTATTTTAGGTAGGCAGAAAATATAAGTACATCAGATAACTTTAGCCAGGTATATATATATTATTGGACAAGGATTCAGCCACCACAGCATCTTTTGTGTCTCAGCTTTAAGCACAATAAGGGCTATGGGCGCAGATTTCAAACCTCGAAAGGTGATTTCGCGCATCCGTTTGTGCTGCGGAAGCAGGTTTCTGGGATGAGTCCGCGTTCCCGACACAGGCGTTCATCTCTGCTCGATCAACAGGAAGCAAGGGATTCGTATGAGCCTAGCAGAAAGGTTTGGTTGGACACCTTCCGCCATGTAATGCGTAATTCTTCAAAGTCTCAAACCTTGTAATATCACATTCACTGCGTGGCGCAGCGCTCGTGTACAATCGTTCAGTAACCGGTACTGCCTGTCCCCCCTCTCTGTCTGTTTCGATGGGGACTTTTAGAAAACCGTTTCCCTGTTCCGCGTAACTCACTACTGGAGCCTTTGAAGCATGCTTTTAAGCGCGCGTCCCGCGGTCGCGGTATTACTTGGGCGCGCGCTTAAAAACATGCGAAAACAAAAATTGGGTTGTTTGTATGTTTATACAGCCTAGAACTTGGTCTGCCTCGACGGGCGATGAGTCTCCCAGCTGTAGATGAGCAATTTAGCCAGTGCAGTACAACCGCTAGCCTGGGGTCTTTAACGTGCACCACGCAGTAGTGATACACGACCGCACGCCGGTACGATGCTCATCCAGATCTAAACGGGCAGGGGTGGGGATTGTAAAAACATGCGCCAAAGGTTCCGATCGTGCGATACGCAGGACACACTAACTGTTTGCTAAAGGTCCCTAATATGGTGCGCAGCGTACCGGTGTACTGTCGTGATGCACGCTCAATAACCCCAAGTCGTCAGTCAAACTAGTGTAATGGCTACAATTCTCGACGTATACAGCGTTGAATCAGCCTCGCCACATCTCAAAACCACTCGGATCCCTCGCTGTTTAAACATTCACAGCAGCCGAAAGTATAGGATGCTATATTTCTTAAGGACTGGTCGGTGACTAGCACCCACAGAGGGTAAAGGAATGGTCCCCTATCGTGACGCATACAGAAAGGCACGTGCCCACACTGTATAACGTTTTGTTTTTTGTTTTTTTTTTGTAACCGTTTTTAAGAAAAGTGGTGAAAGGTACTCTACTCTGGTCTGCGTAATGTGTAATACGGCCACGTGGACATTATGTGGGGGACTAATCCTGACGATAAGTTGAATAGTAAACTAAAACTGGTTAATTACCTTTTTAATTAGTAAAGATAACAATATGGCTCCAAATATAAATTTGGTGAGTGTCATCAAAAACCACCAAATCAACCAACTGTACAAAGATTTGGTGCGCGTTCTGTTTTTCTCGCCCCACTTTTTCCGTCTCTGAATTATCTGCGCTTCCGAACCACCAGCCTTACGCATGTAGCACAACTTCACAAGTGGTAACTTTAGTGCGCCCAAGCGCTTCCCCACGCGCTCCAAGTACCCCTAAAATGTACTCACTTAGTGGTGTTCGATGACGCTCAAAACGTTTCTCGTTGCGTATAACTCGCCTGCACACAGCAGATTAATTTACCTTTCGCGGATTTATGCATATATAGGGTGTTCCAAGTCACCAGGCTCGATCTAAAATGGACCTTAAAAATCGAAGCCTGCACGTACCAATCTAAAATTTTCGTCCGAGGTGTATTTCACAGATCGGTTTTTTGCCATATATTATGCATCTTATGTATGTTATACTCACAGCTAAAACAGTACGAAGCCGTGGTGACCGCGCGGTGCCTAGATGCGCGACGTCGTCCCATGAGTCAACTCGGAGCCTTGAGCGGCGGCTGCCCGTGCTCGCTTGTTTTCGGCCACGCAGAAGGTGCACACCGAGCCGGGACCTCCGACGGAGCCGACAGCTCCATTGCGGCACGACCCCGGGCTCGGCGTTGACGGACCCAGGGCGCCCTGCGGCCAGCAGGTGCGAGTCTTCTTCGAGTCCTCATCAGCCGTTTTCGATAGGAAAGAAAAGGCTTGCTTCTACTGGAAAAATGAATTACTATTGTGGCGAATTCGGACTTATCCCGAATGTAGCGCAAAGGAAAAGAGGGCGCCGGCTCAGGGAGCCCACCCTCTTTTTTCTTATATAATACGTCATATAATACAGCTAAAGAGAAGGGCTTTTTTTGCGTATTATTTTTGTTTATAACCTGTTAATCCTTGTTTAAATATTTTGTTACATAAAAGTTGACAAATGAAGGGGCAGAGGCCCTGTCAAGCTGCATTACTGCAGCTTTTTCCCCTGTCCCCTTATTCCCATTTTGTACACTGGGTGTAAAATAAACTTCATCAAACATACTATACTGTTGACCTAATGATTGCCATCTCACCTATACTAACCATTTCTTTCTACGAAAAACATCGCGTATGTATTTTTTATTGAAAAAAAGTCGCACTTGGTTAGGCTTAAAGAGAAAGGGGGGGGGGGGGGGGGGGGGGGGGCGTTTGAGCCTGAACGCCGAACACCGGCGTCGTCCAGCGTTCGAACGCAAGGCAGTGCACGAGGAGCGGTCGACACTCTTGTTCGCCCTGATTGAAGGGAGACAGTGGATCGAAACAATGGCAGCTGGCCGTTTCCGTCTACCCACAAATTCCTTCCAATCGGAGCTCGGCGGTCTGACGTCCCCGTGCGCTCTCCTTTCCTCCTCTCCCCTCGGTTTCTCTCCGTATAGCGTACCTGCAGGCGCGCCCTGGTGGCTGCCAGGTGCGCGATGTATCCCGCGGCCAGGCGTAGGGTCTCCACCTTGGACAGCGTCCGGTCCCGAGGCTCGGTCGGGATGAGCTGCCGTAGCGCGCACAGCGCCGCCTTCACGTTGGAAGTACGACCACGACCGCCAGTTGCTCCGGGGCACGGCGCGGACGTGCCTCCGCGACATCCTGTAAAGAAATGAAGCGGTGCTTAGCAATATGAAGCGAAACGCATTTTCTTGCTGAGTGCTGAAGCAGGCAGTGCGGCTGCATTGACGAAACCGAGGTCCTTGACTGGACTCCGAAGGTAGCCGTTAAAGATCAGTGCAGCTTGTATATGTTAAAATTGCTCTGGCATACTTCGGACGAACGTTCACGTTCGGAATCGGTATTGTGCTACTGAGGTGTTATAATAAGGGAAATCCATCGCGCTCGACCAACACCGCCTAGTCGCGACTCCAGCGAACTATAGGGGACGCGATGGTCAGGCAAAATGGCGGACGAAAGGAGATCGTTTTCGTCGTTTATCACGCGGACCACCATAAATTTCTTGCGCTGCAGCGTAAAATCGTTGTTACATAAGAAAGCAAAGCAATTTTTCGGCGTTAGAAATCTTCTTCTAGTCAGTGCGTAGGAATGACACGACAGAAGCATAAAAATAATGACTGGAAACGAAGTTTGTTTCTATGGTCCCTACGAGAACCAACAAGCGATATCAGACGACAGAGTCGAAACGACCTCCTCTTCTGAGCTTCTCGGCGCTGCCTCTACGCGGCATCGGTTTCGCTGGAGTCGCCAATACTCGTTGTCAGATAAAACAAAGGACGTTTTGCGCATTATTTATGCGCTGCACAAAGTAGTTCTTACAATATTTGGTTGTTCAAGGAAGAAGCAACGATTTTGCCTTTTGAAACGTCTACGTCTTGATAAAATAACGTATAAAGCTAATCTAAGATGCACCTAACGCATAAAAAAGCATGATTTTTTTTTTTCTTTCTTTCTTTTTCATTACAGATTTTGGGGTGAAAACGAGTATAGAATTTTGACGTCATCACAGCGATGTCGAGCACAGACCGAGAATGTGTCGCTCATGTAGCTGTTCTAGTCCATGCTTGCCGCTTCACTGTGATCGTCCGCGGGGACAACCGCCGGGTGGGTGACGCACCGACGTGATCCGGGTCCGTCCGGCGTGCCGTGGGGGGAAGGCGGACGCCAGCCTCCCTCGATGGCGGCTGGGAGCCGGGACCTCGGGGACCCAGGGCTGCGTCCAGGGAGACCCGGGAGACGGGAGTCAGCCAGACCGCTCGCTCGCCACCTGTTCCCCACGCGCTGCCCGTGGTAAAAGTCAATCGGATTTTAGTATTAAGCTTAAAAATCTAAAAGGTCAGAGGGTTATCAGTCCGAATCGACGAACTCGATTGTCTCAGGTGGCAACAAGAAAAAGGAGAAACGTTCTCCATCACTTTTTTCCTCTCATCCACCCCTAATTTACATCTTTTGTTTTATGAACGAAATTGCATTAAATGTCGCGTTCCTTTGACTGCAGTTCATCGAATCATCGCTCGACGCCGTGCCTTTTGTGTGATGTATAAAGCAGCGTAAGGCTTAATAAATACGCAGTCAACATGCTCGTACATCGCACCAAGAATACGGTTTTTGCTGCAAAGTGCAATGAGAAAAACTATCCGCGAGCACACCTCGTGCATGTTTGAAGCATGTTATAACTTCATACACACGTGTGCTTGGAACATGTTTGCAGACCGTTTTTGTATGATCAATGTGACAGTGACCGTCATACAAGGAAGACCGCAGAGAGTGTCTGCGACCGCCTTCTGTACCATGTACTAGAGGGACCGCAGCTTTACGGGCGTTACTCTGGTCGCCAAAACTGAAGAGCTTCCCAATCGGTCCGGACAGACAGCTTGACCGCAAGTAGAGCGCCACACATACTCTCAGTCATTCTCTACTGTACTAGTCTCTGACGAGGCTCGGCCTCCAGTACGCCCTCGTCGCCTTCCGGCGAGTTTGGTTGCGCGTGAGCCGAAGCGTTATCAGAGGTAGAAAGCTCGAGCTGAAGGCAGAGCATCTGCCGCTAAGCTTACGTGGCACCGAAGTCGAGGCAACGGGTGCACTCGCACTGGACGTATTCTGAGGGTAGATCGCTTTTCTTTTCTACGTGACAAGGTACGTTTGTCTCGTCACTTGTCCTCGAGTTTGGGTTCGGAAACTGAGTGCTTTCGAGGCACCGCATTGATGGGGAAGGCCGGCGTGCACTCTCGTATGACTTCACTTCTACGGCATACACCTGTCAAGAGGCCCAGTTGGCCGTCGTATTGCGGCAAACAAAGTACCCCTCTACCAGAGCCCTCTAGAGCAAACGGATCGCGGACCCTGTGGGCGCATGCTCAATCCGTAAGGTCCCTAACCCCATCTCACAAACATCTGCAGTGCAGACATATACACGGGCGCGAGCGCGTGGTTTGGAACCCAGAGCCCAACGCACCCACGGACTCCCAGTCCCTCCGCACCACAACAGACACACACCTTAATTAACACCTACCACCTGGTAGCAGAAAACTACCGAACAACCCGCCGGCACGGGCGGAGGCAGCGGACTGGCAACAACTTCAAACGTTTACGTTCCCTAACCTCGACCAGCGACATCGCTGGTTCCCCAACCGCTACGCTACTCAGGCACCTGTCCGGGATGTGGTAGCGAGCAGCCCAACGCGTACCACTCCATCTGGGGCTCCCCACCCCCGCCCCCGTGAGGGTATCACCCCCATTCGTTCCCTTACCTTTTTCTCCTGGGAGGCGGCCCTATCCGACTCGGAGCTCGATGACCAGTATAGCGACTGCATGGTTGAGCGAACCCGCCGAATATGGGCGGCCAGCGTAGCCCTGAACTAAGAGCACCGACCGGAAACTCTAAGGTCCTTTCACTTTGCGAATATTAAAGTTTACGACAATGATAATGATGATGGCTTTGGAAAACGCCTTCTATGTACGAGCTCTCGTACAAGAAAAAGCACTTTGCTGAGCTATGCTCACGCGCCAGCGCAACACAGCTCGGAGCACGTAAAGCGAAAGCTCGCGCCGCAGGTCCCAGGAATCTTGGGTTCAATCCCCACCCCTTCGCGTTTCGATCTGGATGAAAATCGTACCGGCATGCGACCGTGTATCACTAACTACTGCGTGGTGCATGTTAAAGATCTCAGGCTGCCAGTGGTATTGCACTGGCTAAATACAGCTGAGACAGCCGACGCCCATTGGAGCTGAAGCTTCCCGCTGTCTAAACATACGCAATAACGCCATTTTCTCACCTGCTCGTCTTCTCGAATGCGGCCAGCAGGACTGTCAAGGGAGCGTCCAAGGGCTGTCGACGTCAGCAACGGAGACCCAAAGCCCCGAGGGAGAACGTCCGGGCGTTCCTCCTTCGGCCCGTCCTGACTCTTGGGCGGCAGAAAGACTGCAACTGGCCCCCCGAAAGTGCGTGCGAAGAGACGGAGACTCGCAGCTGCCCGGGTGCAGTACCCGCAGGGCCCTTCCCGCCGACGAGGAAACACCGCCGGCTGCGTCCGCTGTCCAGATGGGTCCCCCCTTCCTTCTCGTCGACCCACTCCCCCCAGACCACAACCCTCGCTGTGCTGCGCCACCCTCTTTTGGGGGGCTGAGAGGACACGTGGTGGGCTTCTGCCCCTACGACGATCGAACCGAACCCCACTGTTTTCTTGGTGGTGCGCGCTATTCAGCAAAAAAATAAGGAGAGAGAGAGAGAGAGAGAGAGGAAAAAAAATACAAGTCCGGCATGTTTTGGAAACATTCGAACTCGCAGAGGTATCGACAAAAGAGTACAAGGGTGAATAATGAATTCCGGGTGGTTCACACACTTGCGTCTGCTTACGGTCGGAGAGGCTAAAAGCCGGCTTCTATGTTTCTTGTGAATGCTTACGACCGCCTGCGCTGCGGCGAAGACGCTAGTAAGAAGTCATGGAGGCTTAAAAGCAGGCTGTAGCGTTGTCGGCCGCTGCAAAAAGCGGGTATGTGAACCCTCTGCGCTCCGGTTATCTTAAAAGTTCTGCTGGCCGCATTGTCTTAAAAGCGTTTCGCACGAAGTCGCTGTCCCCCCAGTCACTGCTTTGCAGGCTTGAAAGAATTAAATCAGTTCAGTTGTGACCGAAGTGCGAGAAACAATGGCTGCCCCACTTGTGATTTAAACAATTGGTGGAGCCATTGTTTTTGTGGTCTGAGGGTGTTTCTGGTGCCGATTGATATTAAAGACTTCGTACAGAACACGAAAAAAATTGCGTTTTGCAACAAAGAAGTCTGTTTGAATTGATTAGGAAGCTCACGGAAGGGCGCGCAAGTGCCATAAAGGAGCAACCGGGCTCCTCTCCGCTTCCACGACTCATAACGACATTGAGCGTGCACGTGCACTGACTTGAGAAAGAAAGAATATACAACAAACTGGGGACAAGGGACGACGAACGTATCTTTGTGAAATATATGTTCGTCGTCCCCTGTCCCGAGTTTGGTTTGTTCTTTCTGTGTCAAGACATGCTTTACCAACATGCTCTACAGCTAATTCAACGCGAACTGATTCTGTCGGCTAGACGAGTGATAGAGGATGACGTGACAAATCATTGGCAAAGTAGCCAAGGCTTTGCATTGTCCATTAGCTACGACAGGCTTGGTTTTGGAAATGTTTCGATTAAAATGAAGTCTATAGTCAGAGTGCGGGTAATTTTGTAATGACCCTCGTAAATGAGAGGGAAGCATGCGGGTGAAGCCAAGCACTGCCTCGAGTAATTAAACCCTTTGAGCAGCCTCTTTAACCCCATCACCCTCGGATGACGCAAACCCAGCGATTGGGCCCGAGCCAGACGCCGAGCCTCTTTTGACGCTCTGATTGAACACGAGGTCCAGCCAAACGCTGACGTGGCACTCGTGTCGAATCTGCGTCTTCGATCCGTCTCACCGTAATTGCGTGGAAATGCTTGTGCATGGCACGGGCTTTGATCCTTCTAGAGGTGGCGTTGGTCGAGCGCGCGACGTCGACGAATTATGAACCCTCGGTGTACACTGTTGGTGCTCGTATTGTTTTATCCGACCTGAATTTGGATGCGTAAACGTCGCCTGTTCGAGCTATTGCCTTTTGGAGAATCGCCGAGGGAAAAGAGGTGGAACAAGACCGCGAAAGTTGGCCCAGAGTTGGAAGTTTTCGTCCAATAGCGCGTACGGACTTTGTCGTCTTTTTCGGTTCTTGCTCCTATATTCTTTCATAGGAATTCAATAAAGTTTATTTTACAAATTAAAAAACCACTGTGTGTGTGTGTGCGCGCGCGTGCGCGTGTGTTTGTGTATATGTGTGTTTCCGTGTGTGTGTGTGTGTGTGTGTGTGTGTGTGTGTGTGTGTGTGTGTGTGTGTGCGTGTGTGTGTGTTAGTAAGTGTAGTTGTGCTGGCGTGGATGTATTCCCCCTGCGTCCTGGTCCACTTCCACACACAAAAAACGTAGCTAGCGATCTTTTTTTTTTAGATGGGCCGAGAGGCGGGGGGGGGGGGGGGGGGGGGGGGGGGAGCGGGGGCTACGGGTTACGTGTTTATTTAGATAAAACTGCATTAAGATTGAAAGGTGGCCGTTTGGCACATCGTTGGACGGAAGCGCCGAACAAACAGGGACTAACAAGTAGAGAAAGGCGTCACTAATAAAACCCCAGCCTGATTGACAGTATATAGAAAATGGGCGTCGGTGTGCGCGGCTTGAAAACATTCAGGGCTATACTCGACTAGAATATGCGCGAGACCGTAACGGTGCTTTGGCTCAACAGCAATAAACGAAAGAGGCAAAAATATTCAGTAATGCACGCTGCATTTTATTCCAAAGCCCACACTCCAGTATTCCAAATTCCTCTAGCTAACGGCGATAACTGAAATTTTAGAGCGTAAAAATTGTAAACTATATCGATAGAAACCAGGGTTAATAATAATATTCAGGGTATTTCAATCCTGGTTTAAATCATGATGTAAATCCCATCGCTTTTAATGTGGTGATTTAAATAAAACCTTTCCCCCCCAAAAAAATCCCTTTTTTTTTTGCAGTTTCTTTATTATAAGAAGCTTTTTATGAGCAATTTCTTTGTTGTTGAAATCAAAGAATTATTAAGCAAAAGGATTAAAAGCAGGTTGAACACGAGCAAAGAACGGGACTCTGCTGCGCAAATCAGAGCGTTGAACTTCCTTTATATCCTCCCTCCTCTTCCTTACGTAATGTCCTATGGCAAACACATCAAAACGTGAAAGTAAAAGCAAATAAAGCTTTTTCAATAACTAAAAGAATCAGGCTGCTTTTGTTTTAGCATAGTGGGGATTAGTGCAATAAAAATTTGCTAATTAAATTTACCTTAAATTTACAGTAATTATTTTTCGGCATTGTTTTCAATGATCGGACGGATTGATCAATCAATTCGTTATGTTAAAAAAAACGTCTAATGATAAATACTCACTTTTAATGCGGTGGCTTTATAGGGCCAACCAACGTCAAGAGCCGCATTAGCGCGAAACGTGTAGGCCGGTCAGTCCGTAACCGCTAAACGATTTCGGTAAAAAAGCCACAACCGGTGTCAGGCAGAGCCGGTTGTTTTTGACACCAGAGGTGGTGTACAGGGATGGAACCTCAGTCACCGGCGTGGAAGCCGAGTGCGCTGCAGCCTGAGCTTCGGGCCCAACACGCAGGAACGGGAGGAGCAGAAGCAGGTGGTGTGATAAAGCGCGCGGAGCGGAGGTAGTGAAAAGGGCAGAAAGCGCGCTTCCTCTCTCTTGGTGACCCAGAAAATTCGGCACAAAGGCTTTGTATTCGGGTGGTGTTGAAGGGACGCGCGCGCAGCGACAACGGTATGACGGAATCTGTTCACATACAAAACACTGCCCTAGGCACAACCTGAGCTACACAACCTATTCAAGGCACTGAAAGACTGTGGGTGATCCTGCCCTAGGCATCACCCGAACTAAGAGAACCACCCACAATATAAAACTACCGCATTTAAACGCGTTCGGCAATATTTTTCCAAGCTACAGTGATGAATATAATCCATCTGATTAAAAAATAACTCTGATTATCTTATTTGTTTTATTTTGTTCTTAATCATAATGTTTTTTCTACCCTGGTAGAAACTAAGAAAAAAGAGGACGACGTCAGAACACCGAGCTCTGATTGGAATGGCCAGTGGGTGGACGCAAAACAAGCCGCCTTTCCCGCCGACTTCCGGCAAACCAGCGTTTCCATGGGTGTAATGGAACCCATATGGCAGAAGTTGAGCGAGGTTCTAAATTGATCGAAAGGGTCGCGAATAAACAACGTTATTGCGTTAATTTGATTATACACATAGGATTACAGAGCTATATGCATACACAGTACGTCGTTCGTTTACTGCTCAGGTCGGCGTCGCCACGACCTCCTTCGTTCACGTTCAAGTTCAATCGTTGGACTGCCCCCCCCCCCCCCCCACACACACACACACAAATGAAAGTTTCAAATCAAAGTTTATTTAACATCACCAAGTACAAAGTACTAAAAAAATGATGTATGGAGCTCAGACAAAAAGCCGCAAGGGTGCGGCTTGACTGGGTCCGAGCCCCTTCTAAATATCCAAAGACACTCGGCCAAGACGCCCCCCCCCCCTCTTCCTGCCCCTAGCGCTCCTCTCCCCTATTCCCCCATTCCCCCATTCCCCTTGTCGTCCCACCAGTGGGTCCGTCCCGCCGCCAGAGATTCTGGTCCTGCAGCTGTAAGTCATAAAGCCGAACACAGACCGGGGTGATGCGGTGTTCAACCGCGGAGACCGAAATCGCGGAGGTCACGGTAGTAGCGTAATTGTTTTTTTTCGCGTAATGCCCGTTGTTTGCGTACTGTCCTACAACATTGCCTTGTATAGTTGAGAGACAACGGGTACGTCGTTTCCTGCTCACAACCCCAGAAAGACGCCATCTATTTCTGCGGCCGGAAGCCCTGCTACCAGAAACCGTGAGGACTGCCTACATCTACTTCGGCGGGAGGAACCCCTACTCCACGTGACTTCGCGTACAGATATACGTACGCGGAGCAATTTCTTTCACGCCAGTCGTCAACAAGACTATGGAACGATATCGCTTCCGACAAAGAGCACAACAGCCAGGAGAAACGTTGGTGGAGCGCGCCACCGCGTCGCGATCTCCGGCAAAGAAGTGCAAATCCGAAACGCTATATACTGAACGCGTAATCCTCCGGCAGCCTGTTTCTTTATATATATATGCCGTAAAAATACCGGGCCCAGGTTGCAATGAGAGCCCAGCCCCCAGCAAACGTCTGAGCCCACCGAGTTGACCGAGGGGCTCCTTCACGTCGGCTCCTTCTTCGAAAAGCCGGTGCAAGGCAGTGAAGCTTTATACACGTGCCCCGGTGCGAAGTGGGGAAGCTTGACGTCTCAATGCCGGCGAAAAGCATGCTTAATGAGAGCGGAGCGGCTGCTTTAAAAATTAGGGGTTTCGCCAGGTTCATATACTGCATATACTGTTCGTATACTGTTCTATTCGGTTCAAGCAAAAATATACCCTACCATGGAAGGTATGAAATTTTATTAATCTCCTGCCATCCAAGAGTTTGTGCTTCCTAATAAAAAACGAGGAAGAGTCACGTCTGAAGCTTAATTCTGTGCATCTAGCTGAATGGTGCCGTTTTGAAGAGGTGCCACTTGCAAGAGCTGCCACTTGCAAATGACAAAACTTGCAAGTGGTACCACTTGCGATTGGTATCTGTTCGATAAACCAGGTACCACTTAAAACTTTCGCCTGCGTAGCAAATTATCTTAATTAGCACGCTTCTTTGAAAAAAAAATATAAAAAACTTCCGTTTATAATGGAACATTGGATGCATATCGAGTGGCTTTGTGTGTGTGTGTGTGTGTGCGTGTGTGCGTGTGTGCGTGTGCGTGTGCGTGTGCGTGTGTGTGTGTGTGTGTGTCTCTCTCTCTCTCTCTCTTTCGTGCGAGAGCGCGCACGAGTGAGACGACGAAGTCACGTACTCACGCAGCAGTGCACTGTGGAAACTAGGCTAGCCTCGAAAACGTCGCACAGAAAAGTAATATTCTGCCAAACATCCCAAAGTTAGAAATACACGACTAGCTTTGCGATGCGTGACATCTATTGCAAAATGTACATTGCACCCGTATTCGATTGTTACAAACATCTACCCTCGTCTTCACCAGCCGTCTAGAACAAACGACTCAGCGATGAACTGAATTAAAGGTATTGTAATATATAGCGACAGTAAACAAAATACCGACGAAATAATATAAAAAGAATATTACCACAGAGCGAGATACTTCCAGAATGCATTTAAATACAAGATACTTCCGAAAAAAAAATTTAATTACAATTTCAATTACACAGTACACTTATAAGAAAACTGTTTATATACAAGATACCAATACGACTAGCGTATTTTATCATCTTCAAATATTTTTTGTTTCAAATAGGCCGACATCTTAGATTTAAATTTAACCAAATAAAAACGATAATTCCCAAATGATGAAATTTATGTATACTAAGAATCAAGTGCTTAAAAAGAATGTTGCAGCACTAAAACTAAATTTTGTTTGCCTTAAAGGGGTGCTCCGGCCGTTTTTTGAGCTACCTAAACAAATTGCATTTTCTGACTACCCGGACTTCAGTCGTCACGGTATGCTATTTATCTTCTCCAAATTCAAAATAGCAATTGAGAAAACCGTAAATGAAGTTGATGCCGAAACCAGCATTCAAATTTTCGCGCGCTCTTCAGGGGTGTGACGTCACATATGGTACAGACTTTCAGGTCGTGCATGTAGTCTTAAACAGAGTATGTTAAGTGCTTTTTGCGTGCTTCTCAGTGAATCAGTTACCAAACATTCTTTTCCCACCATCAAACGTCTTGTAATCAGTTGGGAACATGGCTTACTGCCCCCTTTGTACCATATCTGTCGTCACACATCAATGTTGCCAGTAGGGGCTCCCACTTTGAGAAACACGATGAAAACGAAATTTGAAAATTCAATAACTTCGCGAATTTTTTTTCTTTTCACACAATACTTGGGGAACTCGTAGAGCCATGTCTATCGGTGTGTTGAGCCAATTTTAAAGCAAATCAGCGACCATGAAAAAATCGCCGGAGTACCCCTTTAACTTCATAGGTGGATACAATGTTAAGGAAAACAATGTAGCAATGTAGTCAGTGTAAGATAAATTTAGAAGGCTGAATTGATGCATCAGACCTTTTTTTACAACATGACGTTAAATCGCCGTGTTTAAAACATAAAATCCCCAAACCAAAAAACGGCAATAATTGTACTCATCCCCTTCATTCCTTACTCTACTCTTCCTTTTTTTCTTCAGTGTTTATTCTGCACCAGGCGCAGGAAGGTTCATGCTCTTTGCATAGGAATTCCTTCGCGAAGAGTGCCCAGGGATTTTCCAAGTAAGATCGCGCGATGATGGTCCGGGTCTTTATTGTTTTATATTTATGTAAAAAAGTATATGTTAAAGACATATAGCTGAAAGCTCCCTGGAGGATCTTTCAGTTATATGCGAAGGCCGTAGCTAATTTTCTTCAGGGGCTATAAAATTTGGAAGCTGCCACCGCATCACTATAGTAATTTGCACAGCCGTCAATTTTACTACGAAGGATGCACGTAGTAATAGCTTTTTTTTATTTATTTTATGAAAGGTTTACGAGAAGTACACGTAACATTAAAAATTACAATCGAATATTTCTATGAAAAATAAATACAACACACGTCAAATAAACACTTTGTAGAGACACATTCAAAAAATTATTTACCAACGAACTACTTTATATAAAACAACTCAAAATATATCAAAATGATAATATTTAAATGCATTTTACGAACGCATAAGAAAAATATGCTTAGCGATTGTTGTAGTTGTTTATGGAATTTGTTTTCAATATAAAACAATAAATTTCTCCAAAAAAGCACGTAAACCCTGGATTACGAAAGAAAGAATTACTGGCGAAAATACGCACAAAAAACGCGCTTTATCAAGTATTCATAAAAACGAAAGATATTGATAAACTGAGTGCCTTTAAATATTATCGAAACCAATTTAACAAGAAACTCATTAATTCTAGATCAAAATATTTTTTCTAGCGTGTGGAAATAGAACCGATATGATATGGAAAAAGGCTTAATTCCGTGTTGAAATGTATGGACGGTCCGAAGCACTTGGAAAATATAACCTACAATAATCAGCAGCTAGCCGGAAAGGAACTGGCGAACAAGTTCAATGAATATCTTGTCAACTTAAGTAATGAAATCCCCGAGGATGATGCCTGCAAGGAGTATATACAGTTTAGAAATTGTTCGTCGTTCTTTCTAACCCCGGTTACTAACACAGAGGTAATATCTACATTTCACTCTTTAAATAACAGTAAAAGCTGTGACCCCGATGGTATACAGAAAAAGCCCGTTAAACACGTCATTGATCTTATCTCCGCTTGCCTGACACATATCTTCAAGCTTTGCTTTCAAAATGGCGAATTCCTAAAACGAATGCAGTTCGCAAGAGTATCATTCATATATAAAAAGGCCGATAAAAACGATCTTGGTAATTATAGACCGATTTCAATTTTGCCAGTGTTCTCGAAAGGTCTAGAAAAAATGATGCTCCTTCGAATGTCAATATTTGCAGATAGTCATATAACTCAATCACCTCATCTCAGTTCGGTTTCCGCAAACAACGATCTACTGAAGTCGCTCTTCTCAAGCAAAAAGAACACATTCTTTAAAGTTTTGAAAGTAAGAAACTAATTCTCGTTTTATTCATCGACTTCACGAAGGCCTTTGATTTTCTCGATCACAACCTTGTAATTAAAAGAAAACTCGAAATATATGTGGTTATCGGGATCAGGTTTCGCTTTTTATTCAATCATACTTGTATTTTCGTCAGCAGTATGACGACATCACTGGTCACTTGTCCGATGTAAAGCCAATTAAATCAGGCGTTCCTCAAGGAAGAATTTTGGGTCCTTCTTTTATTTGATCTTTATATAAATGATATCATAAATATAAGCAATTCAACGAAATTTAATATCTACGCAAACTACACGAGTATGTGGTTTAATGGAGATTGCCCCGCAGAACTCATTGAAAACTTAAACGTCACGCTAGAAAAGCTAAATACATGGAGTAGATGTAATGGGTTAAAAATAAATGTGAAGAAGACCGAGGCTGTTTTGTTTCGTCCGAAGGGTAAAATTGTTAACATGAACGAGGGTATAATGTTCAATTCTTCTCACATTGAAGTGATACCAGCATTTAAAACTTTAGATGTATTTTTTTTAGAAAAGATGTCACGGGATGCTCATGTAAATTATGTCACATCAAAACTGTCCAGCATTGTTGGCTTGGCGTATCGTCACAAACATGTTTTACCTTTTAGAATAAGGTTGCTATTATATAACTTGTTATTTTACTCGCAAATTAATTACGGCCATTTAATTTGGGGAACAGCCGCTAATACAATCTACAAAATATATTTTTATTGAAAAAAAAAAGATACTACGAAGAATTTGCCATATTTCACTGGAATTTCCAACGGAAAAATTATTTAGCCAGCTAGATGTAGTAAACATTTTAACCTGCATCGATATCGCCTTTGTGTTAAATATAAAGCTGAAATGAGTATGAATGTAGACCATCTTGTGAGCTTAGCTGACTTAAACGGAAAAATATATTCATATCCAACGACAGTTACAGAACCTTGGGAAATCCCATTTTGTTAGAACTAATTGCGGCTTTCAAACCGCGGCATTTATTCTCCTAACCACCCTCAACTATTTTGTCTGCGCAACACATTGAGCTTGAAAATATATTTGCAGATAACCTAAGGAACATACAAATTCTTAGCCAATCCGGTCAAATTTGAGTGGCATGTATATATGTTCATTTTTCGTTATATCCATACTATCGCTACTGTGACTTTTCTGTCTTGAACATCTTGTTGATGTATCATATGATTTTTCGGCGAACTTTTTTTTCCGCTGCTGTTACACTTCTGGGGGCTTGGGACCAGTCAAGCTGTTTTTCCAAACCCTCACCAACACTGTGCGTCATTGTTGGAAAATAAATCTATTATTATTAGTAGTAGTTCTGTTATTAAGGCAGAAACTCAGCTCATTTGTCTAGAAATAACAAATATGCAGGTCAATATTAAAAAGTAATTTTTTTAATTTTCTTTAGTCGTTTACAGTGACTTGGACTAACAAGTTATTGCAAAACAATGAGTAACATATGACCTCCTTAAGAGAAAAACGACAAACCTTCACTCAAATTATGCTAGTCTGTCTTCGTTATGGGGGCTTTGCCGCACGACGTGGGCTCCAAAGAGACGTTTTCTAGAACTGGCAAAGGCTGGACAGCGAGCGGCGCTACTCTATAATAGGTTGTACGAAGTTATGGTGCCCCTAGTTCAGCTTTATATTTGTTTTTCCTTAAGTTGCCTCCCCCCCCCCCCCTTTTTTTTTTCTTTCCTTTTCAAAACACGTCCAAATTGAGAGTATTTTACGGAGCGCCGAAAAAGGCTGCGCATGCCTCGTATCTCTATAATGTGCGTGGATTTAATAGTTTAAAATTATGCCCACCATGTTTGTAATTGAAATGGTGCTTTTCAATGTATTAAGTATAAAGTCAAATACTAAATGTAATTATTAACCTAATTATATCACACACATATTATTTCCTAAGTTTTCCCTTTGGGAGAAGCCAACATTACATCAACCCTTTCTAGGTGCGATGCGTACTTTTCAGATGAATGATTTGGCCCGCGTTTCGTGAATCATCCTGTATGCATAGCTGCGTGCTTCTCCCAAGAACATGACTTTAATATATCTTATATTTCACATAATTATACAAATTATGACCCGGCTCATCACTGCATCACGTCACATAAAAATATCCAACAACAAAACCCTTTTAGTTATCATGTTATATCTGTTTTCCATGGTACGGTACACATAGATACTTAGAAAGGGTAAGCAGGTTTGTTTGTCGTTACACAGTGTTGAACACCAAGATACCGACCCTCCAGATACTACTTTCCTCGCCTTGTTTTCGCCGGGATAGACTTTCCTCGTGTGTTATGGCTTGGGCTATGGGGGGAGGAAGGGGGGAAGGGGATCTTAGGAGGCAACGTTGCAGTAATACACAAATATAAAACTACCAAAGCTAGGGACAGCATGACTTTCTATACCCCCGCCTTTGTTGGTTGCAAAAAATGGGGAATTGTAGTAGACCGTTTCCGCAGCCCGCTAAGCACCCGGATAGCGCTCCGTAATCCGCCACAAGACCTTAAACTATGCAGACAAGGCTGGCGGTGCGCATGCGTAGCTGCGGCTTTTTCTTCAGCGATACCGTAGCGGAGGAGAAAAACGGTCTACTACAATTCCCTAATGTCTCTTTGGAGCTCAGACGTCGTAAGGCAAAGCTCGTATACCGAAGACAAGCTAGCTCAATTTGAGTGAAGGTTTGTTCGACCGTAATAATCCCTGGAGGACGGGAACAAGGAGAACTAATGACAAGAACGAATCCGCTTTTGTCCTTTGCTCCCCTTGATCCCCTTCTCCAGAGATTATTATCATTTATTCTGTCCAGCTCGACTGCACCTTTGCGTTACTTCCGTAAGAGGCTTTGCTGGCGTTCTTCTTTAATGAGGCCAAATTTTACTCAATTTTTTTGCAATCCCAAGTTAGTTCAAGCCACTTTAAACGCTTAAGGAGAGTTAAAAGAAATAAAAAGTGAAGCTTTGTTTTAAATATTGACGTGCAATTTGGCCACATTTACAGAAATGAGCTGCGTTTCTGCATTAATAACAGAACTACAATAATGGCTAGGCATATTTTTTTATATACACTATTCGTAAAATGCATTTAAAGATAACCATTTTGATATTTTTCGCGTCGTTTTTTATGTAGTAGTTCGTTGGTAAACGATTTGTTGATATTTCTGAAACGGTTTTATTTAAAAGGGTTTCGTCTTTTTCTTTTCTTTTATTTTTTTGAAGGGAAAATGGGGCGAAATTTTTTTTATATATATATTTTGTGCACATGTCGCAAAATTTTCATAACATAAGAGCAAGAAAGTTTACTACGTGCATGATTCGGTTTGAAATTGACGACTGTGCAAAGTACCTTGGCAGTCTCCACCCCTCGAGCTTCGAAATTGCATATCTCCGGAAGAAAATTAGCTACGGCCTTCGCACATAGCTGACTGCTCCTCACAAGAACATGGATTTAACATAAACTTTTTTTTTTTTTTGCATACATAACAAAAAAAACTATGACCCGGACCATTATTTCACGATCGGAAGTGGAAGCACCCCCACACTGACACTTTTCATTGGGAAGAGCAGTTTACATTGTATTTGAGGTTGCATTTGAAATACTAAATTTCAAGTATTCAAGAGATACAGTTGACAAATACGTTCCTCAATATGTAATGAAATACGAAATACAAAATACGCAAAGTATTTTAAATGCGTATCACAAATACTAGTATTTGAAATACTGCCCGTCCCTGGCACTGAGCCTTCGAATTTCCGTGCCATTCTACTGGACAAATAAAGCGAGTGAATCCTCTGTTTCCTCTGTTTCTTCTTTCTCGTGAATCTCGTTGTCGTCCACCTGTCTCTCGTTTCACGCGCTGTTTTCACTTACCGGTATGGTCGCTGCAAATCTCGACCGAAGCAAGCCGGCACCTGCGGCGATTGGAGACAGTCCCGCAAAGCGATCCTTCATCTTCGTGGGAATCGTCAAGAGACGGCGGCTGTTTCTCGGCTCCAACATCCCGCGGCGCGAGCAAACCAGCTGCCCCACCGAGAGGCGGCGTTCCATCTTGCGATGCGATGGATCGATGCGGACGCTGTTACGAGTCATCCCGGTTAGTAGAGCGCTCTGCGCGTACCACGTGACTTTCGTTCCCCGCTTGCGCTTCGTAGCGGTGTCACTCCGGAGGGTCACCTGATACTCACGCGGTATTTGATTGGCTCTGAGGGCTCCTAGCCTCTGCTGCGGTCCATCGTCAGATGAAGCGGAGAACAGAGAGACGCGCAACAGCAGCAGAGCGAGAGTAGAGAGTTTTAGAATAGGGGGCCCCAGAGCTTTGGGTGCCCCAAACAGCTTGGGGCGTCCCAGTGCGCATGCGCAGAACTTCTGCGCATGCGCACTGGGACGCCCCAAGCTGCTTGCGGTACCCAAAGCTCTGGGGCCCCCTATTCTAAAACTCGCTAGTATTGTTCCTCGGTTTAGCTCCAACCACCTCAGAGTCACGGACAATGCCTTTCGGGGACTTGCCTCCCGTATATGTTGAACCGGAACCGAACCGAAGCGAAAACCGGAACCGAACCATTATTTTGAGCGGTACAGGAGCCGAACCAAACCAAACCGAAATTGTCGTCGTCATCTTGAAACTAAATCAAAACTTAACCGATAAAAAACAAAACAAAAAAACAGTAAAAGGTAAAAGTAGTTTTTTTTTTAGTACGTTAGCATTAGTATCCAGTGTACAAGTGTCTATATATGAAATGTCTAAACACCCAGCGGACAAATCAAATCCGCAAGCTGAGATATAAATGGATTCAACGAGATGGGGCCGATCAGAGCATATCAGTAGAAAAGGGAGTAAATTAATCAGAGAGGAAATTGTGGGAAGAGAGAATGCAGGGGAAATGAGCGTTAACAATATACAGGGCACAAAAACAAGATATAAAGAAGAAACAGTTGTGTGATAATTGATTGGGGAGCTCATTGCTGTTTGAAGATAGAACGGAGGTGCTAAGAACGAAAACATAGGGCTAAATTCCAGGAAACAGACACTATATGCGACATAGAGAATAAAGATGGCTCGTGAGGGGCAGAGCCGTATATTAGGAGAGTTTGGACAATAGGCGGAGCAAAGGCCGCCGCCAGCGCCGAATATTCCCCCCACGCTTAGAGCGTAAACTAAATTTGTGACACAGCGTCGACCAATCAGGAGACCTCTACTCCATCTCACAAATGTCGACAGTGAAGACAAAGGCACAGGCGCGTGAGCCTAGCTCAGCGAAACGCTATTGTTTGTACGAGACCTCGTGCATAGGAGGCACTTTCCAAAGCCACGCGCTCGTGCCCATGCCTTTGTCTGCACTGCTAGAACAGCGTCCTGAGACTGGCTGAAAGAAAGCAGTGCAAAGGGTGGGGTGCGCGAGCGTCTTGAGACGCGGAGTTCCGCTCGGCACGGCTCAAATTATACTTCGTTTCACTTCACCTGCGAGCGAAGCCAAAGCTAGAAGCGCGAGACCAGCGCTTTTTGCATTTCTCCCCAGCTCGCGCGCTCGAGCAAAGCCTGAACGCACGGAGCTTCCGTGCTCGCGCTTCCAGTTTTGCCTTCGCTCGCACATAAGGTGAAACGAAGTATAGTCGTGGCACAGATTTAGAGCACGCGACCACCGCTGGGGGCTGTTTCGCGGCCTGTGGTTGGCCCGAGATGCTCGCCTATTCAAACCAATGTATGGCCAAACTCTCTCAATAAACGGCTCTGGTGAGGGGGTGAAGCTAGCGCGCGCTCAGGACGAGCGCGGGTTAGAACGGTTGTGGACACCAGCGAAACGGTTGTCTGTTCTTGAGTCTCCACAAAGTAAACGTCGAGCACAAAGTACGTATTTTGTCTAGAGCATGAGTAGAACTTGTTTACTGGGTGCTCATGCGGCCGATGTATGTCTCTCAGAAATGCATGCAGTGTGATCTCTTCTTCAGTTGCTGAAATACCGGGACAGTCCCTCACACAGCACCTTCTAGGCATTGTAGTTGATCACGTCAATTCACTGACTCCGCTTCTTCTACCTTTACAGCAACATTAGGCGATGAAAAGCAAATAAAAGAAACCTTGTCTGCTTGGATCGCTCGTGGAGGTGCGGAGAATAACAAAAATATTTAAAAAATATTACACGCGCTCGCGGTAAGCACGAGGAGGGATACAACTCACGTGACTTCCGGCGATGCCTCCCTTCTGACCGCCCCGACACCTTGCGGTACACTGTTACGTCACAGTGCACGGCGGGAACTTTGAATTGGGCCTAGTATTTCTATTTTTCATAAAAAAAACTACCTAACTCTATAGTGAAACAATTTTTTTGTAATGTCCTGATATGCCATTGCAACGTTTAGCATGAAAAAAAAATATTTTTTTTTGGCGTGTCAGAGGCCCTTTAACGCAGAAGGCTGAATTTCTCCAGCGCCTCATAATTTGACGAGCCTTACACGAAAAGCACGTTTTTTTGGCCATCCCGCGTCCTGTTTTTTTTATCCGCAACATGGGTCTGAAGTATCAATCTGCCCATCCGTCTCTACTTTGGTCCTGCCGGGCTCTGGGAGCCCTTCGCAACAATCACAAACCACCTTGAAGGACTCCGAACCCCATCGACCATGCCAACGAAACATACTCGCGTTGTGTGTGAGCCTTTGCTTAAAAAAAAGGACACCCTTGTCAGCAGAGCCTGAAGACGCACCTCCCCCCCCCCTCTCCCCACACAGGCCAAAGAGCCATTCCGATGTAATTAATTAATTAATTAGTTCTTCTTCGTAGCTCACAACGCCACTCGGTGTGCAGGTAAGCAAGTGAAAGGCGTGGCTCCCATATGCGTCAAGTGCCTGCACCAACCGTGCAGCGCTAAAACAAGTTAGGAAAGACACACACGCACAAACACGCGCGCATGCTTCCACAGGATAATTAACTTGTGTTTTTTTTTCTTTGCTTACATTTAAAGCACTGATCTACCCAATACTTTACTAACCGATTATAGAGAAGTAAAGAATAATTTGCTTTGCAAGGAGCGAAAGTATGCCGGCCAGTTGGTTAGGAAACATCACAATCTAAACCCTGAGACAAGGAAAATGGCGACTTGGCTCGGTCAGAGCTGGTTTCCTCCGTGGTGTCGGAAAGGACGGGGCGGAAAGGGACTTAATTCATATAATGAAATGGGTTCGTACCGTTTCGTCGAAACACGTTTTGTGGACACATGTTTCGTCGACACTGCGATGTTTTGTGGAAACCCGTTTCGTGGACACGTGCTCCTGCGACGTTATGTCGAGAACGTAGTTTTTTTTTATATATATATAAATAGATTTGATTGGATTACTGGCTCGAGTTTGCTCGATGGATGAATATCTCAACTAAAGCGATCGAACTCACCCAGGCGACTCCGATAGGGCAAAAACAAATTCGCGAACCTATAATCCCAAAACTATCAAAGACGCGGACACCCGGCCCCCGCTCCACCGCCAAGGGTTATGCCGGCGACCGAGGCGATGCGTGCAAATAAGCTTTTGACGAAACGTCGCAAGGTGTGTCGATGAAACAAACGCGGAACCTTTCAATGAAACGTCGCAATGTCGACGAAACGATCTGTCGATAAAACGCTGTTCGACGAACTGTTTGGCACCGATATTGCTGTCCTTTCCTTGTAACCTCGGGAATTCTCTCTGGCCGGAACAGGCCCGCCAATTTGGCCGGGATATAGCACGTGGAGGACGTTCACCCAATTATCGGCTGGCAGCCAACGGAAACATCCTTTCAGCTCCCGACGAACACCACGGTATTCGTCGTAGAATCGGTGCACGCATTGCTCGCCACCCCTGCGGCGCCAAGCCGTCGCTGAACACGGATCGAATGCCGCGAACAGAACAAAAGAAAATAGACGCGTGCAGGCGAAAGGCATACGTGCCGTGTACGCGGCCGTGCGTGGTGTTACACCTTTTCCCTTAAAATTGCTGCAAGTTTTCTAGACCTGTATAGAGTAAAAATTACCCAAAGTCCCCTTACAACTCGTAAAACTATTAAGAACTATTTCGTAAAGCGTTAAACAAATAATAACTAACCTTAAAATTCTTTAAAGTTGGGCCGATAAATCACACTTTCAAGTAACCCTAAAAAGACAAAAAAATCAACAATTAAACAAAACCAAAAAAAAAAAGAAAAGAAACGTCGCCAACTTCATCATGCCCCATTTCCGCTTCCGTGCTTTCCGCTACCGACCATCGGTCGTAAACACAAAACATAAATTTAGAAAGGTGAAACGAGTAGCAGTATACTCAAGATCAGACCTGGTCGTCAATGCTTACAAGTTACAAGCCTGTTTATAAGTAAGGGTGGACTCCGTTCTTCAAAGGGAGTTTATCGAACGCCATAAAGGAAAGGAGAGACTCGGGATTCAACAAAGAGATGCAGTCTTTCAGGGAGCGTATTGGTTAAGACTCAACAGCAACTAGGAGTGTTCTCGTAGCCCGTTGTCGAACTTAGAACTTGTGTGATATCAGGAGGTAGTAGAAAAAAAATGTGGCACGCTGAGCAACTTGTTGCAAAGTTGAAGACAATGCATGTCTCCAAGGAACACAGATATCCATCGCACCAAGCGACTGACCGCAGCGCTGATGAAGTAGCCAACTCGTGTTCGGTATTAACTCTCGCGAATAAGCTGCCATTGGTCACAAGATTCGTCCGAGATCCGCGCTTATGGTGGAGGCTGGAGCTCTGTTGGAACTTGGAACGTAGCAAAGGCTAAGGGCAATAGGTCTCACCCGCTCAAGGCGCTGGTCCAGCCTTGCTGTGCAGTCAACTAACCGCAAGCTGGATGATGGGTTTTGGAAGCTCCGTTCACCCTGCGGAAACTTGTCATGATGCGGTCCACACAGCTTCCAAAACCTACAGCTCGTGTTGCTATGTCGAGAAAACGTTTGTTGAGCTCGTTTTGAAGATAAAACGGTTCCCTATCATTTCGTCGAAACTCGTTTCGTGCAATTACGTTTCATGGACACAGCTTTCGTCGACACGATCGTTTTATCGACGCTCGTCACACGAATTACGCGCTGTAGGGACATTTCGTCACGAGTGCATCACTGGGGTGCACGTTCACAACAACCTCCCCCCCCCCCCCCCCCTTCCCCAGGGCCTGCTGCGTTCACGCCGCTTCGCGGCGACAGTCTCATGCAGCATATTACAGAAAGAAAAGCTAATCTGAGCTGTCGATGAAACGCCGTTCGATGAACTATTGCCACCGGATAAAACGGCTCGTGATAATAAAATAAAGTCAGAAAGGCGCGTGACACAGAAGCGTACCCAAACGTCAAGGGGAGTGAACTGAGCGAATGCGGCAGTGTACCTGCGTGCCACCTATAGGACACTGGCGACATGATGGTTGGCGATATTGACGATAAACAAGGGCATTTGGCGGCAAAAACAACTCTAACAGGCGAAGATGGAAGTTCTGATATGGCGCAAGGAAATCTACGAGCGGCATCGACGTAGTTCGTGGATAATTGGCGGCTATTTACCCTTGCCCCTTCTCCTCCTCCTCTCTCTCTACCGTGTAAACCGTGTTGGTAAACCAGGGGGGCGTGCAGAGTCAGTAAAGACGGCGCCGCCGCCGCCTTTGCGTGATTCGCGTTTGAGACGTATCAGGGACCCGGCTTTGCCCCCATGAGCCCACTCTGTGAGGAAATCCCAATACGCTACCCCGCCTCCGCCACGCATCACTGCCTTCCGCCGTGCTTTGGCTGCGCGTGCACGCTCGAAGCCCACGAGACGCCGAAGCACTATCGAAGGTAGAAAGCTCGCGCAGGGGGTGGGACAGTAGACCTTTCACTAAATTACCCGAGCATCAAAGAGAATATTGGGACATATGTCATATCCTCTTCTATTTAGGGAGTATTCACTGGACGCCATATTTGTGGGTGCTGTTTAGAGCGCATGCTCAGAACGAGCTCACATCAATAGGCTGCTAAGACCGGCACTCTTGATGGTGAGGGATGCACGTTGCAAAAGAACTGTGGAAGCTCGCCGTCAGCAGGCGCTCAGCATTCGCGCACACAGCTATGGCCGCCAGTGAATACTCCCTATTCTCACAGTATAGACCTTTTCTTTAAGGGCGCCGACGACGCCGTCTAGCGGCTTAAACCTGAAATACCGGCTATTTGTGGCAGCATAGCTATCTGGGTAGGCAACGTTGTGGGTATGGGGGGAACTTGGCTAGACTTGGCTATTGTGGGCTATACTAACTTAGCTGGATTTTGACCGGTTGCATCGAGGTGGGTAATTCACAGGCCGTCACCTTGCCTCCACGAAAGAACGAGGACGAAGACGGTGGGGTGTTAGATTGAGTTTCCACAACGAAGGAATATATGAGCAGTTTAATGTATACGTATATGCAGGTGAGCTCTCGGCATTTGATAGCTGCAACTTGAGTGGTCGGACGTAGACATTTTCACACCTTTCACTTGCCATTGAGCAATAGCATACCTTGCAGTGATAACCTAATCGGAGCACCCGCACCGGGTTGAGAATCGGTCCTCTTGCCGTAGACGAAGTAGTCGTGATCATAAACGTGACGATGAGTCAGATTCAAAGCCCTCGCGATTCACGCTCGCTATCGACTGACATCATAAATAAGGATTCTTGGGGAAAATGTGAAGCTTAATAACATTGCAGCCATACTCGCGCTGCAAATTCTTGTGCTTATTGCACAATTTCCGCGATTGTTCATATGATTATTAAAATTGTTTTTGCACCCGACGACGACGCAGTGTGTTACGAGGTAGTAATAAAGACAGAGACAGGCCACGTCCGATGGTGTTCCAGGCGCATGCTGAACTGCTCGCGCCACCGGCGCCCGTGCATTGCACCTCTTTATTTTCTAACGCGCGTGTGTGTCAAAGGTGGCGCCTGCTTTTGTATATAGCAATCGTAACACTACTTCGCCCCAGATCGTTGTTCAGGGAGAATAACGACGCACTGGTTTTCTTGTGCGCGTTGATCTGCGTAGAACTGGAGAGTCTTTTGTAGCGATCGAACTCTCGACAAGTGTTTGTGGAGACAACGGCGGTGGCGTTGATGCTCGAGCCTCTGGGGTTTCATCTACTTGAACCATTGTTCCTGCGTTGGCTGGTGGTTGTTCAGCAAACGAAGTGAGTCGATTTCTTTCTGGCAACTCAGGTGTGACCGGTGGGAACCTGTCATCAAGCCTGATATGGTCGCCGTGTCTGTGCCAGTTGGTTCCGTCTTCCAGTTGTACTTCAACGGACGATGAACTTGTTGGTCTGATAACTGTGGCTGGCAACCACGATAAACCAGGTCTGAAATTCTTTACAATGACGCTAGAGTCAGGCCTCGGCAATTCAGCATGACGCGCTCTTTTGTCCTGGTGTAGCTTCTGCTTCAGTTGTTTTACAACAACATTTTTCCGAAGGTCCGGGCGCAGCGCTTTGAGAGGGGTTCTCAGCGCCCTTCCCATGAGTAGTTCTGCAGGCGATCGACCTGTCAGGTCATGAGGTGTTGTCCTGTACTGAAAAAGTAACCTGGCGATCTTGGTCTGAAAGTCGCCGGGGTCAGCCTTCTTCAACTTATTTTTTACTAACTGAACTACTCGTTCAGCAGCACCGTTTGATGCGGGATGGTACGGCGGTACCTTGACGCCCCGGATCTGATTCCTTCTGAGGAACTCCAGGAATTTCGCACCCGTGAAAGCTGTTCCGTTGTCAGATACAATAATGTCTGGTATACCATGAGTTGAAAAGATGGTTCTTAAGCAGTTAATAGTTGCTTCCGAAGATGGAGAAGACACAGGCATTTGTAAGGCATCCATTCGGCCTCCCGAGGGAGGTTGCCACCTTCCAACAAGATGTCATGAAGCCTCGACAAGTGAGGATCCCTCTTTGAAGCCTGAGCTACTACGGCTGACGACAGCACTCGAGGGTAGCACCCTTCCAACATGAAGATGTCGGCTGGCGGCTCCACGGTGATGTGCTTGCTCTTTATTGGCAATCTACTCAATCCATGTGCATGTCCAATTGACTTGCCGGGGCGGTAGACTAAGGCGTAATCGTACGCAGATAGCATGAGGGCCCAACGTACCACTCTTGGAGAGCTTCGCTCTGGGATGGCCTTGTTTGGGCCAAGAAGTCCAAGCAGCGGCTTATGGTCTGTTACTGCTTCAAAGTGCCTTCCCCAGAGGTATTGACGGAACTTAGTGACGCCGAAGATTAATGCCAGCGCCTCTCTGTCCAGTTGGCAGTAATTCTTTTCGGCCGGCTGTAGGCTCCTGGATGCGAACGCGATAGGACGTTCCACGCCCTGGGCATTGCGGTGGGCCAAAACAGCTCCCAGACCAAATGGGGACGCGTCACAAGTAAGTGTAAGGTCCTCCTTCGGGTTGTAATGGACCAACACGCTGGCCGAAGTCAGAAGTTTCTTTGTTTCAGTGAACGAAGTTTCTTGTTCATCTTTCCAGCACCATGGTGTTCCACTTGCCAGTAGGTGATGCAAGGGATGTAGAACAGAAGATAGGCTTGGGATAAACTTCCTGTAGTAGTTAACCAAGCCGAGGAAACTCTGTAGTTCCTTGACGTTGCTTGGTGCAGGAGCCTTGAGGACTGCTTCGACTTTGCCTGGAGCAGGGTGCAGCCCTTCTGCGTCGATGATGTGGCCCAGCTATTCGACAGCGTCCATCATGAATTTGCACTTGGTGAATTTCAGCTTGATCCCCCTGTCTGACATTCGCTGGAATACCTTAGCGAGGTTGTTGAGATGGTCCTTGTCATCCGTTCCCGTCACCAGAATGTCATCAAAATAGACGACGACATGGTTGAGACCTTGGAGCAGGGTTTCCATCTCCCTCTGGAAGATTGATGGTGCCGAAGAGATCCCAAATGGTAACCTCTTGTACTCAAAAAGTCCTTTGGGAGTGTTGATCGTGGTGTATTTCCGTGAAGTTGGATCGATTACCAACTGCTGGTAGGCGTCCTTCAGGTCAAGTTTGGTAAATTTGATGCCACCTGAAAGCTTCGCCCACAGCTCCTCGACTCTTGGAATTGGGTACTGATCCAGGACTGCAACAGGATTTACAGTCACTTTATAATCTCCGCAGATGCGAATGCGACCGTCTTTCTTAATGACTGGAACGATCGGTGCTGCCCAGTCGGAGGACTTCACGGGTTCAAGGATGTCCTCTCGCTCTAATCTCTGGAGTTCTTCCAATACTTTGTCGAGCAAGGCAAATGGGACACTTCGTGCCTTGAAGAACCGTGGTTTAGCGCCTTCACGAACTGACAGTTTCACCGAGACTCCTTGGAATGTTCCTGGTTCGTCAGAAAAGAGAGTGGTGTGCTGATCTATGAGCTGTTGGACATCGTTGACGAAGCAGACATCTGAAACGTTGAATACAGTCATGTTCAACGCTTCCATCCAATCACGTCCCAGCAGAGTAGGAGCGTCGCCTTCAGCGACCAGGAGTGGGAGCTCGAAGTGGTGGTCCTTGAATTTCGCAGTCACGGTGACTTTCCCGACCACAGGTTTCAAGTCTCCGGTGTAGCTTCTCAGACGGACCTTTGAAGGCTCGCAGGGAAGGTTAGGAAATTCCTGGTGGAGTGTAGTCTCTCCTATAATAGAGACACTTGCCCCGGTATCGAGCTCCATTTTTATTGGCTTTCCCTGAAGCTCCAGCTGAACCACGAATGGATTTGGCTTTTTAGGAGAGTCCAACTTCCACATGTTGTAGGTTTCCCCGTCGCTTGACGAGACCTCATCGCGCTCAGGATGTTCAACGACGTGTACTGGAGCAGGCTTTCTTGAGCCGCTCTTTTGGTGTCCCTTCTGCTTTGCTGCAGACGCACGTTGGCTAGAGCTCGCGGTTTTCGTTCTGCAGACCTTGGCAATGTGTCCTTCTTTCTTGCAATGGTTGCAGATGTCCCGGATGTGCGGGCACTCCGTTGCAAAGTGACAGTCGCCACAACGATAGCAGCTCACGTGCTTCTTTTGAGGAACTTGAACAGCGTTGATACTCACTGATGAAGATGCCGCGGCTTCGCTTAGCTCAGTTACGTCACGCTTTGCAGATTCCATAGCTTGAGCGAGCGTAACCACGGACTCCAATGTTGGATTGTGCTCTTCAAGCAGACGAGTTTGTATTCGTTTGTCGTTAATGCCGCAAACAATTCTGTCTCGTAGGAGGTCATTGAGGAATGTGCCGAACTCGCAATGCTCCGTGAGCTTCTTTAGTGAGGCTACGTAGTCACTGATCGATTCTCCCTCTTGTCGTACTCGGCTATTAAACTTGAAACGGCTCACCATGAGAGACGGTTTCGGCGAATAATGGTGGCCTAGCGTTTGTAGGCTGGCCTCCAGTGTCGCTTCCGTCGGCTTCATTGGTGCGAGCAGACTTCGCAGCGTCGAATACGTCCGCGACCCACAACAGCTCAGGAAGACAGCACGTCGTTTGGTGGCTGGGACTTCGTTTGCTGCGAAGAACTGTTCCATTCGTTCCAGGTATTCTTGCCAGACTTGACTTTCGGGGTCGAAAGGCTCCAGTGTACCGTACTTCGGCATCTTGTAAGCAGGTTAAATGCGTGATTTACCCTTCGTCGCCAGTTGTTACGAGGTAGTAATAAAGACAGAGACAGGCCACGTCCGATGGTGTTCCAGGCGCATGCTGAACTGCTCGCGCCACCGGCGCCCGTGCATTGCACCTCTTTATTTTCTAACGCGCGTGTGTGTCAAAGGTGGCGCCTGCTTTTGTATATAGCAATCGTAACACAGTGATAGACAGACAACCGTAGAGTTACGAAAATTGTAACATGGTAAAAAGAAGTACTACGAACTAACTCACGCACGACATCCGTTTCTAAGCCTTTTTGCCCATACCCTTTGCAGTGGGATACCCTGTGTCAGCGGGCAATCCAAAAATGCACCAGGTTGAGGGTACGTCAGTTGCACGCTGGTATGAGGTTATGCGAAAAGGGTCTATAGAGGAGGCTAAAGTTTGACGTAAATAACAAAAATAAAGCGTCCGTGGAACGGGCCTGCGGAGTGCCGTTTGCTTTAGATTTTTGCTTTCGAACAGTTAGAGCTGAAGGCGCCAGCACGCGCAGCGCGGGTACCTACGTTCCCGGCATTCTTTTTGCTGCTCGGGTAATTGGGCAAAATGTCTATTGAAATTGGAAAGACCTCTCTGCGGCTCTCCTTTTGTCAGTGACTCTATATAAGGTGACTGGATCCTGGGGAAAGTAGCGCTATTGCCTTCCCTGCCTGCTAGCCGGACACAAACATACTAACAAACAGATCAACGGCCAAAACCTCGCAAGGCGATTGGCTGATCGGTCTCTGTTGTCATGGCAATCGCCATTTCGGTCGTTTCTAATCTTCGAAGCTTCTAAAAGGTTCTGAACCAGTCGGGCAAAGATCGCTATGAAGCGTCGCAAGTAGCACAAAGTGGGCTCCATAAGGGGGGCCGACGAGAGTCTACGTCGGTTTTATAACTCGGGCCCAATTCGTCCCGGTTCCTGACCGCGGAATCAATTTTCCGGAAGAGCAGGATCACCTCATCTTTGACCAAATTTGACTACGTCGTCGCGGCCCTCCCGCAGTCAACCGCATCTGTGGTTCGCGACATTCTGCGTTCTCCACCCGCAGATCAGCCCTACGAGACTCTACGGAAAGAGCTGATTCGTCGCACTACAGAGTCCGAGCAACGGCGTCTTCAGCAGCTATTGACTGCCGAGGAGCTGGGCGACCGCAAACCTACAGAATTATTGCGACGCATGGAGCACCTCCTTGGAGACAAAGCCACGACGATGGACACGTCCATATTTAAAGAACTTTTTCTCCAACGCCTACCAAGCCAAGTCCGGATGATTTTGAGTACATCTGCCACCGACTCAGTCTCCACGCTTGCTCGTATGGCCGACCAAATAATGGACGTAGGCTTCCCTGCCATCTCTGCGGTGCGTCAAGAGACCTCCTCAACGCCGTGCACTGCTGTGACCGACATCGGATCCCAGCTCGCTCGACTGCTCAGCTTCAACGATCACATAGAGGCCAGGGTAAGCGAGCTCAGTCGTGAGATTCGTAACCTGCAATCATCGACCTTCCCGATCCTTGACCGTCAATCCACGAGCTAACGCTGCCCGGCGCCGCAGTGAATCAAGAGCTGGGTCCCCCCTTCCAAGAGTATGCTGGTACCACCAGAGATACGGATTCCAAGCCAGAGCATGCCGCCCACCGTGTAACTACTCGGGAAACGAGATGGGCACCCGCTGAAGGCCGCCAGCGTCGAAAGCCCAACTTCAGGCCGGCTTTTCTACGTCACGGAACGCAACACAAAGGTCCGCTTCCTGGTAGATACTGGGGCTGAGGTAAGCGTGGTTCCTCCTACGCTGGAGGACCGCCGGTGCCGCCAAGAGTCCCCACCGCTCCAGGCTGTTAATGGATCCCCGATCAAAGCGTATGGCGAAAGGTCCCTGACGTTGGACATCGGACTCCGCCGGACATTCCGCTGGATTTTTATCATCGCGGATGTTCGGCAGGCGATCATAGGAGCAGACTTTCTGCGGCGATTCGCACTGACCGTGGACCTGAGGAGAAATCAACTTCTTGACACCGAGACGCAATTGAGTGTCCAAGTTATCGTGTCGAAGTCCCCTCCTCTTAAACTTGCTCTTCCACGAACAGAAACGAGCTCTCCTCGGCAAACCATCGCCGACGAATTTCCTGCCGTGTTTCGCTCACCTGCTCCCGATCAAGCCATCCGACACACCGTCACCCATCACATCGTGACGAAAGGGGCCCCGGTTTTCGCCAGACCACGTCGACTCGCTCCCGACCGCCTCGAGATAGCCAGGAACGAATTCCAACACATGCATGAACTTGGCTTTATCAGGCCATCTTCGAGTCCCTGGTCTTCGGCACTTCACATGGCCCCGAAGAAAACCGGGGACTGGCGCCCCTGTGGGGACTACCGATCATTAAACAAGTGTACTCTGCCCGACCGATACCCATCCCTCATAAACAGGACTTCGGTGGCATCCTGCAGGGCGCGAAGGTTTACAGCAAGGTGGACCTCGTGAAGGCATTCTACCAGATCCCCATAGAACTGGCAGACATCCCCAAGACGGCTGTCATCACACCGTTTGGATTGTACGCGTTCTTGCGAATGCCCTTTGGACTCCGCAACGCTGCACAAACCTTTCAACGATTCGTCGACACAGTCCTCCGAGGTTTGTCATTCACCTTCGCGTATATCGACGATATCCTTGTATGCAGCAACACTCTGGAAGAGCACGCCGAACTTCGACGAAAACTCTACTCGCGCTTCCAAGAATGCGGACTTGTCGTCAATCCGACCAAGTGTGAATTCGGCGTCAACGAACTGGAATTTCTTGGCCACCACGTTGATAGCCGTGGAATTCAGCCATTACCCGAGATTGTCGAAGTCATCCGAAGCTTTCCACAGCCCACGACGGCGAAGAAACTTCGAGAATTTCTCGGACTCGTGAATTTCTATCGACGGTTTATACCACAGTGCGCCCAAGTTTGCGAGCCCCTCTACGACCTACTGCCGGCCACCAAAGTAAAGGCAGCGCCACTCCATTGGACGCCAACCGCCAAACCAAGCTTTCGAGAGAGTGAAGAATATCATTGCCAACGTCACCCTTCTCAGCCACCCCAAAAGCGACGCACCTCTCTCCATCATGGTCGACGCCTCGGATGGAGCTGTTGGAGCGGTTCTACAACAACAAGACGGAAACAACTGGCAACCACTTTCCTTCTTTTCGAAGAAGCTGACTCCGACAGAACGGCGATACAGCACCTTTGGACGTGAGCTACTGGCAATATACCTTGCCATCAAGCACTTTCGCCACTGCGTGGAAGGTCGAAGCTTCTTCGTCTTGACAGACCATAAGCCGTTGACCTACGCGCTAGCCTCCAACAGCACGGCACACACTCCGCGTGAGATACGGCAGATGGCGTATATCTCGGAATTCACCACCGACATCCGCTTCGTTAAAGGCACAGATAACGCCGCAGCTGACGCACTCTCCAGAGTTGGGGTCAACCTGTGCTCCACGGAACGACCTGCAGGTTCCTTACGAACAGCTGGCGGAAGCACAACGAGGCGACCTCGAACTACAACGCCTACGGACAACGTCAACGACATTAGTCTTTGAAGACATACGCATGCCCGACTGTGACGACACAGTTGCATGCGAAGTTTCGACAGGTCGTCCCCGCCCCTTCGTTACCAGCAGACTTGCGACGAGCAGTTTTTGACTGCCTGCACTCCTTGTCCCATCCCGGGATACGAGCAACTCAGAAACTGATAGTTTCGCGGTTTATATGGCCTCGTATCAACGCTGACGTGAGGTCCTGGGCCAAAACTTGCGTCCAGTGCCAACGCTCGAAAGTTCACCGGCACACCAAGACGCCCTTGGGAACGTTTAGCTACACCGGACACCCGCTTCGCCCACATTCACGTAGATATTGTAGGACAACTTCCTCCATCCCAAGAACTGCGGTATCTTCTGACCTGCGTTGATCGCATCACGCGGTGGCCCGAAGCGGCACCAATAAAAGATATCACCGCAACAACCGTAGCTCGCACACTGATTGAAATGTGGATTAGTCGCTTTAGTGTCCCACAGACGGTCCCAACGGACAAAGGACGTCAGTTCGAAGCGACTTTATTTCGAACTCTCTCCGACTTCCTTGGAGTTCAACACATCCCTACGACGTCATACCATCCAATTTCCAACGGCATGGTAGAGCGTTTCCATCGTCAGTTGAAAGCCTCCATCAAAGCACAAACCAAGAGCTCAACATAGACAGAGGCGCTTCCACTCGTCTTGTTGGGAATCAGAACAGCCTTCAAATCGGACATTAATTGCAGTGCAGCTGAACTCGTTTACGGCACGTCCCTCCGCTTGCCTGGTGAATTTTTTTTCTACCTCAGCAAACATCTCACAGGAAACAGCAGAAAACTACGTTCAGCGGCTGCTGCTACTAATGAAAGACCTTCAGCCGACCTGCCCAAGGACGCCCTCCACAAGAAACACTTTTGTCAGCCGTGACCTCGACAAATGTACGCACGTGTTCGTTCGGCGCGAGGGCGTGAAGAAGCCCTTGCAGCCCCCGTATGACGGCCCTCATCTTATACTGCGTCGAGACAAAAAGAACATGACGCTCGACGTCAACGGCCGAGAAGAAGTAGTCTCTCTCGACAGAGTCAAGCCAGCTCACTTATCACCCGATTTCTACTCATCCGGAACCACCCGCCTTCCAAAGCCAACTCGAGTCAGGTTCCAGATGAACACCAGCCTGCACACGCACCTCCTCGAAGCCAGGAACGCTCGCCAGCCCGCTTCCTCGCTAGGGGGGGAGTACCTGTAGCGGCAGCTATCGGCAGCGATCCAGCGCTTGAACGGCGCCAAGCTCACGGGACAGGCACGAGCTAAGGACACGAGGTGCCTGGACCACGAGCTGCACGGACTCTGGGATTCGGCGACAGGCCCCTTGATGAGCTAGTCAAAAGGACAGTGTAAATATTGTAAATAAATATGTAGAGTGTGATTTACCGAGCCTCCACTCCTACAGAGGGAAGCCCACATCGGCTTCCCTCTTGGGACGTACAGTGGGTCTACTTGGGCAGCCCACAAGGGCCCTCCTCGAGGGACCGACAGGGGCCTAAGTAGGCAACCCACATAGGCCTCCCTCGTGGGGCCCACAGTGGGCCTTTGTGAGCAGCCCACATGAGGTCGCCCCCCCCCCCCCCCCCCCCCCCCGGGAATCTCATTTCGTTCGGGGTCATTTCATAATCTCCTTATGGTCGTCTTGAGCAAGCCCATAAACATTTGGGCATTTCAACTGTACAAAATGGAAGAAAAAATATAAACTGTGCACATTTCCATATAAAATCCTGTTGGACAGGTAATCGGGAGAATCGAGGCAAAGCGTGGGCACGCCCAACTTGTACTACCGCTGCAACTCACAAAACGGCCCTTTCCGCTACTATTGAGCATATTTACTGCACGTTCTGGAAATTCAACATAGGAGATCAGCTTAATTTGATACCAAATCACCGAGGCTTGTAAGTTTAAGTGTTAGGGGAAAATTCTAGGCTTGCTAAACTTCATTACTAACATATTACTCAGAGTGTATGTTGAGAAAGTCGTTTTACGTGAGTGAAACTTTTACGCAGACTATTGAATTAGAGGGTAAATTCGAAACACGCTGGTCAGAATGTCATATCTGTTCTAAAATTCGGTGTATGTGGACGGCTCAAGCTGGTTATGAAGTGGCGGCGAGTGGTGCCAATTCCGAGACCAGCCGTCCCTTTTCCATATTAGACAAGAATTCTGGTCTTCGGTTCCTTGTCCATACCGGCGCCGAGGTGAGCATTCTTCCAGTGACGTCCATCTCTATCATGCCAGAGCGCTCCAACGTCACATTGCAAGCGGCGAACAAGTCCACCATTGCAACCTACGGTGAACGTGCGCTCACACTAAATATTGGCTTGAGGCGACTTTTACGGTGGATCTTCCTGGTTGCCGACGCATTTCTTCGGCACTTCAACCTCCTTGTGGACACGCGGCGGTTGCACCTTGTGGATGCTAGGACTCACTCAGTAGTTCAAGGCATAGTATATCCACCTCACCGCTCCCGCAAGATATTACACTCCACCCCCAACAAAAGTTCGAAGACCTTCTCCAGCGGTTCCCCACGCTTACACGTCCTGCCAACTTTCTGCAAGCAGTAAAACACGACGTCACACGTCATATCTTGACGTTGCGTCCCCGAACCCGAACCGAACTTTTTATAGGTTCGGTTCGGGTTCACGGCTTTCGGTTCAGTTCCGGTTCAGTTCCGGTTCAGTTCAGGGGAGCAAAAATAACGGTTCGAACCGGTTTGAATTGCTAAACTGAGAATATATTTTCCGCCTTGTTTTGGCAATAGGCACTATTTCAAGCGTTAAACAAGTAACTGTATAGCTTTTAGTCATTCGTACAATCCACTTTCATTTTCAGGTACCACAGTAAAAAAAAAAAATTGCGTTATTTAATTTCAACAAAATAGTCAAAGAAAAGCTAGATTAACATACAAAACGTCGTGTTTTTACGAATCAGTATCTATTTGTTTACCTCAGTGGCATATATTTCACCTGAATCAAAAGGTTATCCGTCTGGTAGGTCGCCTAAAAAAGCCGTGAGTGGTACAACTTTGCGTCACAGCATTATAAGTTGAATCCTAGTTCCACTCTTGAACTTAGGAATTAATTACAATGCATAAAATCATGGAATGAGCACGCCCTCGACATATGTAACGTGAAATCTTGTTTATGAAATACATTTCACGATATATAGAATGAGGACGCCACTGACCTAAAAGCACTATTATTTGTAAAAATGTCGCAAAAGTTTGAGGGCAGGCCCTATCTACCTTTCATTCGCCCTTTTTTTTTTTTTTTTTTTTTTTTTTGCTTAAAACAAACTCAGTGGCGCCATCTTTTGGGTAGCCCCGGCACACTTCCGGTTCACGTATATTTCCTAATTTTCTACTCATCATTCTTTCACCGTAAGAGTGAAATAAGTCTGACAGTGCTATAGCCTATACACCAACTCATATTTACAAACAAACCGGAGCGCCCCTAGCGCGATGGGGGTGTGGGCAAGAAGCTCGCCGTCGCCCATAAACAAACCATTGAACTGCGATGTTGTCGGCGTCTGTGTGAGTCCCCCTGCCCTTTTTCGCGTTCGAATTGTTGATTCTACGTCTTCCTGGCAATGTCTGACTATCTTGAGCGGCGTCAGCGAAATTACCGAGGCTCGTTACACCGCAAACCTTGGCGTGAATAATGTGACATGTGGCGATTCATTCCACGTATGTACGCTAAAGCCTGATGAGATTCCGCTCGCAATTTTCAGTCGCGACGCCACTCGGGCTGCAAAAGCGTGAACCGTAGCTGAGATGGTCGACGTCGATTCTGAAAATTGCAAGCAGAATGGGACCAACTGAATTAGGCATAACAAGTCGGTGATGGTCACTGGTAACTATGATCAACATCTCCTTGTGTCTACTGTTTACATCGAGCCTGCTTACCAACATTCAAATTTAACTCTTTTGAGGCCTGCACTTACTTTTTATCGCAAGTATACCGGGCCAAGATTTGGTCTACGGGCCGGCGTCGTCTAAAAGAGCAGACGACAAGCAGAAACGTTTGAAAGAGCAGACGACAGTTCGAACGCGTTTGAGCTTGAAGACGCACTGAACGTAGTCCACAGGTGGTCCGCACAACTTGACGGTTTTCTGGCGTTCATGTTGGAACAAAAGAAATAAATCTGATGACCATAAGTATCCGTGAATTCAACCCAAAGTGCTTCCCACCCAAGCAATCGTTGTCCGACGGCGTCTGCTTTTCCCTTTTCACGGCACATATCCAGATTCTGGGACGAACCGAGCACGTGAAAACTGACCTTCAAAGCTTTCTCGACAATTTTGGTACGGCCCCAGTCGCGGCGTTTTGACGAAAAGGCAGGTTTTTGTCTGGTTCCTTTCAAAACAACGCAGAAATACACGTCTGGCATGGGGACTTCTGCCCACAGCCCCAGACCGGAAGTGCGGCCGACGCGCCACCACCGCGCCGTGACGTCACAGAGTTGAGTTCGTGTATAAGTGTCCATTTCCAGAAGATGGCGTGTATATTTCATTTCGCAAATACTGCGGAACCCGCCGTCTGGCTCCGAACCGGAAGTGGTTGGGGAATATTTGCACACTGGCGCCACCACGTTTCAACTCACGCGAGAAGGAGTGAATAGAAACTCTGAGCGGCAATCACAAGGCTTGTTTTCCTGACCAACATTGTTGACACTCAGCACCGTGATGCAGGCGAATAATCATGCAGTATGATCAAATATGGCCTAAAATAGCGCGTATTCGAGTAAACAGTTTCAGCATAGCTTTGCGTCTTGACAGACAAGATACCGGTCGATTCAATTTAGCATCACCCTTGCTAACTGGTGATTTTTTGTTAAATAAAACAAAGTAGTATTTCCTTGTTTGCAACGCGCTCCTGTGTACTTTGTTTTCGTCCATCCCACAAACACATAAAATTGCTGTTCATCACATAAAAGAGGCAATAACAGACATCTATAAGTTTGAGAAGTTACATATGTGTAAGGAACTCATATTTATTTGAATCAGCTTCAATAAAATAAATTGTTTAAGGCTCTCCCACATCACTTATAAAAACGCGAAACACTTTCCGGCGTTTTTTTTTTTGTTTTTTTTTTTGTTTTTTCGAGGATAAAAACGCCGGAAAAGATTTGCAGAGCATATTTCAGATACTATGGGGGTGCATTTACTTATTATGCAAATCTTTAAGATTGCCGGCCCTTTATTTATGTTGTCAAATCTTCAGGCAGTAAATAAAATCTATTTTTAGTATCAATAAATTTGACTGAATGAAGTTCACATAACCAATTGAGACCTAAACGGGAGGATGATACTCGAACATAACGCCAGCTGCTGAGTCTGCGGAAACGTGCTTTTTTGTTCACTGTTTGGCAGTGTGAAACACCGGGTTGCGGGATATGCCAAAAAGGACTATGTGCTCACATAATAGATCTGAAGGCAAATGCACGAAATCTGCAGAAAGAGAGATAGGAAATGATATTCTTCTAAATAATATCAAGCACAACGCCTTACTGCAAAAATATATAGAGAGAGATTCAGGCAGTGATATTCATAATTACACATATAGCGCGAAGGACAGACACTATATTTCTAATATAAATCACATTTGGACATCGGCTTGCACGAATTCGAAAATACCGTCTCAGGAGGCTAATGACTTATATTCGGTTTTACGTGCATTTGTTTTGGGCCCTCACTTTACAAC
This sequence comes from Ixodes persulcatus, assembly GCA_013358835.2. Classification (NCBI taxonomy): domain Eukaryota; kingdom Metazoa; phylum Arthropoda; class Arachnida; order Ixodida; family Ixodidae; genus Ixodes; species Ixodes persulcatus. The sequence goes on along the minus strand of JABSTQ010010317.1, from coordinate 929,941 downwards.
TCTGTGCTTTATCAGTCATGCGCGCTCTAACATTTTATTAGGCTGCCGCATATCATCGCGAGACTGCTATATATGCTGCACAACTTTACATTTTAGAAATTATTTTTTTGCCAGTGTTGAGAACATCGCATTTCAGCAAAAAACGAATCTGTTTAACATGGTTTGCACGTGACATTATCGCACTCTATGCTGGTGGTAATTGCGATTTATTCTTGCCGATAAAATCAAATCCGGTGGTGCAAAATGCATGTTGCAGAAGGTTCACGCTCAGTGAGAGCCATGTATTCCAGAGACACAAATTATGCTTAGTGCAGTGTTGTGAGGAACGGCGCGCGCGTCTGGCACCACGAAAACGCACTTTCTGGCGGCAGTGTTTTTGCAATAAAGCAGTTTCCTGGACCACGCCTTCTGGTCTGTGCCGAAGATCCGGAGCAGAGAAACCTTTACAACAGAGTATGTTTTAAACGCCCCCCCCCCCTTTCCCTCTTCGTTTTTCGATGCTCCTCCAGATAATACTTTTTTTATTCCCAAGGGACTCCCACCTCCATTGGAGGTTTTACTTTGACAGTGACTATTATATTTGTGTCCCTTGTTAACAGTAATTCTCCATTTCTTTTATTTTGGACCCAAAAACCTTGAGGTTTAAACAAAATACGGAGGTGGCTTGGGGCAAGATTGAGAACGACACCCCTGTGAGACTTCGAGCGCCTGCCAAAGTTCGGCTGTCCCTCTTAGGCCACTAGGATTTTTTTTTTTTTTTATATTCAGGTAGGCCTCCCGTAAACACGTAATTCTATTTATCATCCATCGGATTAATAAGGCACATTGAGTCTTTTCAGTGTTTTTATTCTTGGGGACAACTTTCTGAGACTCTTCAGCAACAACGAAAATATGTTTGGGTGCCTCAATGATGTGTACATGTAAAATGGGTCGTGCAGCAATTTTTTTACTTTCAGTAAAGACCGCTGAGAGCTAATCCCTGACGTTGGTAACTTGCAAAAACACCCATTAGTTTTCCCTACGCTCAATGGCGGACGCCGGAAAAGTAAAGAAACGAAACAGCTGTCCCTCCTCAACTCGCTATTAGAGCAAGTGGCCACGTGATCTGACGCTAATTATACCGGGTGTCTCAAGTAGCGGCCAGGCTCTTTAAATCGATCGCAAAATTCGGTTTCTTAACCTATCGCGCTACGATTTTCTGCAGCATTGCCCACAGGTGGTGCATTCTTTCTATAAAATTTGCAAAGAGCGAGCTTACCTGAGGAAAAAGTAAAAAAAAAGAAAAAGGCTTAACTCCCATGGAAACGCAACAAAGTCACTGGTCTTCAAACAAAAGGGCGCCCTATTGTTTTAACTGACGTATCATTGTATGAACTGACGTAGAATAGCCCATCTACAGCTGGGAGACAAGTAGCCCGTTGAGACAGACTAAGTTCTACGCTGTATATACATACACACACCTCAATTTTTTTAAACGCGTTTGGAGTTTTAGGCATTGTTAGAGTTTGGCTATTCTCATCGCCGCAGTGGTTGGACACGAGCCACTACCCGAGTGTCCGCCGGGGCATTGATTGTTACAAGCCGAAGTCGAGTGCTCGCGCATTCTTGTGTCCAATCCTTGAGCCGCACTCGACTGTAGTCAGGCGGGTGGTTTCGATAATCGATTCTATATACAATTACGTTATCAAGCTTTGCGAAGGCAAGACTGAAAAAATAGTGCCCTTTTACCCTCGCAATTTTACCGCGACCAAGAAAGATTACCGGGGCAGGATTCCAACCTCATATCGTTTCATGACCCCTTCAGAGGGGTCATGAAGCGATATTGGGATGTAATGTTCATGACTTCGCAGCTAGAGGCGTACTGGACCTAGACTGGCCCAAGTATACCCGCACAGGCCGCCACTGTTTCTGAAGCTTCTTTATCGCGGTCGAGCGCGGCTCATGGATTGGAACTGAGAACTGCATGAGCACTCGACTTCGGCTCCTAACACTCAATGCCTCAGCGGGCACTCGGATGGTGGCTCGTGTCCAACCACTGCAGTAAGGAGAATAGCCGCACTCTAAAGGCTCATACGCACATCTGCGTTTGAGCGCGGTGCGTTTCGTAGCGGCAAGCGGAGGCATAGTGTTGCGAAGAGCGCTTGCGCCATGCATGTACACACAGTTGCGTTGATACGCAGTGAACCACTATCGTTCCTACAGCGGCTCACCAATAATGAGCGAAATTCACGGCAACGGGGCCAGGCGACAGCGTCGAAGCGGTCGAACTTGGGACAATCCGCTAACGCCCTCCGCGACGAAGAAGCCACTACAGCGACTACGCGCCGATGACCTTGACTGTAGAGTTGCGGGTATCGTAGCGGGTTGCGGAGAGCGTTGCGGGACGGCGAAAACGATCTACGAAAACTCCCTATTCCGTCCGGCCTGAACCATCGCAGTCTTTCAAAACTTGCTCTCGCATTCCCAACCGCTCCCCAAAACGAAGAAACAGGTTCCGCAAGCGGAGAACCGGATACGCATCATCAAATGGCGCTGGCGAACACGTGATTCTCCTCTCCTTTCTCGGCTTCTGATTGGCTGAACGCACCACAACGCTTTGGAAAGTTGAGCGCGTCTCTATAGGCCCTTTCTTCAAGGGTGCCGCCGTCTCGAATTGTCGTCACTTCCAGTATGGGCGAAAAGATTGTTTTGCCGTCGCCACGCCAGTAGAAGACACTTAGGATATAAGCGTAACCGTCACACATTATCGTTTTGCCTCCCCCTTATTTTTTTACTAGTTACAGGTTGAAATGTTTTATTGTTTTTTCGTCGCCCACACCGGATATGCATATTAGGTGGCTGGGGACGAGAGTACACAGAAAAGGTCTATAGTCTCTCTAGCATCTCTACTGTCTTGAGTACCGAGCGTTGTGGGACGACGCGCGTCGTACCACAAGCGACCGCTCCTGACCGCAAGGTTGCTGAAAAACCTTTATTTCAGGCCGTAACGCACTCAAACGCGATTAAATGCCAATGTGCGTATGGGCCTTAAAGGGCCCCTGGGAAAAAAAAAACTGTTTTATTTTAAACAATATTTTTTTCGCGAAAAATAAATTTTACGAGAAAAAAAAATGTTAGGGCAATATTGACGGTGAGAGATTTATTTGAAATTCTGCGCGCAAAGTCCATGACGACAAAGAATGGTCATTTGCTCAACAAGATGGTCATTCGGCCTTTCCACCTCAACTTGAAGGCGAAGCAGATCCACCTTTCCTCCACGCGCCCGAGATGGCGAGAGAGAAAACAAGTGGAAAGGAGGAAACTACCGACCGCTCAAGGGATACCAAGGGCACCGACCCCCGGAGCTGGGGGGAGGGGTATGGTTTGTTTGTTTCCCCACTCAAAAACAAGTTGGTATGCCACTGCGTGCCGTCAATATTGCCTTTTTTTTTTTTTGCTTCAAATTATTTTTTGGACACGCGTGTCCCAACTCCCAACCAGACGTATAAAAAAAAAAGTTTTTCTTAGTGGCCTGTCGCGACTACTTTTTTGTGTGATCGCGTAAAAGGACACAAGGCGACTGAATGACATTTTTCATAGTCTGCTGGCGCAGCCCTGGCCCGGCAACTGGACAAACCGCGTGGCCAGCCCGAAGGCTAACACAACGCGGCCGTCTTCGCTGGAGGACCGAGGGCCGAGGGCTCTCCGGAGTTCTCGTGGCCGGGCCGAGTTCCATGTCGAGCTCTCAGGTCCATCGCTCTCTTCATCGACACTCTCCCGAGAAGGGACGCTCGCATCCTCCAAGGTCGGTGGAGTGAGCCCCCTCTCCCGAGACACAGGAAACCCGTTCGCGGCCCCATCGCCTTCTGGTGGACCGACAGCAAACTAATCATTTATTTTCATGTAACGGGCCTTTTAATGTAACAATGCCTGGAGCTCAGGACGCGTTTTCTACTTTGCCAACCAGAGAACGTGGCTATGATTACTGTTGGCGGCATAGGATAGGCACCAAGCCACGTGGCCGCTTGTTCTGGCTCCGAGTTGAGGGAATAAACTATGCTCAAATTTCGTTTCTTTTTTTTGTGTGATTTTTATTGTTTGAAAAAATCTAAGGCAAGTTCATTTAGTTATTAACGTTAGGGAGTGGTTCTAAGTAGTATTTAGAAAAAGTAGGAAGATCGTTTCATGGCTCCTTTAATCCAGTGTTGGACAAAATACTCGGTAAAAGTACTTAAGTTTATAAATACCTGCTTCATAAAGTATTTAAAATACTACTCAAGTTACTTTCACTGTAAAGTATCTTGAGTACAGTACAAAAACTTAGAAATGTAATTCAATTACTTCGGAAGATACTTCCGCATTGCGTAATTTGTACCGTTGTCAGTGACAACCACAATTATACAGCTGCGCAAATCTGGGTTACCAGAATGGTTTATTAGCACGCAACAACACAAAAAGAAAAAGAAAAAAGAAGTATCGTAGGGCTATTGTATGCAGTCCAACTAAAAGGAGCAGGATATTGTCACGAATGACAAATGATGAGGCGGCGAATAACTGAAGAATCTAAACGTTTAGTGCGACGAACTTGTGCCCAAAACAAAATGGAGAAAGGCTAGCGTCGCAGGCGTTGATGTCGGCGAAACAGCAGGATCGACCGCAGGGGCGAGACTGACTCCGGACCGCCACTCGACGCACCTTTTGTACCCACGTGGGTTTCTGGAACATTCGGCGTAGAACGTTCGGCGCGTAGAACATCCGTAACTCGATCTGACGACAAGGTTCTCGAACTTACGACAATGTCAAGTCGAAAGAATAAATAAAAGAGGAGTCCGCTCCCTGGTATCGAACAAAAAGCCTTCGCGCGAAGCGCGGCAACCATTCGGCCACGCGCTCGCTCGGCAACGCGCGTGGCAATATCACTGATACATGTTACAAAACATTTCTGGGACAACACGAAAGAGGTCGCTTTGGCTATTGGGGAGGAGATCAGACCGTGGCGCCCCAAGCGGTTAACTTTAGAACTACGTGGATGGGGACAACAGATACAATGACTCAGCGTTTAGCTGGAGTTCGTGTTCTCCGGTGAGGGGGAGGGGAGGCTCTTTTGTGTCCACTCCGTCCTGCATGAACAATGCAGCATGCACGGTGCCCAGCTCAGCACAGAAGCCCAAGTGGATCAAGCTCGCACCCTCTCAACATGAACATGCCCACAAGGCCTGTGGGCATGTGCGCAGCGCTTGTGTTGGGTAAACACCGAGGTGTGGGGGTAACGAATGGGTCAGAGCGCCTCGCCAATAGCGACATCGCTGAATATCACGTCCTGCGGCGCACCTTGGACGCATTGTTTAACAACAACCCATATTTCCTATAGGGGGAGTTCACTATAAACGAACTTGGGATACGGATATGAGTGACTGGATAACAAAGAGAACCCACATACTGGCCACGGCAGCGGTCACACCTTCAAGTAGGTTGCGTTCAGAAAAGCACTCAACGTTGGGGGACACTTTGTTGGCATTTTGAGAGGCTCGTAGTTCGTGTCCTGTCCTGTTCTCTGGTTATCAATGTTCGCTTACAGACAGTGTTCGCGAGAGCAAGAGGTGACGGACTGACGGCAAAAAGAGAAGAAACAAAAGAAAACCTCGACGTTTTGCCGTAGTGGGGTGAAATATACAAAAAGCAAAAAAAAAAAAGTCTTTTTTTTGTGTGTTTACTTCTCATTTTTTTCTATTTTTTTTTTTTTTTCTTTTTTGACATTCAAGTCTGCATGGTTGTCGTGGGTCGTTTCCCAGTCTGCGCTGCGCTTGAGGGTGGCAATTTTTACTTCCCTAAAACCGCACCTTTTGTTGGAGATTTTTTGGGGGGAAACTCTAGGAAACAAAAGACGCCTTTGGCAAGGCGAGCAATCGGCAGAAAAGCGATGTTTTCACGGGCTCAGTCAAAGTCACCGTATAGCTAATCAGAGCTAGCCACACGATTTGGTTACTCGAAAGAGTGTTCACGTTTGCTCGTGCCACGCCCACGCCACTTCATACCGAAACACTCGGAAAATGGCGGAATGTCAAAAATGTATTTGAGAGAATGAGTACAAGATACTCGGAAATGTAATTAAAATATAGTATCAAACACTCTCGATCAAAAGTATTTGCAAGATACCAAGATACTTCAAAACGTATTTGAAATACAGTACCTTGAGTAGAGTATTTGTGATAGGCACAAGTCTGCTTTAATCCCGGCTGCGGAGATCTCTTCTTCGAAAGTCGCTCCCCGAACCCAGCCTGGCATTGCCCCCGTGCCGAAGACGTCGTATCGGTCGTCGGCGCTGCCATGACCGCGGCGGCGATAACCGGTCCGTGTCAAAGCCACCGGCTCAACTCGGCCTCCGTCTCTCCGACAAAGGCACGCGTGCCCTTCACCTCGCCATGGTTTCCGGAGATTTCATCGCGGCAAAGCGGGCGCTCTCGCGAACCGCCGAGGCGGGCACGACGACCACTGCCGAAATGCAGCAGTCACGACCGGGCAGATCTCGCCGCGAGGTAAAGTTTAGCAAATACAACCAGGGGCGGATGCAGGAATTTCCAGACGGGGGGGACGTTGGTCAGCGTGGTATATGTTTAGGAACCCCCCCCCCCCCTCCCCCGTTTCCACGCCCTAAATTTTTACATATGCAGAAATCAAGAGGGGGGCCAGGACATCCGGACCCCCCTCTAAATCCGCCCCTGTATACAATTCGCCACTCAATTTCGCTACCTCCCCTAAAAGAAGGCAATGAACTGAAAAGTTGCTGCAACTTTGCGATTTGTTTTAGTGCGCACGATTTGGGTTAATTTCCCCGCTTCTTCAAGCCGTCCGGCGCAGCTTTTTTTCTAGCGGTCCCCACCACTACTTGTAATGGGAATAAACGATTATTATTGCTACGATCATTTACCTCACGTCGCTTCACCATTTTGTGTGACTCTTCTGAGCGTTTTGACAACCTAAGGCGGCCCAAATAACTGTGAAACCGAATACGAGAGTAAGCTGCGATCTGCACAAGTCAGCGATGTCGCTTTGGCCCAAATGCACCAATAAACCTTGTGAATGGACGTTCCCTCATTCTGCTTGGGGGGCCTTCTTGCTTCGAACAATGAAAGCTAGAACGTGCCAATCACACTTATCCTGCGTTTGTGCTTGCGGAATGGATGTAGTTCCGTGCATCACTCGTGCTCCTAGCCAAGGTTTCTAAGAAACCAGGGGAGAAGATGTTTTTAATAAAATTAGTCAGATTTGTTTGATTTACGTCGGATTTATGTCATTTAAATGAGACTGATATGATTTAAATCACTTCAATTAACGAAGAGTTACTTTGTCACTAGATGTGTTTCTAAAAATGGCTGCCTGATAAAAGTATTTTTGCTCGATCATTATTTTCTTTAAATACCAGGTAAATAAATTCCCATGGAAAGCGTAAAATGACAAACGA